>JAXIVH010000002.1:9487284-9582284 GCA_036785325.1 Urophycis tenuis | reverse complement strand
TCTCTCTCTCTCTCTCTCCCCCTCTCTCTCACTCACTCTCTCTCTCTCTGTCTCTCTCTCTCTCTCTCTCTCTCTCATATTATCCACAACTCCCTGGTGCCACCCTTCCTTGCTCAATTTATCACGCTCCCTCTCTCTGTCTCTTCCTCCATCATCCAACCTTTCATTCTCCCTTCACTCCCCCCCCCCCCCCAGCTCTCTCTCAGAGGAGAATATTTTGTTCACTGTGTCGCGCGACAACAGACTTGCTTAAACTTTCATGAGCCTTCATCGGCGCGGCGGAGAGGGGAAGCTGCAGATATTGATGCGGTTGTTCTTTCCGACCTAATTGGCATTCGATCATGTGCCCCAATACCTCCCTCCCTCCCTCCCTCCCCCCCCACTACACCCCTACCACCATCACAGTCTCCCCCCTCTTGCTTTCGCATACCCCGGTCATTTGATGCTTTTCCCCATCTCTCTCTTCCCCCTGAACCAATGCTGACCCGTGTTGAATTCACCGACTCACAGTTCCAGAATAAGAGGCATCTTCTTGAGAAGGATGCGGACCCTGGAACGGGGTTCCATGTGAGTGCCTCTCGGCTGGACCTTGGGTGTCGCGGAGAGTTTCCACTCCAGCTCAAGCGCGCTAAGCTGCCCCGCGCATTATTAACAGGAAGAGCGGGGTTTCACCAGAGGTTGCCGGCGATGGAGAGACACACCGGCCACTGTGTAGCGCAGAGCTCAGTGCAAACAGCGCTGTCATCGGTGTTCGATCTGAGCAATTTCTACAGTTGCTGGACTCGCGTGCCGCGTCCAGAGCCCACGGAATCACTCCGGTGCATTCTCTCTGAAACAACTCTGGGCGTCCTTCTTCTTCTTCACCCTGCAGGGGACCTCGTGCACAATCGTGCGAATCGTGCCGCCGTTTGCCATTGTGATGTGAAGTGAACTACCCTTTACATCTCAGCTACAGCCGCTGTGTTTCAGCCCCCTGTGGTTCTCCAGCAGCGGCGCTGGTTACAAGAGCCTGTGGGGGGGGGGGGGGGGGGGGGCGAACACACGAAAAGACGTGCGGACATCCCAACAGGAACATCCACTTCCACCTCATTCATATTCTGCCAATCAGCCATGAATAATGAAACGGGCCTCTCCCTCGGCTTGGAGTTACCCAGTCTTCTATTCTGGGCTTTTGTGTCTTTTGGTGATGAAGGTGCCAATGGGTTAAACACAAATGAAGAAGACTGTGGGATTGGGACTGTTTCTGGGATGGAGGCTTCAATGTAGAATTGGTGTCATTTATAATTGAGCTAAAAGTAAGCAGTAGTTTAGGTGTGGGCTAACCGGAGGTGTGGGCTACCAGTCAGTAAGCAGAAGACTATCCATCGATTAGCCTGGGTTGTGTAGGAGTTTAGAAGTAGGTTAGCAGTAGGTTAGCCTACCTTGAGGTTGTGTCTGTAGGCTGCATCCAGCACCGCCGGTACCAGATCCTCACTAGGCTCCCCGTTGTCATCAGCCAGACCTGGTGGGTACCAGGAGACTACCAGAACACCTACGCACACACACACACACACGCACACACACACACACACACAAACACATACACACAACCGCAAGCACGCATGCACGCACGCACACACACACACAACCACACACGCACGCACACACACACACAGTATACATACACACACAAACGCATACACCACACACACACACACATGCACACAGAATATATACACACACACACCACACACACGCACGCACACACACACACACATGCACACAGTATATATACACACACAAACGCATACACCACACACACACACGCACACGCACACGCACACACACAATGGCCCTATTATAACTTCTAAAGTTCTCTCTAAACAAAATTAATATTCCTGCACATCATTTATGCACTGTTCACGCGTGCGTCGACGTGGGACTATTTATAAGCTCGTGCGCGGCTACAGTGTATAATGACAGCTCATCATTTCTCATGCAGGCCAGGACACGAGCTGGCACATTAAATATGCACTAAAGGGCAATTTGTTCATCTTGTGTGTGTGCACTTTTTCCCTAGGGAGACGAATATTTGATTATGTTTATTATGGGGATTTTTCCCTTGTACTCTACCATATTTAAAACAAAACACGACCTCTGATTTCCGTTGTTATCATTAAAGCGAGTGGTGTTTTACTTTGGCGTGTTGTGTGTGTTTGGGTGCCAGCCGCCTCTAATGAAATGGATCTGACTTGAGTGCAGAGAGGAGCGGGCTCTGGGCTCCATCTGTCACGTCTATAGGTGATCTGAGACGCTAGGATAGTAGAGTTGAATCCATCTAGCCTATTGAGGCGCCAGACGTTATTTGATAGTCACAATGCCTTTCGTCAAAAACAAAAAAAGGTGGAAAGCAAGCCCGTATTAGGCCCACGTCGTACCTGGAGTTAAATAGTTTCTGATTATAAAGTTTGAAAAGCTGACGTTGGTATGGGCATAAGACGATGCTTCCTAAGCCTTCTGATTGATATGCGCTAATTCAGTAAATACATTGTCCTTATACTCTTTTACACATGGTGCTTCATCTGGGGGGGGGGGGGGGGAAGAAAGTATCTACAAGCCAAGTGTGTATGATATCTGTCCTCTTACTATGCCGATATGTTTTCACGGTGGGGGTTTGAGTGTTTTCTACCTGCGGCGGAGGCTCCGATCTGCTCCATGTGGGACTCCAGCACGCCCGGGTCCCTCGAGCTGTACGGGCTGAGTTCGGGGTAGAAACTGGAGCCGATATCATCCGGCGGCATGTGCCTCCCTCTCGGGTAGCTGGCGGCGATCTTGGGGTCCCAGTGCGGGACCAGGGCGTGATCCCAATGGAGGTATCTGCCGTCCAAGTGCGGCGTCCCATACCACACGTAGTAAAAGATGTGGACGTCATAAAACACGGTCCCGTCGGGGCCGTGGTTCGACGACGCCACTTTGCCGTCGCTCCCGTCCGCCGGAGCCTGACGCGGGGATCGCGTGGCTTGGTCCCGCGCCGCCACCACGGAGCGCCGGTCCGCGATCACCGGCAGGAGGTCGGCTCCCGCAGACTGCCAGTCCGAGAAGTCGCCGTGTTTTAAAGTTCTCAGGCCCATCATGGTTCCGAAGAGAAACAAGGTGAAAAGAAAGAGAACGACGCACACTTTCCTCCGGAGCCGGGCCATCTTGCCATCCACACGGCCGCTGTGTCTGAAAGGCGACCGGCGGCGTGGAGGAGACGTGCGGGTTAAATGAAGCGTATTTTCTGTCGCTCGGAGTTAGAGTTGAATGAAACTTAATCAGAGACCCTCTCGTCTGCGACGTTCATGTCGTATTATATTACAATGCAAATATTTTCAATTCATATTTCATCATCAATCCGATTAACGTCAATAACAGTGGCAGCGCAGCTGTCTCCCAAGCATCTCACGAATTAAATATGAAATTACAACTGAAAATAACTGCAGTTATACTAATAATAATGCAAATGAAAAACACTTTCACGTATCATCAATATCCAAATCGCAGGCTATAGACTGCATGCCAACTCAGTGCACAGATAACTTGCATCTTATTGACTTTCCCTATAATGTCCAACTCGGACGTTAACAATCCATCGGGGTCTCTCCGGTGTCATTTCCATTATTGAAGTCTCCTCGTGTTGGGCTACGACGTTTCTCAACAACAGCTTTAACTCCCGACACCTTTAATTCCTACCTATCTCTCTGTTCCTCGGCACCGGCGCTCGGGTCTCGGCGCCCCACCGTCAGCCCCGTGTGTCGCTGTCCGCGGTGCTGATCGCTCCTCCGTCTGCTCCCGGGAGCTCCAGGGAGGCGGGGTTTTCCACGCCTCGCCTATTTTTGGCCGATGCGGGCTAATGGTTAGCTAAAAGAGTTTCCAATCGATACATTGGCTATCATAGAGAGAAATCATGTGGGTTTTTTTTGTTGTATCTTGCATAAGAGTTGACTTTTTGTGCGGTTGTGGATTAATAATCATCATGTTTTTTGTTAACCAATTGCATTAGTTTGACGCGCCGGGGGGTTCCAACGCAAAATCGTTCATTTCAATGAGGTCTACTTAAAATGAAGAGAAATATTCTTTAGCTTGCTGTTTTACTTTGCTGATTGTATGTGTTAGTGATGCTATCTGCGATTAATCGGCCAGTCTTTGCTATGGGTGGGCCTATATCGGGCAATGCAATAACTTTTCGAGTAGCCCTTCCGTCTCCCGCTTCGGCCTTAAATTCCAGCCGCAGCCTCGTCATTCCTCTAAGAAGGGATCCCTAACACGCGTGCTGCCACCTAGTGGGCCATTTTCACAGGACCAATGAGGCCTAAGTAAAATAGTATCGTTTGGGTAGACCACTAGTAAATCAGAAAATGAAATAATAATAATAATGCATATATATAGTAAAATTCCATAGTGAAATGTTCAGAGTTCACCTGAACCCTGCATAACATCCATCCTCTACCGACCCCCCCCCCCTCCCCCCAAAAATAAAAATAATAAATAAATAAAGCCCCTACCCTCATGCTCTTGTCTGCTCTTGGCACTTTATAACTGCTCTTTGTAACTTGGCATTTAGATGTTGTATACTAGCTGTATACTGGTTGACCTAACAATTGAAATGCTTGAAACTTGTTCTGGTGACTTTCCTACTGTATTAACAGCAATGAAATTTTTCAACTTCTTCTGACAAATGTACTTTTTGTAAGTCGCTTTGGATAAAAGTGTCTAGTAAATGTCCTACATGTAAATGTATATTGCTATATGATTTTTTAATTAATTAATTAATTAATTAATTAATTGTTTATTTATGTATTTATCTATTTAGTACATTTGAGCTATTTATTTATTTAGTAGCCTACAGAACAATGACCAATGTGCTATGATGTTCTGTTTATTGTTGTTTATTGTTGGGCCGATAGCTGTCACGTTCACAGAGGGAAACAAGCCAAGCATTACGTCATGCAGGTTTTCAGGGCACTGCACGGGCCTATATTTTTCATCTGTTAATTGATGAGGAAAATTACGAGGTCAAATCAATATTTACAATTGTTTACGGTTAAACTTGGGTGAGGTTCAGAAAAGCAGTCAATTCTCTTTGAAAATTACACCGTATTTATTAATTCATAAACTAAATCGAATCAACTTGCTTATTTTCATTGGGGGTCAATATACTTTAGTAAGATGTACGCCACTTATGGGCCTACTGATGATTTAGCTTTTGAATGGATATTATTACTTAAGTGATTTAAGTTTTTAAGCCGATGTTTGACCTAATAAGACGCAGTTGTGGTTCCCATTCTGGTCCGCGTTGGTTGAAAGCCACAAGGGGTCGTCCTGGGGGTTCTTTTAAAGGCCCTGACAGACCGGGCTGAAGTTAGTCGACATTTTCCGCACATCTGGCCTTTGGGGGCACAAATGGATCTTCATTTTCGTTTCGTGAGAAAATCTCAAAGGATTTGAACTCGATTAATCAATGAACGTCTCGTGAATTAATCTCCGCTTTCATAATCAAGCGGACTCATTTTCTTTCAGGGCCAATCAAATTAATTGATCATTTCAATTTCGCATTGGCGTAGATCAATTAGAAGGCGTAGGCCTAATGCTTAATTTAGTTTATAGTTGCTGAAATAAATGTTTTAAATTGCCAATCGCATGCGATTAGATTTGGCGAAATATGACCACTTTTGGTGAGTGTGACTTAACATAAAATGTATTTAGAATAATAATGATAGGCCTAATACTTATTATAAAAAGCAAATAATTGAAGTTTTGTGAATTTATTTATGTTAGCCTACACTAAACAATTCGTTCAAATATTACCTCG
Source organism: Urophycis tenuis (assembly GCA_036785325.1). NCBI lineage: Eukaryota > Metazoa > Chordata > Actinopteri > Gadiformes > Phycidae > Urophycis > Urophycis tenuis. The sequence goes on along the minus strand of JAXIVH010000002.1, from coordinate 9,576,454 downwards.
TCTGCCCAAAATATAAGCCTATTGCCATGCATAAATAAGGAAATAAATTCGGTTGCATCTTTTCGTGTCATCCATCATCCCACAAGGACACGAGTCAACAGTCAGTTTAGCATAATGTGATCAATCACTATCGATCCGTGAATTCGTTGACCAGCTTTGGTTGTTTTTGAGTTACGGGTTGAGTTCTTGCCAGTTTCTGTTTCATTGTTTGCATGTGTGTATGATTATTTGTTTGTTTTTACTGTTATCGATTACTCACTTCCACCCCGTTGGCCTACTTTGTATACGGCAACAACAACAACAACAAAAACGGATGACTTGCCATTTGCCTATTACCCAGGTTACAGGGAGGAAAAAACACCTGTTTGAAATAGTCTATTTGGAGAGCGATTACACTCATATCGAAGCCAGACTGTTTTTCTGTCTTGGAGAAATGGGTGCTTTTTACCACAAAACATGCAATTCTGTTTTTGTTTGTATGCTTAGGAGGATGGCTTCGTTCAATATTAAGTATATCATATAGGCCTATTATCCAAAGCATTTTCAAAAACATTTTATAAGTCAATCGTTCATATGTATTATTGGATTTTGGTCGACACACTATAGAGAAAAAATAATTTCCGATTATTTGCAGCTGGGAGCTCCCGTCGGCTCCAATGAATCTAATCCTTCGTGATGACGTCACTTGGGAAACAATCGTACATCGGGGACAGTTCTACCTTCTGATCAATAACAATAACTGACTGGATTTCAGATTTCCTCCCAATATTTGACTCCCAACATGCTATGCGAATGCCCAGCTCCCCGCCGTCCCTCCCTCCCTCCCTCCCTCCCTCCCTCCCCCCTCCCCCAATGCCCGGGTTGCAGTGGGACGTTTAGGCCTGTCTGTTTTTCCGTCTTTAATAGTACCTTTTTAAGGGCCGCCGTATAAAGGGCCGTAACTATATTAACGCACGGAGACAATGGTTTAACTATTCAGGCAGGCCTACTCCTCAATACAATTCAAAGAAATATGTGAAGTTAACTGAAATGTTTTTTGTCAACATTCTGCCAAAAAGTCATGTGATGTCAAATTCGTTAATAACATGATATCCATATTATAAAAAATGTAGGCCTAACTAATATTCCAAATCAGGAAAATCGGCAGTTTTGTATTGTATCTTTGTATTTATCTTATAATAATAGGGCCAACTGTGTGTGTGTGTGTGTGTGTGTGTGTGTGTGTGTGTGTGTGTGTGTGTGTGTGTGTGTGTGTGTGAGTGAGAGTGAGAGAGAGAGAGAGAGAGAGAAGAGAGAGAGAGAGAGAGAGAGAGAGAGAGAGAGAGAGAGAGAGAGAGAGAGAGAGATAGAGAGAGAGAGAGAGAGAGAGAGAGAACCCACCCGCCCACTCAATAGGGGCGTGTCACTTTCATTCGCTTCCTCGACCATTTGACCAATCATGCTGGCGTTCTGCCACCCAGTAGTTAGGAGCCACTGGGTAGTATTAAAGACATAAATAGTAGTATGTCCAAACGACTAAAGTAATCCTAGTCAATATTCGTAATTTATCTCAGAGAGAAAAAAAGGTTCGCAGAAAGGAAAAGGTCAACGCAAGAAAAAATGTTTCTTGCGTTGACCTACACCCTTAAATGTATTACCCTAAAACTAATGAGCCCTAGACATAACCGCCTGCATGTTCCCCCAAGTTGAAAGACGGGCGGTGCGTGAAATGCTTCAAGGAAAGAAGCGCACCTTGGCTCAAATCGGAGTAGGCCTACATTAGGTCACTTCGTCCACAACGGACACGTTCGCTAATGCAATACACATACGGAATCATCTAAATTTAACCACTTTCCCTTTCTTGACCTGTGCAATATTTTATGTTTGGCCATGTCTGCAATGATGTCAATTTAGATAACAACCACTGATGTGTTTTCTTCTGTGATTGGCTCGACGTTTTTTCTGGCCCTTCCTCTAAAATATTCAATCAATCCTTAGGGAATATTGCTGCGAATCACGTGGACGTGACCAAGAGTGTGGGGGGTTTGGAGGATGCCAAATGGTCATTTGTATTGACCAGCAGATCTGTGTTCACTACGCCGAGATAAAGCAACGGCTCCGGAGCGCATTTGGATCCAGCACATTAAGAGAGAAAATCACACACTCTACACTGGGACCCAAGACAAGAGGGCCGCAAGCATGGCAGAAGGTAGGCCTATTATATCCAGTAAAACGAGAATAGAAGCGGTTGGAGTGGTTAAAGGGGGCTGGGTTTCTTGGATTGTCTTTCTGATGTTGGTGGTCCCCCCCATCCCCGCCCCCCACCCACCACCACACACACACACACACACACACACACACACACACACACACACACACACACACACACCGCATTGTTTGGAGGAAAGGGTTTAGGGTTGGCAACCCCCCTTTTGTTTATCTCGCGCTCCCGCTCTCCCTCCCTGGGACCAGCCTATACCATCAGCTTTCACTGCATTTTGTATGAAAGTGGCAACCAGTGAGGATTAGGCCTAATCAGTCTGCGGACCAGAGGGTTACTGTAGCTTGTAGGTGCTCGTTTAGACCTAAGGTGATATAGTGAAGACATGGGCTCGGTTTCCAACCAAGAATTTACAGGTCAAGTAACATTTTTTTTTTCCATTTCGCTTGAGTACTCAATAACGATTGCATGTCCATATATCGCTAATGATTTTGAACGTTTTCCAAATGTTTTTACAATTTTTGAGTTCCCCTAAATCAATTGGTCCAGATGTGAATGACTAAACTACGTTTCGTCACGTTTACAAAAAAAAGATACCTACGTAGTCTATGTTCAGTTCAACAGTGTCCTTCACATGTGGTAATTTACTTTATTTTATGGACTTCAATCTGCCACCTACAGCATGCATTCCAACTTAAAAGTCGAAACAAAAAAGTTCAAATTCCCACGCGTTCGGCGAACCCCCAAAAACGACCCGCCCGGCGTTTCATTCAACTTGATCGCGCTTCTAAATGTTTCTTTTTTTTCATTCCAAAAATCGCAGGAGTGTGTAAGGCAGAGGAGGACGAGGGTCCTAGCACCGAGGAAGACTCGCAGTCCTTCCGCGGGGTCGGCATGTGCAAGTGGTTCAACGTGCGCATGGGATTCGGATTCCTGTCCATGACCGACCGGGAGGGGGTTCCGCTGGAGGAGCCCGTCGACGTGTTCGTCCATCAGGTAGGACGACCACATCATCAACGTGTTCCGAGACACGGCGACGCCATTGCGAACCCAGAAGAGCACAATGGTGGTCGTCGGGGGGTGGGGGTGGGGGGCAGCTGTGGGTGTTGCTTGCTCTCGTGGGAACACATGTTGCAGGCAGCAGCTCCACCTGAACCAAGCCCCTCGTGGACACCCCTTGTACCATAATGGGTGGTGGAGGTGGTGGTGTGGGGGGGGAGAAATTAATGTTACCTCATGTCGAAACCCACCGACACAAGTATAAAGATGCGAAAAAGAAAACCACGCGAAGCGAATTGCTAATTCATTGCCCAGAGGAATACTTTGGGGATACAGTGTTTCAAATGGTGAATTGTATTTTGTTGTTTTTTTTACTGCCAAGAAGAGTACACATATTTAAAACCCGAGAGCCCCAGCTTGATGGTCAGTTTCAAACTCAAAGCCTTCACATTTGCTAATGTGCCAGCGGCTGGAGGGGGGCGTGAGTGAGTGAGTGCTGACTGATAAGCTTTAGCATCTGAATGTCAATAGTCCCCGGAGCAGCGCATTTAGCCCAGCTTCCTGCCATAAAGATTAAAGGCGCCTCGCCGTCTTCTTGGTTCTATCCGTATGCGATTCGAGGTTCATCTCGAAGTTGCCCCCCCCCCCTCTCCCACACCCACACTTCTCAGGACCCCCTTGCGCTGTATGTATCTGCCCCCCCCCCCCCCCCCCCCCCCCCTTTGGCAAAGTGACCCTCTAATGAGGTTTTGAGGAATCTTTGGATCCAAAGTGTAACTTCAGGGTTGACGTTGTTTACACTTTCACAGACACGGTACATTGAATGGTTCTATTTTAAGAAAAGGTGTCTTGTTTGTTTTAATATCATATTAGGACTACTTCGAACACTTTCCGGAAGCCTTAATGAACATGTAGAATTGGGTTTGCGCTCAGCTGCGCCCTGCCTGTGTGCGGGCCGACCACAGCACCTCAGACACACCAGACCCGGCGGTGGCGCTCCAGGCCATCGTCCCACAGTCCTCACATCACAGACACCTCTCAGAGATGGACTCTGACAAGAGGGGGGAGAAACACTAAACACAACAACAACCAACAGAGAGTTGGCTCCCGTGGATGATATTATGGTCTGTCCTTTCCACTTAAAAGGCCGCCGCTAACTAGTGTCCCCCCGCTGGACGGCTGCCAATGCCAGCGCCAGCACGCGTGGCGCTGACAGATGCCCGGAAACCACGGCAACCGCGCGGAGGCCCCAGCCCTGAAATTAGTGGCTGCCGCGTGTCAGGCAACATTAACTCCCAGAGTCCACAGGCCTTTGTGGGGCGGGACAATAGGGCCGTGTGTCTTGGTGAAGAGCCGTACACACACATACACACACACACACACACCGGCTCTGCGCTTTGACCAACAACCCTGCTTCCATTGTTCTGTGATGTCTCTGTCTCATCTCTCTCCTACTCTCTGTCTCTCTCTGTGGCCCTTTCTTTTGTTTCTCTCCTTTTGTTACTTTCACTCTTACCACGGCTTTCTTTCTCTCTCTGTACCCCACCACTAGTTCCAGGGGCATGAGTGTATAAGGAGTGATTCCTCCTTCTCTTTTCCCACTTGGAGCCCGTCTCTTCGAATCCTTTTCTCTCTCCGGTCACTCTTTCGGAGAGTCTTCCGCATCTCCAGGTCTAAGAACACACCGTTTGTCAATGACCCCCCCCCCCCCCCACGGACGTGCTCGGGGGAGAGGGTCAGGGGTCACAGGACATGTGAGGACAGGAAGTGGGTTCACGGAGCCTAACTCTGGGAAGTAGTTGTGAACTTGTGACTCATGGCTGTGCTGCTCTTGAAAGCGCACAGCCTCAATGCTAATGAACTACAAAGGCTTTTATTTGATGTGCTAACGGCGTGTTTTTAAATGTGCTGCATCTCATGTTGTCCATGCTAATCTCAGGTCAGTTTCTGTCATGTAGCATGCTGGGACTTGATTAGTCAGAAACCGTGCTAGCTGGTTTACCATCAGTCCAGGAGTAGCAGCAGTAAAAATCAGTCCAGTTGCCCAGGCATCATGACAATAATTTCCACAGGTCTTCTAGTTTCAGGGTTCTGAGTTGAGGTGTTTGGTCTACTGGGTTCATCGGAAAGGAGAGGGATATGTGATTGTACTCTTGTGTTTTTCGGTTAATGGCTTTGTGATTGGATAAGGTGCGCTGGTTTTCCTCATCATATATTTCTTGATGCTTTCAGTTGGTGGTTCAGTCTTATGCGGTGCAAAAGTTCTTTAACGCAAGTCACCGCAGTTTTCTGCTTTGGGGAATAAAGCGGAGCGATCAATGTCAATTCTCTCTCGTTGTAAGAGCAGTTCTAATGCTCCTGTGGAAGCGGAGAACACATTGCAATTGTTGCATTTGTTCACCCAACAAGCCGTGGAAATGGAGTCTCCGTGTAGTTGTTCTGCGGCCACACAGAGAACGGCTACTCCACGTCAGCCCCCCCCCCCCCCCAATATCAAAGAGAAAAATCAATCACCTCTCCGCTGGCTTGCCCATAGCTTTTATCACACGTGCCTCTTTGCCAAACAACTATCCAAAGAATGTCCTCCGACACCCCTTCCCCACCCACCCCCTCCCCCCCCCCCCCTCTGAGTCAGTCCTCAGCTCACCCAACCCCCAGTTCCACCCCTGGGACCCCCCACCCCCATATCCTGCAGAGCGTTGCTGCTGGCCAGAGTGTTAGCGGAGCTTTGTGATGGGAAGGGGGTCAGGGGGTGGGGATGGGAGGTAGGAGCTGCACTGCGGAATGCAGACCGACCTGGGGGGGGTTATAGATTACCCCATTGGCTGTTGACTGTCCAAGAAGGGACGAGACAAGACGAAGATATTGGGGGCAACGGCTCCATTGTGGTGCAAAACAAAGCCAACTTTGTTTACCAAAGGGGACTTGAGGACCCCTTTTTAAATGCCAAATGCCTGATAAGCGCTATGGGGTCTCCTGGGTTATCTGGCAGGGGGGAACATGCTAGGTTTGCCTGAAGGGTCAATGTCTTTCCAAGGCACCACCCCCGTTGAGTTGGAAGTGATGGGGGATGCTTGGCATCCTAGTTATTCAGTAGCCAAGAATGATACTCCCAGGAGCTGAAGCTATGCCAGTAGAAGGTGGTCCTTGAACTCTCAGTGATCCCCCACACAAAACATGTTGCCCAGACACCACGGCTATGTCAGCAGAATGTGATGGGGAATTAGAAGCTGAAGCATTTTTGCATCACATACAAGTTAGACAGAACGAAGCCGTTTCCACATATGAACTCCAGACAATGTCCAGGGAATGAGGTCCGGACATTGTCCAGGGTCACCTTTTCACATGTATCGTGCATCAGGAGATTGAACTGTCAGATGTGACCCACTCCAACTACTGGGTTTGGTTTAGGCGAGGGATGGCGCCTGGGTAGAGTGTAGGAGGTGGAGCATGACACAAAATGTACACTGCAGAAATCGCAGTGTGGTTGTTTTGTTTTTTTGACGTACCCGCCCATTCGTGAGGATGATGTTTTTTTTGCATTTATCAACACTGCATGTATCTGGACGTATCCGTAAGAAGATATTCCAAAGTCAAAGTAGCTTTATTCGCACCACTCATGTGACGGCAATGTCATCCGCACTCTCTGGGAATTCTTCTCCTTTTGCATTTTAGCACCACCTACTCAAGGATATAGAACAGGATCTAGTGGCTGTGAGTTTCCCGAACAATGACCTTCTTTCTTCACACATGGGCTCCATGGGACATCACACAGACTTTGTTCTGGGGGGCTGGTAGGGGAGGACAAAAGTCTGTTTTTAATGTCCGACCCAACCGATTCAGACTTCAGATTTGCGTTCTCGCGTACAGCTCCCACAGGCGGCGTTGGCGTTGACAGAGGTTCAGGGTTGCCGGGCGTGCGTGCGTGTCTGAAAGGCGTTTGACCAGACTGCTGTGACTGTGGTTCCCTTCCAGAGCAAGCTGTACATGGAGGGCTTCCGCAGCTTGAAGGAGGGTGAGGCGGTGGAGTTCACCTTCAAGAAGTCGTCCAAGGGGCTGGAGTCCCAGCAGGTCACCGGCCCGGGGGGCACCCACTGTGTGGGCAGCGAGCGGAGGCCCAAAGGCAAGAACGTCCAGAAGAGGCGCTCAAAAGGAGACCGGTGAGAAGTGCGAGCCACGCTTTGGTTCACAGCTGTGGTTGACGTGTTCCGTGTTGTTATTCCAATGCATGCGTTTGTTTCCCACTAGATGCTCACCTGAATCACTCCAAACCCCCAACCTAAACGTCATCCAACTGAAACTTCATATCCAAATGTATCCATTTGAACCTCAAAACCAAAATGCAGACTTTAGAATTGCATTACGGGAATTGCTACTAATTGGCTGGCTACACTATCAACATCGAAGGCGAGATATGTTTGCAAGGAATCAACATTACCATCTGTCTAAAATCAACGGTGTCACTAATCTAAAAAAAAAAAAAAAAAATGCTGCCAAACTTGAACCTCGGCACATTGAACCAGTGTTTGGCATTTTGCTGGCTTTTTTACTCAGGGCTGCCATACAAGCTGCTTTGACATCCCATTGAAAATATAGCCTCTGAATGTGCAGCAATCAGAAATGGAACAGAACTACACAGAACATAGCCTTTCTGAGGCATATCTCGCAGGCTGAAACAACATACTCTTAAATTCTACAACCTCCTTTTAGTATCCTCCATTTTGGATGGGATGCAAAATGGTGCCTTGCTTTTTCCCCGTATTCCCATCTCTCCCGTGACCCATCCCCCAACCCCTGGCTTGGTGTGTGACCCGGATCAATAATTGTTTAAATCTGTAGGGCCCCTGGTGGTTTTACACCTACCTACCAACCATCACTCCCAGAACCTGAGCAGTAGCTCCGAGTAGAACAGCGATGATGGAAATAACAGTAGCATTGATCAACGGATACAGTCACTGCTAGAATAAATACAGCCGTGGTGACTTTCTAGATTCACACAAAAAACACTTTTTTTTATGGGCATTCATTCTCCATTTTATTCAATTGATCTTGTGTGTCCGCAAATCAGAAGCTACCCCCCTATATTGTCTGTCAGTCAGGTGGTCCCGATTGCTGTGTTCTCTGTCACTCCGATTTTTGTATTCATGGGTTTGATGTAAATGTTGTTTATGTTATTGTGAAGGCGTGTGGGGGATGATTGTATTGCGCTATCATGTCAATCCTCCAAAGCCTGGACTTTGGAGGATTCAAAACAGATTTGAATCCTATTGCGGTCATGCTGCTGTGGTGGCGGTAGGGCCGGCCGGGCGGTTGTTTTTTTGGCTGGCGTGAATATGAATGAAGGGACGGGTCAGCCCGCTGTCAGCCGCGATTAGGGACGGACTGCAGTCGATGTGCGATGTACGATCATTACTGCCTCGCAGGAGCCCGCAGAGGGCCGAGCGCGGCCGCACACAGCAGCGCCCTGCCAGTGTTGGTGTCCACCCTCACATCCCTGCCATGCTGTAGGCTGGCTGTCTTTGGGCCGGGGCCGGTAGCCGTCAAAGGTCTACCGTGTTGCTTTTTCCTTTTTAGGTTTTTTTTTTTTTTTGCAGAAGCGCTGTTGTTGTGTGACGTCGGCGACACTGCCGCGCTCCCGGTTTGTTTTTGCGTCGACGGTGTTCCTCGTGCTTCGTGACTCTTTGAGGCATGCTTCTTCCATTCCCCCCCCCCCCCCCCCTCTGTACGTTGAGAAGACCACCTTCATAGTACGAGTCCACGTACGATTCTTCTGAGAGAGGGGGGGGGGGGGAAGAATCTCCTGTCCATTTAATTGATAACAGATGCCTAAGCTAAGGGGAAGGGTGAAGGGTCACCATTGCCATGGAAACCCAGTATGACGAAATGCAAGTGGGGGTTGGGTGCTGGGTTGGGGTTTAGATTTGAATAAGGAGGTGGTGGGAGTGGCGAGGGGGGGGGGGGGGGGGTGCTCTAAGGGGGTGATTGGGGCCAGAGTTCAAAGGTGACCACTGCTTTTTTTTTTTTTGAGACAAAGGGCAGCATTTCCCCTTCCAGAGTTCTCTGATCCGTGCCACTGACGGAGGAGGAGCAGGAAGGAGGAGGGGAAAGGGGAGCATGCGCGCTTGACCGCTGGGACCTCGAACGTCCATCCCTGAACACCACACCGGTACAAAGACACCCCTGACCCCCTCGGCCACCATCATCTGCCCTCCACAAAGGAACCAGGGCTGCCCCGGCCTGACGCCCACCTCCCATCTGTCACGCCCCAGGCCCGACCCACGCACACGTGGCTATTGTAGCACGTCTTGTTTTTAAGAAGAACGCCCCGATTCCGGCTGCTGTGCGCCATCCCAAGGCCATGAGGAGATGGGTTTCTCTCTCTCTTGTGGGAGGAGGGGGGGGGGGTCGGTGGGCTACGTGGAGAAGGACTAACGCCCGAGTCTTCTGCTCATGTTGGTCAATACGAGAAGCTGCTCATGGTGGTTTCCCAACACGAGTTTACAGAGTAGATTTCCAAAACCTCTTGGCTGGACATTAAACACATGGTTGGCCATATGAGTGTGATGTATAGATCTGAGGTGGTGATGAAGCTGACCTGGAATGCCCTCTGAAAGACTTTGCTTTCCCTTCCTACTGAGAGCACTCAGTGCCATCTAGTGGCGCACGTGTGTCATTACTTGTTGTTGTTGTTATTAACTGAAAGTGACCTTCAGTGAGTCTATACATATAGATCATTAAGGCTATATCATCAGGGATACCATGCTCTGGGGCCCTCTACCAACAGTGGGGATGGAACCCAGCACCTTTCGGCCAGGAGTCGGACACCGTGCCCACGACGCCATCCTGGCCCCCTCATGCATGCATGCATCCCCAATTCACGAATGTCCTCTTCTTCATTGTTGCAGGTGCTACAACTGTGGAGGCATCGATCATCATGCCAAGGAGTGCAAGCTGCCACCCCAGCCCAAGAAATGCCATTTCTGCCAGAGCATTGAGCACATGGTCGCCAACTGCCCAATCAAAGCACAGCAGTCTTCACCGGGATCTCAGGGAAAACCTTCCTCCTTGAAAGAGGAGGAAGAGGAGCACAGCCACCCGGCGCTGCCGACAGAAACCTCCGATTAAGATGAGAAGTGTGTGTGTGTGTGTGTGGGGGCGGGGGGGGGGGGGGAGGCGAGAAGATGGTAAGGAACCTGGTGGGGCGAGGAGGCTAATCAGACTGCTTTAGAGGAGAGGAGGTGGACGGTGCCCCCTCGCCTTCTGAGGCTGCTTTTGGAACTACCTCAGGTTGAATGTGTTTTTTTTTTTTTTTTTTTTTGGGTGGTGTAATAATCAGGAATGACACAAATAATGCCCTCTGGAGACGGTTGTCATGGCGATGTTTAGTGACGACCACAGTATTTTGTTTTCCTTTGAGCAATGTGAGATTGTAACATTCATGCCGGCTTATTGAGGTGCTCTGACTTTTTGAATTTGTTCTATGGAAATGGTGTGATGCAGCCTGTAGCATCTGTTGGACCACCACCACCACCACGTGGGGCCTGTAGCTACACTGAGCTACCTTCTTTTAAGTTTTGACATGTCCTTCCTGGTTGTTACACCAAACTATCCCGACAAATCGGAGGCGTCACAGCGTCTCTGTCATGAATGCCTGCACATCACATGGGAAAAGGGCGTCTGTTGGAGCATAACACACGGGGAGGGGTTTGGGGTGGAGCTATAGGCGATGTACTGGCGTCTGCTGAAATTGCAAGTGACCATCCACATCTCCGGGGGGCCAAATGAATGTTCGCGCCAGAAGCTGCCACTTTTGGTTGAAAAGTTAGAAAGTTTAGTTTAAACCGTTATCTCGGGCCTGGCGGTATGCTGGGCTTCTTCTTTGTTCCATATGTTTACCTCACAGCTGCATGTCTGGTCTGCTAGTGTATGTTGATGACCTAACCACTGATTGTAAACCAATCTGCGCCATAGATTGTGATGTGAATGGGGGTTCAATCAAATCATTCTTGCACTACAGTATTTTGGTAATAGTTGTTTTAGTACCAACACTCTTCCAAGAAAACGACGAAACCCTCTGCTCTGCAAACTAGAAGATTTTATTCATTTGAATCAATATCCCAGTGGCGGTATGTTTCCACTGGGTGTGCTGTGCAAAAGCCCTGACTTGGGTCGAATATGACTCCAGATGGGACTCTATACTGAATAGATTTTTACACAACCATACTTGACATGAACTGAGTGAGGGGTTTAGCTGGCTCCCCTCCTGATACTTGAAGAAACTGAGGCAGAATTTAGAGTAGTGTTGCTAGTTTGAAGCTGGTGTTTTAATATCCTCCGCTGTGCTAAATTAAGGAGTTGTTAAACCGTAATATTAAGCAACTAGAGGGCAGCACCAAATGTAAATCTCGGGCAAGTACCAAACCAGGACCTTCTTTGAGCCAATCACAAACCTCAATTGTAATAACCCTGTTTATGGCGACAGATGGTGCTGTCCTGTCAGTTAGATGTGTTTACGTTTAGTTCCTCTTTAATAGGTGACCTTATATAATATCTTGTAACCCACAGCCGGGCGCTACATCTGGTACACCAGCCACACACCAAAAAGCATGTAGAGCTCACTAGCTAATCAGCATTTTACTCCCATTTTATAGGAGAAGCTGACAATACTTTTACACCCAATTTAATATATATGTAAAGTTATTCTAAAGTCTTTTTCTTTTAAAGAAATCCTACTCTGTATTTATTTTCATCCAAATACGCTACAGCCTCTATTTATCTTTTAGCTAATCCTCTTTAGGAGGGAAACTTCAAGTACATATCACTCAACTGCCAAATGTGATGCAATATCTGTTACCCTGTACAACTCGCAAAGGTGACAACGTTCCAAAATCTCCTATGTGATTATGTAAGTATCGGTGTTTGCTCCCGGTAACTACAAATGGTTCATTGCATAGTTGATGGTGCCATACAACCCAACTGAATGCAGCTGCTAAAAACAACAAGAAGACAACAGTTCCAAGTGTTTTAAATGGGTAGATCACTGTATTTAGTGGGTGGATACAAAGCATTTCAAAGACAATTTTAAACTGTGACTTTTTTTTTTTGTTGCCATTTTGATTATGCTGATACGAGTTCTTTTTATTCTTAGTTTTGTATTTTTAATTCACAGTGAGTTTACCTGAAGCGGACACCTGTTGTCACAACTATCTATGCCAAAACCAATGTTTCTCTGCACTGATCTCGTGTAAGATGCATTTATTGTTTTTATATTGTGTTGAATCATTAATTTTCTTTCTTTCTTTTTTTGTTTGTTTTTTTACTTCTCAAAATATGTGTTCTATATTTTTATGTTTCAGACTTTGAATGAAAGAAAAAAAAAAACTAGGAAAAATTCAGGAATGACCATTTTCGGGCTCAGGAATAAGGGATCTGAAAACTCAGGGAGTTCAGGTTATTTGGTAGGTGTCAAGGAGCGTTAAATGTTAAGAGCGTTAAATGTTTTGTCCTATGAGAGGAGGTGGAGGAGGTGATGGTGGAGGAGGAGGTGGCAACGCTGCTGTTTAATGGTTTAAAATGTAAGACGGGCCCTGAATACGGGGTCCTCTTTCGAATGTTCCAGCTGTTAAACGTCCCCCTGAGCTGCACCCCCAGAAAGGTGTCATAGGTATGTGTGCATAGAGATTCAAATAGTGACCATATATGTGAGTTCCTCGTTGTGTTTACATTCTCAATAGGAAATGAATATTTGCAGTTTTTCCTCCATGATTGTTACATTGAGGTAGAGTATATGAAGAGATAGACGAGTCTACTTATCTCTGTTCGATACTATCAGATCACTCAGGTTATAGGAAACAGGTTTATCGAGTAGCCGAATGTAATGCTTTTTAATATGACTGATGGAAGATTTGATTGATGTATTGATTTTTGTTTATGTGACGTTGACTGTTTGTGACCCACACATCAGTATTGGTAGGATCACAGATTGGTCCCTTTTCATTCAACATGGAGACTTTTCAATTGTTTAAAAAAAAGCCATGTGTCTTTTTTTTTTTAAAAATTTTATTACAAAATAACAAAACCATGCTTTCAATTCGAGTTTGCCATAAGTGACGACGTAGAATGTTTCAGTTTGCAATACTGTGCCGCGGGGTACCTCTTTGAAATTCTCCTGACATACGTTTCTAATGGGGGGGTCCATTTTGACTCCCCGTGATGTGTTGTGATTTAAATGGCGGGTGTTGTGGGGAGGGCTGCGGCTTTGTCCTCTCACCAAACCTTTAGAGAGGCACATGAGCCGAGCGGACCCGGCCACACCCCGCGTTGAGTTTTGGGTGTACCCTTCATATTCATTTTGTTTGTGACTCTCTGCTCTATCATCAGGGACATGTGGTGATGTTTGGAATGTAGGTAGGCGGAGAGGAGTTCAGAAGAAAAAAAATGTGCATTTATTACTGAAGAATGTATCCATGTTTACTGACATGATGCTATGTTTGACTTGAGCTCAGGTATTTCAAGGGTTGACGGTATGTAGATTATTCTGTGTGGTTATCCTTCATGGTGTAAAGATCTCCATTTCATAATAAATATATCAACATTCCCCCCCCCCCCCTCGAGTCTCTTGGTGTTCTGTAGGCGAGCTGTGGTCGAGAACCACCGGAGATGAGCTTTGGAGTCTTCAGTTTGCACAATGTGTTCTCACCAGGCTTTCGGTTCCTGAATGATGGGTTTCAGTTCTGTCTGCGGATTAGTTGGTTATGGTTAGAAGTTCAAAGGTTACTATAGTCATATACTTTAGTTACTATACATTGCCCATTACTATACATTGATTGGGAGCGAAGATACTGAGGACTTCACGCAAACAATCGCCAACCCCATATGGAGCGACTGGTATAGGTACTGTTGGAGACCCAGAGCTATTGCACAAGCAAATAAGGGCGTGTCAACTAAAAGAGCAGTGCCTCAACAGTTAACAAGTTTGAAGCCAAGGCAGGTGATTAGATCCCTAAACTGGGCATGACCAGTGATGTGGAAGCATACCTTCATGCATTTGAAGTGAGAGCTGCTTGCGGTTTCAGCAGATGCAGTGGATTGATGTCTTGGTTCCATTTTCCACCCAGTGGGGCACAAGATTTAGTGGCCGACATTTCTCAAGACTATGAAGGCTAAAGCGAAAGACTCTGAGCTGTAATGGCCACTAATGTTTGCATGGCTCGCATGTCCAAAACTGAACTTTCCAAAATTGACTAACTTCCCCTTAAAAAATCCCCAAATTCAAGTGACTAAAAAGTGTCTCGATGCCACAGGGAACATGAAGCAAAACCGATCAGGGCGTTTTGTTTAGAGAGTGTTCATCATTAGATTAATCTAAAATGACCTTATCCATGTTATTGTGATTTGAATAATGAAAGACGTTTCTATTATATTCTTACCACTCAGACCTATTGGAATGATGTTCCATGTTATAATGAAGAAGGAAATGGTTTGAATAATGGTGCATCTTTTTTTCAGTGGAAAATCCTTTTTCACTTGACACTGAAGTCATAACATACAAGAAAATGTTTTGCAAATGTGCCTTTCTTTACTGGACATTAGAGGACCGTGGGAAGACAGCAGGCCTACCGTCTTCCCACTTTCCACCAATTGGGCATTAGTTGATTGTTTTTTTATTATATGGCCTTTGTAATACTTCAAATCAATCACGAATTGACAGAACATGTATTTTTGTAAGCATCAGTAAGCAACGGTTTTGTTTTTCTTACAAACTTTTTTGCATGTCCATTGTCATAATTTGACAGTGTTATGTTTAATCGTCCACGCCACGCTTCATCACACGCCCCTTTTTTTTTAAGCACATACTGACCACGTGACAGTGCGCTTCTTAACCTATATATATATACAGTCTATGTTCTTAACACAACAGTCAGACGTCAGAAGATCCTTGTCTGAATTAAAATTGGTAGATCGCAGGTTAAATAGCACACATAAAATGAGAGACTAGTCCCATTTTATAAATTAAAGAAAGTGCACTTCACTTTACAAAATATCGTATCGGACGCGGAAGTGACGACTATTTTCCAACCCGTAATAGACTCCGTGTGGGAATCGTTGTCGGTCATGAAGTCCTCGTTGCTACTGAGAGTTCTCCAAAGGCGATGTGCGGAGACTCGAACCACCATCCGAAACTTCTCAAGCGTTGTTCTCCAACGACGGGTGGCATGCTCGCCGTGCACGGGGGGGACGCACCCTCGCTTCTCGTCCGGGGGATGCTCGGCCGTGATGTTCAGGAGACACGGCGTTCCGTCTCAAGTGGTTGAGTAAGAATGCTGTTGTGAATGTGTAGAACCACATACGTGCGTGCACCTGTTCATGCAAAAAATCATGGATGATATAATGTATCGAGATTGCATACCCTGGAAACGAGACGACTGAGTTTACTTGGTTGCCAGGTTGGAGAGCCTAGAGCTTCCCTCTGTCGGTGCAGAGGATGTTCGCGTCAAGATGCTGGCGGCCCCAATTAACCCTGCAGATATCAACATGGTTCAAGGTGGGTCTATTCAAGCTGTATATAGAACTGACAGTATTCTACATTACACACTGTCAATTGTTCGATATTGGCTACAGCTAGGTCTGCAACTGTCTTGACCATAACCACGTGCTGCTCCTACAATTATAACTCGTAGATATCTATAGCAGTGGTTCCCAAACTTTTTGTAAGGACAAGTAAAAATCTCAAGGCACGCCTATTGTGCAAAATAGCCTTTATAACACGTGTTATCACTCATATCATGTAAAATATCTGTAAATGTGCATAATTATTTACTAATGCCAAATAAAATGTGACAAAGACTCATATTACTCATGAAATATTTGTTAACCAAATATTTCAAATATTAACCCCCATTTAAACCAGACGGGTAACAAAATGAGGCAAGAATTAAATAATTGTTTTAGGTATATAGTTTGCCTCTGTATTATGAAATGGGTGCATACAAAGTACTGATAAACTAAATTAAAAAATAATAATTTCCGTGTAGTTGTATATTGCAATAATAATAATAATGCATGGTTGTCACAAAATCCCATGGCACACCCGGACTTGCCTCACGGCACACCGTTTGGGAGCCCATGATCTATAGTGTAACAGCGTATTCCCCTCTTAGGCACGTACGCCATCCTCCCGGAGCTCCCAGCCGTTGGCGGCAATGAGGGGGTCGCCCAGGTGGTGGAGGTGGGCCGTCAGGTGACGTCACTGAAACCTGGAGACTGGGTCATCCCGAGAGACAGCGGGCTAGGTGACATCACTTGGTTCTGTTCACCAAACGTCTTAATTGCGAGATTTACCAAATTCGTAATTAATACATCAACAAATAATGACTCATGAGAAACTGCAGAACATGATATGTTAACGTTAAAAAAACCCTCCATGGCTATCACTATCCAGAATGCGTCAACTACTCCAGTATTATTTTCATGCTGGGATTTCAGTACGTTGCCAACAGAGTCTGTGGCTTCTGTGTTCATGTGTTGAACAGGGACGTGGCGCACAGCGGCGGTGTGGCCTGAGAAGAGTCTGATCCTGCTGCCCAGTGACATCCCTCTTCTGTTGGCCGCCACGCTCAGCGTCAACCCCTGCACCGCCCTGCGCATGCTCTCTGACTTCCAGGAGCTCAAAGCAGGTAGGAATGTACAGGGCAGCAATAAGGATTATAGCTACTAGGGTATGATTTTACATACTAAAACGGCTTTTAATTGCCAATATATAAAAGTAGGACCTATTCTATTCTAGTTCTATTACATTTGAAGCGGGGCCGTTTTGCCAGGGAAAAGGAAGGAATTGGTGCATCAGAATCAGATTTTTTTTATTCGTATATCCTCTCACGGAACTCCCATTGTCTGTTTACAAATTGTTAATGATAATGTTAATGATTATAACTCACGTTAGTTTATTACGTTAGTAAAAGTACAGTTACTTCCTTCAAAATCGACTTGAGTAAGAGTAAAAAGTACTTTCTTAAATAGTTACTCAAATTGCAAGTTTTTTTTACATTTTTGTAAAGAGAGAGAGAGAGAGAGAGAGAGAGAGAGAGAGAGAGAGAGAGAGAGAGAGAGAGAGAGAGAGAGAGAGAGAGAGAGAGAGAGAGAGAGAGAGAGAGAGAGAGAGAGAGAGAGAGAGAGAGAGAGAGAGAGAGAGAGAGAGAGAGAGAGAGAGAGAGAGCTATCTCTCTATCAATCAATTGAACGATAGTTCATGAACGCATTCAGGCACAACACTGGCTAATAGCATCCATCTCTAACGGACCGGTCGACTCGTCTCACTCCCACTAGTTCAAATATTTTCTTGCATAAGAGTAAAATTACAGACTTAAAAAAGGACCATGAAAAGTTACCCGAAAAAAGTACTTTTTTACTCATTTGCGTTACTACCAATGTTCCCTCTAACTTTTTTTCAGCACTGAGCAAATATTTTATTTTCTGAGCACACATTTCAGCACTGTGAGCAATTCGCAACCACACGACCTGCCAAAAGCGGCCACGAGCCTGCGTTAGCCATAGGGGATTCAAAGAGATGACCACAAATGCATCATGTCTACAAGGTTGATATTTATTCAATATCCTTTACAATATCCTTTACAATGGTTGGACTTTGGGAAAATTTTAATGATTGTGTTTTACCAGTCAGTTTAGTTGAACTTAAAGGCAGGGGCGGTCCTAGCCTGTTTGGTGCCCTGTGCGAACCCCCCACCCGGCACCCGCCCCCCCAAAGTCAAGTTCATTTAGGTTTAGGATTGTACAATAATGTATTTTATTGTAACAACTCTTGTCAGAACCATACTGAAATAAAACAGAAATATATGCACATTATGCCATAATAACATAGTCACACTGAAGTTAAAATAAGACATACATAAGTGTTTCCCACAGGATTTTTGTAGACTATGGTGGGGGGCTCGCAATCCTCTAGGGGGGATGCCCCCGGGGGGCATGCCCCCCCGGGAGAAAAAATTCAGTAGATTTCATGCATCAATCTGGTGAATTTTGAGAACCAATTTATGACATATCAATTATTACTTACAAACTGCTGGTACTGGTATGAATGTTGATGACACAATGTGTCAAACTAAATGGGGTTGAGGAGTTTTCAGAAAGCATTTATACAAAAATGACTAAAACACAGCGCTGAGCCTTTATACTACTAGTGAACTGTCAAGCGCGCAGCTGGGGGGGGGCGGGGGGTCGCGAGGACGCCTTGCCATGGCGACAGGGGGAAACAGGACATTGGGGAGCCAAACCAGCCGCGAGGATTTCCCCTTCTATTAAACGCTACAGCCCACCTGTGTTGGCATATTATTGGGCTGCTAGTGAAGTCTATTTGCCTAGGTGAAATGAGTCCAGGCCAGAGCTAGTGAGCGGAGCGGAGCGCGAGCGAGCGAGGAGCGGATGGAATGTTGCTGGAGCGTGGAGCGGTTTTTTATTTAGACGCCGGAGCGGCCGCTCTGTTCCGCTCCAGTGTCGCTCCGATACCGCTCACACCACAAGTCTGAGGCATGCCCAAATCCAAACGTGTGTAATAACTGGCGTGATTAACTTATGGTAGCCTGTTGCATTATTAGATGCCATTAGATGCCGGCTGCAGCAAGGGAGAAGGCCTGAATCGCGCACCCCCCTCCCCCTCCCCCTTCCCCTTCCCCTTCAGGTTGTGTGTGTGAGACCAGCACAGCGGTAGGGCGGACTTGCACCAAACGGAGGGCGCACACACTCCCCACACTGAGATGTGCATTAGAAAACCTATCGGTGCCCATGTTATCAATCAAATCATGCACTGGCATTATGTCTGGGCAGCATAGGCGCTCGTCCCAAAAAAAAAAAAAAAAATTGGCGTGCCTCCGATGCCGCCCCCCCAAAGATGCGGCCCTGTGCAACCGCACATGTCGCACATACGAGAAACCGCCCCTGCTTAAAGGATATTTGGTTGATAAGGTTTCAATAAGGTTTAGAAAGGTTATGACTGGTTCACTGGTTATGACTGATAATGATATATAATATACAAATAAAAGTATCCAAGGTGTTTAGTCATTTCTCAGCAGGTACAACATTTAAGTGGAACTTCATTGAAAAAAAATGCTAATGTAGTGCTTAACAATAATTATAGGCCTATTAAATTGACATGGTGTCATTTTTCCTAAAGGTAGCCTATATAAACAATGTAATAACTGTGCAACAAACTGTGCTACAAAACATGTCCTTTAAATTTCATAGGCCTATCTTGTCTGCAGGCCTATGGAAGGCACATCTCTCCAAAGAACAGCATTTGAAAAAGAGGTTAACCAAAAGAGGAACACAATCATTATTACATGAAACTACTGCAAATGTATTAAAACAGAATTGACCTACATGATCAATGACTAAACATATGTCAACATGTTGTTCACTGAAAAAAAAAGTGTTTTGGATTTACAAAAAAAAATCATGTACATCGGTTGCACATATTAAAGTTATGTTTACTCAAATTGATCTATTCATGTCATGTACGTTAAATTATTATTTGTTAAACCAACATGAATTTCTAAAAATTAAAATACTTCTTTCATGTTAAGTATATAAGATTATCTTCTGTTAAACTGACATATTTATTTTATATTAGATGAACACTATTCTTTAATGTGTATGATATATAATTATCATCAGTTGGACCAACATAATTTTTTTGTGTGGAGCTAACCTAACTTCCACAGGTTAATTGGACACTATTAAGTTTTGGTATAATTTAAATATTTAAATTTAATTAAATTCATTTCTACACCCCTAGCCCCACTTAATCAAGACTAAATAAAAATGTGGCAATAGACCCACATATCTTCAAACATTAATGCCAGACAGTGCATAGAAAACATCTGTAATTACTAAAAATACAACTTGCTGTGTACTAGTAAATCACATTAAAATGACAATTCAGTGGAAAAACAAAGTAAATGCTATTTATTTGAAAATTTCAATTTCAATTTATTAGAACATTTTTTTCAAGCTTCAAGGAGGTACGGCAGTTAAAAAATGGCAGTGTAGAAAATATTCTGTGTGGGTGTGAGTGTGCGAGCATGCATCTAGAGCTGCAACAATTAATCGAACAATAATCGAATATTAAAATAATCATCAACTATTTTGATAACCATAACAAATAATAATTAGTTGCAGCCCTACATGCATCAGTGTTTACAGTAAAGAAAAATCACCCCTAAGTCTAAAAGGGGGGGGGGGGGGGGGGGGGAAATCCAGTTATAGTTCCATTAAAAATAAAATAAAAAAGCCTCCTTCCTGCCCAAAATAAAAGTCCTACAACTTGAAGAGGTAGGTGACACAATACATGTCCCTGGAGTTAGAAATGTGTGTAGGTGTGTGTGGAAAACAGACAGAGATTTGTGCACACCATTTAGCAGAACCTGAAGTCAAAGCTACAGTCACCACACACATTGAAACTTATCGACAGGTGCATCTCAAGAAATTAGAATATGAAGGAAATGTCCATTTCCAGTAGTTCAAGTCAAATAGCCCCAACCAAGTATTGAGTATATAAATGGACATACTTTTCAGAGGCCAACATTTCCATATTAAACATACTTTTTGAAATTGGTCTTTTGTAATATTAATTTTTTTGAGACACTGAATTTTAGGTCTTCATTAAATGTAAGCCATAATCATTATAATTAGAAAAATGTAAATAAATGGTTCATTCTGTGTGATGGATCTATATAATGTGTCATTTCCACTTTTTGAATTAAATTACTGACGTAAAAAAACTTTTCTATTAAATTCTAAGTTATTGAGATACACCTGTATGTTTATACAACACACTGAGAGAATTTTCAGTTGAAAACACACCTGTCCTTTTGCTCTATTTTACATAGCATACAGCCTGACAATGACAATGAGGATGGATTGAAATAATTATTGGCTTTATTCCAATTGCCAGTGTACATAGTAAACAAAAATCACCCCAAACTCCAAAGAGGGGGTTCAATTCAGTTATAGTTCCATCCAAAAAATAAATTCAATTACATAATAAAAAAAAAACACCCTCCAACCTGCCCAAAATAAAAATCCAACATCTGGAAGAGGTAAGTGACACAATGCATGTCTTAAGAAATCAAGCTAACAAGTTGGACACACACCTGTGCTTTTGCTCTATTTTACATAGCATACAACCTGACAATGACCACAGGATGGATTGAAACAATTTGGCCTTTTTTCCAATTACCAGTGTTCACAGTAAACAAAAGTCACCCCAAATTCTAAATATTTGGGGGAGGGAATTCGGTTCTAATTCCATTTCAAACAACAAAAAAAGGGCTCCAACCTGCTCAAAATAAACGTCCAACGACTGGAAGAGCTGGGTGACACAATGCATGTCTTAGAAATCAAGCTGGAGAGCCTGGATAGCCACTTCACTGATAAAGTCTGTTCTTCAGGAGTTGCGCTTTTTTGGACAGTGTATTGCCTTCAAGCTCCATGACCACCTTCTGCAGCACTTCAAAGGTATACTTGAGTTCAGCAGGGTAGTTTAGGTTCAAAGAGTATATTAGGCCAAACAACATGGCAGCAGCTATGGGAACATTGTCCAAATCCTGCATCACAATCTAGGACTCGAGAACAATGCCAATGTCCTCTGGTTTTGCACTGGCATCTCTGTGTTTGCAGACGTATATACCCATAGTGGTGTCCTCATTGGATTCCTGGAGGAGGGATCCATCTGCTGCCTGTACAATGCACAAAAATAATAAGTGTGATTACATTACATGCTACGTCCATATAGGGAATACTGCATATTAAGATATCAAATCAAACTTTATTTATATGGCACTTTTCATACAGTAGGGAAACACGAAGTGTCACATAGAGGCTCAAAATCACGAATACTATGATTTAAGCAATATTACCCAAGAGGGTGTGCTTTGACGTCATTTGCACGACAGTGATGCGGTCCTGACGTTTGATGACTCCAGATTATTTAAAAGCCCAAAAGTCGCAACAAAAGAGGAACAGAAAAACAGAGGTAATATCTTCCTCGTTTTATCCATATTTGTCATTTTTTAAAAACTTTTTTCCATGGTCACAACTAGTGTTTCTAGTTTGAACGCACAGAAGGGAGAAAACCCTCTCGGCTAAAACGAGGCAGTTCACAGAATATTAACTAAAAAATGTTATTTGATTGTTCTAAAATTTTAGTTTGGCAGCTGACAAGAACACTCTAGAGGAGATAGAGAGATAGATACAACAAGATGACATGGCGTAGTAATATTTTTAGTTTTGAGTCAGGGGTGCTGTCATGCTGATTTGAGCATGTTCTAAATGTCTTGTTGACCAAACAGATTGCTTGGTCAGAACTACTTGTTGCATAAATTGAGATCACTACCATATTATTTTACAAGTTATCCGATATTAAGTAATTACAATGAGTAAGTGTTTTAAATCTTTTACAAAGCATGATAGACAACATCTCAACATACTAAACTTACTAAAGTAATACATACCACATACTCGCTCAATAGATTCTCCGGGTCCTCGTTCAGGTAAACGCAGAGTGCCTTTAAGACACATTCTCTTCTCAGGTCCACGTCATCATCCTGAGGCAGAAAAGCAGAAGCACAGGTTGTTTTTTCTGAGTTTTGTCCAAGCAAAAGGCAACTCTAGGCTACAGAATCAAGTTAACTGGACATCATTTTTTGTTCTGGAAGACACTCAATTAAGTGTTACACCCCCACCCCCCAGAGAGTATACTTACTTCATCCGTGGGTGCAATGATGCCCCCTAGGCGTCTGCCAATCTGTCCTCCTCTGTTTTTAAAAAGTTTGAGCAGTTTCCCGGAGTGAACATCTAATTGCGATAGAAATCTGGACTGGAGGGGCATTGTTGTGTGTATCTCACCTCGCCTACTTCAAAAAGTGCTGGCCATCTCGTCTGGAAGTCTCTTATCATTGGTGTGTCGCGAACCACTTCCTGTCTCCTGTGTGCAAACGTCTTTTCCATCTTCATCCTTACTGCTTCCCTGCTGTTCTTCTTAACATCTGAAAGAAGCTCCATTCTCACACTTTCAAGACTCTTCTCAGATTCTCAAGTAGGATAGGGGGGACAGTAGTTCACTTCAGACCTTCTTGGTTTTTTAATGCCAAAAGCAGGGCTGGATTTTCCCTCTGGTTTGTGCTTGAGAGAGTTGATTGTCACCTCAGGACATCCAAGCTTTCTCAAGTGAGTGCGGTAGATTGCCAGTTTGTTCTTCAAGCTGCATTTCCATCCAGCATATCCAGAGAGGGAGCCTTTCTCAGTCAGGCAAGGATGCTTTGAGATTAGAGCCTCTCCAACTGTTTTGAATTCCTTGTCAGAAACATAAAGTTTGTACTGAACAAATTCTTGCACTAGGCCCTCAAGAATGTTCGACTTAAGTTTAGGATCAGGAATAAACAAAGTACCCTTTTCCCTATAAGCTGCATTGCCCTGCGCAAGTTTCAGCTCGACATCATAATTGAACTGAGGAACGCGAAAGATGCCCGGCCAGGATGACCGAGAGCTGGATGACTCTGACTCCGGTGAAGAGAGTATGTCCGTGTCAACACATCCACTAGATAGGGATGAGGATTCATCAAGGCAGTGATGGGCAGCCAAGGTGGGAAGGATATAAACACACTGAGGAGTTGAGGCATCTGTTGTGGCAATCACTCTAATTGTGCCTCGATCCTGTACTTCATCCATTGAAGTGAGGTTCATGAAGTCATTTCCAAATAGTGCATCCATAAACTGAAGTCTGAAATCAAAGTTAAGTCCGCATTGTCTTTGTACCTCATTAACAAGTTCATCAACAGATCCAGGGAGTCCATTTTGGAAAGTCATCCTTTGGCTGCTGTTGTCACCCATGATGACTTTGAGAAGTGCCGGGGTATTCATTCTTCTACGTCTCAATCTGTAAAAAGAAGGAAAGTGACAAAGGAAAAAAAGATTACTTATTGAATACTTATTGTTTCATGTTAATCGCAGTATTTCACTTGTGTCAATACAGTAATTGATTTAACATGATGTTAGGTTTCTCATTTTCAATTTACTCAAATATAGTATGACAACTTGGCCAGAGAATTGATTCTTGTCCCACTTTCATTTTGTAATTTGTCCAACTACTACCTGATAAAATCCATCTGTACTAGCTTTAAGTTCATGCTGAATACTAGACAAAGGTGGATACAAATGAGAAGCCTAGGATGTGACCCGCAAAAATCAGTATGACATGCAATACAGTATGACCTATAATGGATATGCAAAGAGTTTTTAGAGAAACTCCCATGGGCAACAAAGCAGAAAGAATGCAGTCTGAATGTGGAGAGAAAATAGATGCGATGATACACATGCACGCATATTGACAGACTTCAATGACAAATGTCTTCAAAAAAAATCATACAACTCAGCATGCACATTACCATATCACCAAATGTATGTGTGTAAATAAAGAGCCATTACTTTGGACTGAAAATATATTTTATAGAAATGAATTGTTCAGTCCTACAATTAATCACCATTTTGGTGGTTAACCAACCTTTTATGATGATCTGCCTTTTTAAGGTCACCATATGACTTGATCCAACCGTGGATAGGGGTCAGTGAGTTCACTGAGTGCCACAAGTTTTACTTCCCTGGACGGTGACGAGCTTAGCTCAAAGGCTCTGTAGTGTTCAGTGTACCACCCACACAGCACTTTCACAATGAGGAACAACATCTCATTTATTACACACATCTGAATAATTTCAGCGAACTCTGGTAATCCACCTACCGATCCGTGGGCAACTATCATGCCATTGCTGTAAGCTATGCCATTGCTTGATGCGTTCTTAGCAAGATGCACTTCTGATGTGCTAGGGCATTTAAGCTTTATACCCTCAGCTACTTCCTCCTTCAGTACATCAAGTGGAACTGTGGAGACATTAGATACGTCTAGGCAACATTTACCATAAGACGGTGAGTTCAGGTGATATGCGATCACCATTTGATGTTTTGAAGCCAAAGTCAGTGGTACATTCTTAAAGCAACTTGTGTGTCTGACAATGTTCTTGAAGAAACTATGTTTGGCTTCAAATCGCATTGTCCAAACTGTGACTAGAGGGCCAAAACACCTTATCATCTGGGGGTAGTGTTCTACAAAGTGGTGTTTGGGTAGAAGTCTGACACCAGGGAACAGGTCTTGGGACCTCTGTCTGTGCTCAACAATTTTGCTTTCTAGGTATGAGATGGATTCATCTGTATGCACAGGAGCAACAACTAACTGTACAATATCCTTTAAATCCATCAACACAAGCCATGCCGGCTCATTTTCTGGGATAAGAGGACCTATCACAAATGGGAGCAGCCTCAGTAGGCTCCAGTTTTCATGAGCGTTGCCACCGATAGTTTTCCGACCCAAGAAACTCTGTGGTACAATATGTGGCTTGTTTGTTTTGTCGGACCATTTATAGGGGAAAGTCAAAATTGCTTTATTTAGTTCTTCTAATGTAAATAACTTCTTTGAGATCATTAATGCTAAGCAGTGGGCCAGCTCAACAGGCACAATGCCCTTAAATATATCATGAGCAACATCAGGCGGAAAACCAGAGACAACATGAAAATGAGAAAGAGTTTTGGTAAAAATGCACTCTCTCTTAACTCCAAAGCAATGTGTATCTTTCTCACAAGATGATTTTACATGATCTGCATGGCCCTCTCTTGTTCTAAGGCTGAAAGCACCAGTAGCAACACAGTGATTCCTGAAATCACAACTCTTTGCTGTGCAAAAGCGACAAACGTAATCACCAGAAAAAAATTTCTATGAACCCTGCAATACCATGCGCACCCAGGTTGTCAGCCACAATGCTCAGTACTGTACCTTTAAGCAACTTGCCTAATAAAGGCACATAGACACCATGGTCCTCAAGAGTTTTAAGATCTTGAAGAAGGGGTTCCAAGATTGTTTTATAACCATATGTTTTTACATCACCACTTTTACAAAGCACAGCAAGATAAATAGATGATAAAGATGAGTGGGAGCCTGGTGGCAGGTTACCTAGTATCCAGTAAACGCCACAAAGCTTGTGTTTTTTCCTAGAGGTGCCTAGGGGATTGCAGGTCTCAAAATCATCCACATACAGACGCAGTGATATCCGTAACTCCTCTGCATTTAGGAAGCTGTTTGCCTTGAAATGCAAACCATCTTCAGGGGACCTGAATTCAAGAGATGGGTCAACTTCAATGTCCTGTTGTCCTCTATGATTTTCAATTACCTTGTCAACAATGGCCTCATTATTTAAAATTTGTTGCAAAGACTTTAACAGTGGGACATACTGAAAGGTGCGTTTCTTTCTATGATCAAGTATGTAAGTAACTGGTTAAACAACACAGAATTGTTCCCTATAAAATTTTTTACGTTGATATGAAGTACTAAGAGGGCCGCCTTTTTCAATTGCTTTTGGAACAGGGTTAGATGAGCATACTGCTGTTGTGATTTCTGTAACTACAGAGTCATCAACTTGTATATTGTGATGCTTAAGGATGTCTGTTACAATGCTTTGAGATACTGTGAGTGATGCTGTGTTTATCAAGTAGTAAAGCTCTTGCAAAAAAACATCAATTGCTGTACCTGGCACATGGACTAAATATTCCAACTTTAGTAAGGCTGCTGCAAGCTGCTGCTCAATAACACTTGGAAGTACGTTGTGTTGATCATGTGAAGAATCAGACACACACTCTTCATCTTGGCTATCAGCAAACAATTCATCTATTGGTGGAGATGCTATTGTTGTTGTTTTTACAATACCTGGTAGAAAATCAGCTGATGTGTGAGGTGTGTGTCGGCGACTCTTATGAGACTTAAAGGTGCCATAAATACTTGTTTGAAAACTACAGCCAACAAACATGCAACAAATGTTTTCATTTTTCTTCAGATGTGTGTTGATATGAACAAAAAACTCCCTTTCATTAGCTAAATTTTTGCATGCACATAAGTGACAGGTGAAAACAGACAACTCTTTTGGTGTCTGATTATCATGTGTGGAATGCACTCTACTTTGATGGACAATTAAAGCATTCCATGTCTTAAATGTACAGGGACATTTAGAATACGTACATGGATAATTTATGGTGCGTCCAAAATGTGGGTGTTTGAGTTTATAATGATGAAGTAAGTCGGACCTACTTTGCACAGCAACTGAACACCCTTTACACTGCCACATTCACTAGAGAAAGAGAAAAACAAATGGAAGGTCAACTCACCGACACACATCCTACAGAAATAGAGCAAATCTTTACCATCATTTAAAATGCATAATCTTCCCAGTTAATTAGGGTACCCTCTAATCCTAAACAAATGCAGTCTAATACAGAAATCAATAAATATAATATAGTAATATAGTTTATCAAGTGTTGAAAAACTTATTACATTTAAAATTACAGTCACAGTCATTTCAGAAGGTGTAGTTTGCAGTGCTGTTAAATAATGTTTGCTTGTCCTGAGAGACTTATAATTAGAAACACTTCTCCAAGGTAGTTTCAACAAAAAATGAGCACTAAAACCTTAAAGACAGTAGAATCTACAGCAATATCACTACAAATATAAAATAATATCATCATCATCATCATCATCATGCTAAAAATCCATTAATTCTTGTTTAAACACATCCAGTTAACCAACCAAAGTAATTGAATAGAAATACTCACCACTACTACAGAGCCTTTGACACAGCACCCGGATATTAAATATTGGCTTTGGCTGGAGGATATCTACATAGGAAAAATAGATAAATGTTAAACTCAACACAAAGCAGGAAATAACAATTGCAAAAGAGCTATAGTTTATAATGAAGTCCGACGAGGGGGGGGCATCGCGGTGTATTTAACGTTTATTACCAACGGTCACGCTGTACCAGTGTTTGGGGAGGTGCACGTCGAGGATGTAAAGGGTGCGCAAAGGGTCCGCCGTGGGTACGTATAAACGAAGCATAACCCAGCCACGTGTTGTATTGTGGCACGCTAACAATTTATGCAATTCAGTTCTTGCTCGACTATGCCACCTAGGGTGGGGGAGGACAACCTAGGAAGTGAAATTACCCCCCAAATTACTAAACCAGGACACAGGTTCGGAGCACTCTTAGGCAGAAGTCAAGTTCAAGTGTTTATTCTCTTTTCACAAATACGAAATGTATAGCGCTCTACAATATGTGGGTTGGCTGATCAGGCCGAAATCAAGAATAATATCACATGGATTCACACAAGTACACTGAAATTCACATTCGATACAGGGTTCTTCAGTCCATACACATCATAAATACAGTAGTCATACAGGTCAATATAGTCAGGTAAAATCAAATATGCACTATGTTGGGGTGGTGCAAAGGGCCAAATACAAGTAAACTACAACAGAGGGGAAAGACAGTATTGCACTAAACCCTATTCAACACCCAATCATACGACACGCCCCGGTACGGGGGAAAAGGGGCAGTGGTGTTACTCTTACAGGGGGTAAGGCAGGTTTAGGCTAACCAGTAGCAGCTCGGTTGAAAGGAACAGTTAAAGACTAGGGAAAAGACCACACGAAAATAAACACACAAAATAAAGGGAAAAGCACACTTCAACTAAGACTACTACGAAAATAAGTGTGTGCGCCAACGCGCGCAAGAGTGAGTGCAGAGAAGGAGGCTGACCGGCAGATACACGTTGATAGATATGATCGATGGTGAAACGCTGTTTGACAAACTGTGGCGGACCTAAACGCGCGTAATACACGAGGCA
Organism: Urophycis tenuis; assembly: GCA_036785325.1. Classification (NCBI taxonomy): domain Eukaryota; kingdom Metazoa; phylum Chordata; class Actinopteri; order Gadiformes; family Phycidae; genus Urophycis; species Urophycis tenuis. The sequence continues at coordinate 9,547,467 of JAXIVH010000002.1, read as the reverse complement.
AACATGCATGGCAAAATTGATACTCCTACTTTAATATTGCCGCGTCGGTTTTCCTCCATTTCGTTACAGCAGCTATGTTTCACCAAAGCCAATGTCAGAGTTACACACCATCCACACTTGTCAACTTGTTTTATACCTCTAACGTGCGCCAATTTGAAAAGAGAATAGAAATAGGGCTATATTCTATGAATTTTCCCATACAAACTAGTTGCCGTGCATACATTACGTTACCAGACATAAAAAACTAATGCAAAAGTATTCAAGGACGGAAGACATGACCGCTGCCGCTAGCAACCAGTGAATTACCGAAAACGTTAGCATGAAGACGGACTCGGATTTACTCGACATTACCGGAAAATAAAAAGGCAACCCTATTCAAATATTGAACATAAACACTCTGCTTCCAACACTGGCTCATATTTGACCGTTTGTATTACTTACCTTATGTGTCCAGAGCAGCCAAAATCCACAGAAAAAATCTTAAGCGATCGAGAAAATGGCGGAGTGTTCAGGTCTTCAACAAACGTTTTCTGTCCAGGAGGAGCCCCGCGGGAGGCAGGGTTTTCAACTAAAAACAAAACTTTTGCCTTTCTTCTTCAAATGATGTAGACATGTAGATTTTAAATTGTTCAATATTGAAATGTTTTTTTTAAAGATTTAATCATGTTTTGGAGAGAAATATAAATCAATTATGTAGCATAGACAAAATGCATACTTAGAAATTGAACAACCCTCCTTCTTCCATTTTTTCAGTGCATTTAAATTTCATAGGCCTATCTTGTCTGCAGGCCTATGGAAGGCACATCTCTCCAAAGAACAGCATTTGAAAAAGAGGTTAACCAAAAGAGGAACACAATCATTATTACATGAAACTACTGCAAATGTATTAAAACAGAATTGACCTACATGATCAATGACTAAACATATGTCAACATGTTGTTGCAGTAATCAAGATCACTTCTATATTAGCCCTAATAGGTCTAATTGAAAATATTGGAAATTTCTACCTCAAATCTTCTCTCGCCTGTCTTTGTCCCCATTCCATTGGTTGTAGACCTTGTCAAGGTCTATAGGACCCTCTTTTTGCCTTGATTTAATCCTCATCAGTTGGTCCAAATGGAAAACTTCAAGGCGGTTGCGAGATTTTGTCTTAATGGCATTCATTAGACTGAAACCGCGTTCACAGTCGGCGCTGGATGCTTGGAATGTGCCACAAATGTCAAGAAGTTGTACCAGATCTGGAAAATGCTCTCTTTTCAGCGACCAGGTTACAATCTCAGAAAATGACTTGAGCAGTCCGATTTTCCTTTTTTCATTAACCATGAACTTGAAATCATTGTATTGTTGACATATGCGCCCCGGGACCGCATCGTCTGCTCCCTCCAGAAGCGCTTCGAACTTCTTCGCCAGATTGGTCACGTCATTCAGCCCATGATCAAATTCACCAACTGCGTGATCCAACGTGTCCGGCTCAAAGGCAGCCCACTCTTTGAGCTCATTTTCAGTGAAGCGGGCATCCAAGTGCTCACAAACTTTATGGACAAACAGATTAATGTCCCTTGTGTTCACTGCACTCTCACTTTCCAAAACTGTGAGCGCTCGTTTGCCCCAGTGAACTCGCTCTCCTAAATATTGCGCACGTAGTTTCTGTATTTTCGCTCTGGCAATCTGCCCATCCATGATATATTGCTAATAATATACAATTTACATTGTCTGCACTAGGCAAATAACATTGTAGTTTGTATGCACGCATTTACACAGATATTTAGAGAGATTATTTTTTCATCGCTGGTCTTTGGAGTTCGCTTGTTGCGATATAGTTTCTGCGCACTGTTAGCTCATCTGTTCTTCATGTAGGGGAGGTGGCGAGTGTTTTTTTATTTATTTTTTTTAATGTTTATTACCTAGCCTGCATCGCCTTTGATGCTCAGATTTTTAACCTCTGAAAAAAAATCTTTGTGCGGTCTGAAAAATCTATTGCGCGGCAGTGGCGTTTTCTTGCAGAGGTCAAAGGATGCCAGGCTTCCCTTATTTTCCCCCTAATTCCCCCAACAACAGCTTGCATATTCGTTAATCATTAAAACATTTTGTCTATCGAGTCTCCTGCTTTAATATTCCGTGATTTCCGTCCACTTTCGTTTTCTCAGTGAGTATTTTGCAGCTGGGGAAATAGTGCCCCCCCCCCCTCCTCTCCTCCCGCATCCTAACCATGTTGGTAAATAAAGTACTAAACTTCGTTGCGAAGTGGCACCAAACCCAAACTTGCATCCCTAACTCCAAGGACTGTTGAAAAAAACGAGCGCTAGACCAATCAGATTGTAGCAATTGCCCGTCGGTGATTGGCCAACAAGTGAAAGGGATGACATTTCAGGACTGTACTCCCTTACACGCCAGTATATAAAATGCAGAACCTCAGAGCACACACATTCAGTCATTCACACAAGCATTTATTTATTTATTTATTAATTCACACGTAGGCCACACAAGTGTAGGCCTACGTGCCCTGTTTTTCGCCATGTTTCATAGGCCATGTTCTGATTTTTGTATGTGTTGGTTTTGCGTCCCATGTCAAGATGGGGGGTTGGCGTTAATAGACCTGTTATGCATTAGTTCGTTCGTTCCCTGAATGTTTTAGAAGTTAATAAATAATAATAATGAAAAAAAAACAATAAAAAACGCGTCTTGCAAAAAAAGAAAAAAAGTTCTTTATTTCTCGTTGGCATCCGTGAAAAAAATGGTCACGCCACGCTACTGTTGCGCGGCCACTTCGACTGGCCTGCGCGGCCACGGCCGCTATTGTCTCAAAGGACGGAGTGCTCCAGTGCTCTCAATGCGTGAGCTCGAGCAGGCTGCAGTGCACTTCTGGCCAAAGGGGCCAGTAATGAGAAGGACCTTCTGATTGTTACAGAGTACCTTTATTAAAGAAGAGATGCATACACAATATGAAGTTGTAGGCTTACATTGATCATATCTATCGGTCAGTGGCGTGTTTCTGGGAAAATGCAAGTGCACATTTTTATGTAACATTAGACTTCACTCAGAGTTCATGCCATATGCTGCTAGAGAGTCGTGGACAGACCAGGTTATGAAATAAAGGCAGTGATGATTGACGGTTTGTTTTTGTTATCAGGCGATACCGTTATTCAGAATGCTGCCAACAGTGGGGTTGGCCAGGCTGTCATACAGATCGCTGCCTCTAGAGGGCTCACTACCATCAACGTTGTCAGAGACAGGTACACACACACACACACACACACACACACACTCAGTACGTTTACATGCAGCAAGAAATTCGAATTTCTGATCGGATCAGATAATGACATGCGTAAGACCGGATCACTTGTCCGAGTATACATGCCGTTCAGAGAATCGGATTAACAGCCGGAGCATGGGCTGACTCTGGACGCTATGTGGCGCTGCGCATTTGCAGAATGGCACTGCGCGTGCGCAGAATGCAAAATCCGATTCAGATCCGATTGCTGAGTATACATGCCGTTAAAAGTCCGACTATGATCGAATTATCCAGGTGTAGTTATCCGATTTTAGATGTCCGAAATAGGTCTGAAGTAGGTCGGATTAAGGTGTTTTCATGCACTTAAAAAGTCAGAACGATGTCTTATACGATTAGAAATTCGAATTTCTTGCTGCATGTAAACGTACTGAGTGTCACAACATCTCTTAGAGATGGTTGACGTAAAGCAATGTATCATGGTAACAATCACCAGAAACATCCATCTCGCTGCTCCCCTATTACAGAGTTAACATATTGTTATTATCTCTCTCTGTCTCTGTCTCTGGATGCAGACCGCAGTTCAACCAGCTCAGTGACAGGCTGAAGGAGATGGGTGCTAACCATGTGATCACAGAGGAAGCGCTGAGACAACCACAAATGCAGGAGCTGTTCAAGGTCTGTGACCCATCAAGGGAAACTGAAACACAACGACAAGCCACATCTACACGCAGTCTACCAAGAAATGCAGCATGCTTGAAGAGTTATAATTCATCAAATGTTTATTTTTATTTGATCCCACGTTAGACCTGCCCCAAACCCAAGCTGGCCCTGAATGGAGTTGGGGGCCAAAGTGCCACAGAGCTTTTGCGACACATACAGTGAGTCTCAGTCATGGATGTGTTATAGGAAGTTCTCCACCAGCTTACCCCTTTGCCCCCATAAAGGTTCACAAACAAAACATAACCATAAGCCGATTCTCCTCTTGAGGCGCCTGACCGACAGTCCATGATGCAAGTTCAGTTCTTTATTTATTTATTGGTTGCATGCTTTTGTTTTGATTTGATTGACAGTAGAAATTAGACAGGGAAGTGCTGGAATCGAACCCGGGTCGCTGTCAAGGTCTAAGCCTTAATTGCACACACACTCTACCCAGTGAGCTATCGTGGGCGCCACCTTACAAGTTCAGAAGAGCGAGATATGCATCATGATATTAAGTTTGTTGAAATTAAAAAAAAAAAAAAAAAATCTGACATGAGTGTGTTACTATTCCTCCTGACGGCTGTGCGTGTGTTTGGTTCACGGCGGTGACCCGCTGGTGATTTTGTGTCTAGGCATGCGGGGACCATGGTGACGTACGGGGGGATGTCTCGGCGCCCTGTCACCGTCCCTGTGGTGAGGGCTCCCGGCCGCCGTTTGTTTACCTTGACGACACATCCTGCGCCTCGGTTACTCGTTTCTTTGTCATTTCAAAGCGGCGTTTGTGATTCGGATCTGGCAGATCCGGAACACATCTGGTTGCACCCGATCTGAATGGTGTAACCAAAAGTCTTTTCCTGTGCCACTTTAAAATTCATCGAAACCTCAACATTTTGTGACGCGACACAGTAAACTACACACGTTGAGTATACGACAGCCGGTGGCGGTTGCAGCGTTCTCTGGTCAAAGATGAACGTGGATCGTCACTTTACCGAAAGTTGTTCTTGCGTTCTCCAGGGCAGTCTTATTTTCAAGGACGTGAAGGTGAGGGGATTCTGGGTCACCCAGTGGAAGGCGAACCAGGCGCACGGTAGGTACAGAATCCCAACGCTCTGGAGACATTTCATCTGCTAGGTTATAACTGATCTACACCTGATCCTGTCCCACTATCCTACCAGGATGAGGTAGGAGGGTGTTCGACTCTCCCGGACGAAAGGTTCTGGGTTCGGTCCTCACACCTTTTGATATCTGTAGGCATCCATGAGTGAGATGCCTACCCATCTGCTCCTTATTGCCTCAAATCACTGTGTTACGTTTTTTGAATTTTTTTTAAAGCCTTTATTTGAATCTGTCTGACACCACTGTCTCTTCCCTCATTTTTGACTTCCTTCTATTAGATAACAAGGCTTTCACAGCAATGCTGGATGAACTTTGCACCTTGATCCGCCAGGGGAAGCTGACCGCCCCCATGTGTAACCAGGTGGAGCTGGGTGACTACCGCAGGGCCCTGGAGGCAGCCATGGAGCCCTTCACCTCAGCAAAACAGGTCTTTGTCTTGTGACCTGAGAGACATCTTCTAAGCCAATCAACCACACAGTATTGGAGGGGGGGGCGGAGCCCTTGTTGCAGTTTATCAGTTGCTCAAGGCTAAGGCTTGGCATGTGGGCCTTTCACAGCACAAAGTCCACCTATTTATGTTCTATTTGGGGGCTAATTAGGTCATTACATATTTTTATTAGGGATATGAAAGATGTTAATCGTCTCATAGTTGTTGTATAATTGATGCATAACATATCTTTATATAGCATTGCTGGCAGTGATTTCCTTGGTCACGAATAACAAAGTATTTTATTAGTATATCTGCTAGTCTACATGGACTCATCAATACTGTTTGTGAAAAATCAATTATAATTAAAGGTTGGTTAAGAAGTTCAACAGATTCCGTATTTAAATGACCACACGACAGTCGTTAAGATTGATCAAACAAACAAACAAAGGTACAACAATTGCTTTGTCTGTTGTGAGGACATCACACTGCAAAACCAAAATACACGAATGTGGCGTGAGCTGGTGATGACCCGTAGAGCAGACAGTCTGATGACAGAACAAGAACACTGCGGACACATTCCGCACCACACCTCATCCACGGGAGACCAAGCGCGTCTCTGAAGCGTTTCCGATCGCCGCGATGACGCCGAGGCTCCCTCACCAGCTCCACCACACCATGCACATCGCCACGGAAACCAACGCGGGCGCCGAGGCGCCGTGGGCGACGGCCGCCCCTTCCTCGGCGGCGACGCAGTGGTGGTAGTCGGCGAACGCCACCGCCCTGGCGGCACACACGTGGTCCACGCGGCACGCCGCGTCACACTCGCTCAGGTCGTAGCTGACGGAGTTGAGGTCGTAGTAGCGCTGCAGGTAGCCGCGGTCGCCGGCCACGCTCTGCAGCACCCGGTGCATGGAGGCCGGCGACGCGTCCGCCACCCCGAAGCTCTCCGTCAGGCGGTACTCCTCCTCCCAGCCGCCACCGCCCAGGTTGGAGCGCGTCAGGTTCAAGTAGTAGGTCACCAGGTCCTTGGTGGCAATACGGGGTTAGAACATGAGAAGGTAGTTAGGTAGGTAAAGAGCACATGGCTGTTCAAGGAGGGCCTCGTCAATGAGATTGTCATGGTGGCGTTATAAGACGGCTGAAAATGTGGATATTTGGTGTCATCCGATGCACTGCATTTAGTTTGTGGTAATTTTGCAGTAATGTTGCGCACCACTCTGACGACGCTGACGACGGATTGCTTTGCCAATGACACGGCGTGTGTGACTACTGAGGTATTCCCCGGGGCGGGTGTCACTGATGACCTGAGCCACACCGGGGGGGGGGGGGCTGTGGGTATCACTGCAAAAGCTACTGTCCGGGTGTCTTACCCGGACCAGCAGGGTCTGGGTGTCGTACTCGACGCTGCGGATCCCGGGGTTGTTGGCGCCGTCCGTGACCCCCGGCAGGGTGGTTTTCCAGGGCGTCACACCGGGGCTTAGGAACATGGTGCTGATGGGACGGTCTGCCATACATCATCGTCATCATCATCATCATACACGAGTCATACATCATGTAACACAATAGCCATCAACAATAACGACTACAGCAATCTCAAGAAAAATCTGTGTATAATGATTCACGTTTTACAAAAATGGGTGTAGGTTTTGCCTTTGTTGTCACCGCGGGGGACAGGATGTATTCTAGTGGTTAGGGTGGGTGGATACCATGTGGGCGCACCCAGAGCCCTCCTTGAACGAATGCTACTGCTACCAACTCTTTTATGGCTGGTATCTTCACAGAAAACTCACAACGTCATACCGAACTCTGGATAAGCACCCACTAAAGTAATAAATGGTAAAATGACGACGCAGTTCTGTCAATCTGTAGTAGCCGAATGTTTCATGAACAGAAAAAAACAAAAACAGAAGTGATCATAGCAGTGAGGAGCAGCGGAAACGTGCGTGTTCGCGTGTGTGCGTGTGTGTGCGTCTGTGCGTGCGAAGAGCACTTGTACCATTGGAGTAGAACATTCTGAAGCTGTCGGTGTGGTGATGGCCGAAAAACTGTCCATGGATGACCTGATGGTGTTTCCGCACCATGTCCACGTAGCGCTGGTTATACTCTGGCCTGAACCACGGCTTGCCCCTCTTCTTCTCAAAGAACCCTGGAGGAACGTGGCCAATAATGTACACCTGAAAGATGGAAGTGGTATCATGTAAGAATGAGATGCAGTGTGAAAAAAATACGCAATGTATACATGTACGACTACTCATCGTGCCAAAAGTAAACATTCCACTCAATTAAACTCATCGCCATGACCTGTATTTGGACAAGTTGACACATTTAATCCACATCAAACAAAAAGCTACATAAGCTTTTGAGGACCCAGTAGATGGCTCATTCGTTCTTTAGTATAAGAATTGTAAGAAAGTACCAGCTCTGTAAACAATTTGACCTCCCCAAAAGCAACTTCTTTCGCTACCTTCAGGTCAGAGACTTTCTGCGTAAAACACTACCAGTGTTTCCAGCACTGCCACCATGCAACCAATTTGAGGTACTTGTAGAGCGTCCTGAATCATTTAGGAGGATCATTTCCATGCTATACAACAAGTTCACACAGGACCGCCACTCACTACTACCCTCTTTAAAAGCCGACTGGGAATTTGACTTGGGTGAAAGCATTACCGATGATATGTGGCTCTCTATCCTGCAAAGGGTACATGGTTCATCGATATGTGCAAGGCATAGCCTAACGCAATGTAAAGTTCTACACCGCTCACACTGGACCAACCTAAAACTTTCAAGACACTTCCCAGACATTAGTCCTATCTGCAGGCGATGTAACTCATCCCCTGCTACTCATGCCCACATGTTCTGGTCTTGCAGCAAACTTAAAGACTTCTTTCTGGTCTTTGATCTTTGAAACTCTTTCAGAATGCATTGGAGTGGAGACAGCCCTCAGTCCTTGCCCACTCATGGCCATTTTTGGTGCCTCCCCAGATCATCTTAAATTGTCAAAAACAAAGTCAGATTGTATTGCTTTTGTGACTTTTATTGCCAGACGCTTAATCTTACTCAAGTGGAAAGATCCCCACCCTCCCACGTTTACACACTGGGTTAAAGATGTGCTGCATTTTCTTAAATTAGAAAAAATAAAACACTCATTAAGAGGCTCTGTGAAAAGATTTTTTGATTTATGGAACCCATTTATCACTCATGTCAGAGATAAAATCCAGCTGCCTGAAATGTAAAATATTCCTAAACATGCCTACTGCTCAATACCTACATCTCTAAGCATGCCTACTGCTAAATTTCAGCTCTGTAGTAACAATCATCATTCTATGTACTTCCTGCCTAGTCTTGTATTGTCTTGTCCTCTTTTTGTATTTATTTGTATTTTATTTATTTTCCTTTTCTTTGGGGGAGGGGGGTGGGGGGTGGCCATAATGTCGGCCTTACCTTTATTGTATATGTTATGTTATATTTATGTTATGTTGATCCTATTACAACTACACCAATTGTCCATGCATACGGTGCTGTTATCTTATGAAAATCCCAATAAAAAGAAGTATATAAGAAAAAAAAGAATTGTAAGATACCTTCTCTTTGTTACGGGCCGCGTCCTTGAGAACTTGCTCGGCCCAGTAAAACTGGTCCGCCGGATCTGACATTTTGCTCGTCAGCTTGTTCTGGTCATAGTAGAGGTTAGTGTTCAGGACCATGATCCGATACCCGGTTCGGTTCAGCAACCTCTCACTGTAATAGCCACCTACAAAATTAAAGTTTTGCAAAAATTACAAAATAAGCTTCCGCTTGTGTGTGTGTGTGTGTGTGTGTGTGTGTGTGTGTGTGTGTGTGTGTGTGTGTGTGTGTGTGTGTGTGTGTGTGTGTGTGTGTGTGTGTGTGTGTGTGTGTGTGTGTGTGTGTGTGTGTGTGTGTGTGTGTGTGAGAGTGGGGCCACCTTTTTTAAAGGTGACTTGGGACGACGGCTCAAGCCAGTCGCTCCACATCTTTGCTATCTGGTGGTAGATGTAGCTGCTCGCGGCGGGGAACTGGCTTTTGGGCTGGTAGTCATGGTTCCCGAGAGCCGAGTACACTTTGGTATCTTATATGGGATGGCAGGATAGGATAAGACGTCAGCTACGTCGGGTCAACAATATCAGGGGATACAGCAGGGGAAAATGTAACCGTAATTTCGCTGACTTGGGAATACTTTCTTGATGATGTTCGTGAGGCTCCTCACGATCCGGAGGACCTCCTCCACGTCCAGGTCCTGGTCCGGCACGTGTGGCGTGTCATCCCTGGAGGGCAGAAGGGGGTGAGTGCACTGCATTGCGTCGTCATAGCCTGTTATTAGCCTCACTTGTCGCAATATAAACACAAAAAACTCCGATGGCCAAGTAGGACGGACAGTACGCGGCACAGAAGACCGGCACTTTTGCTCAGTTAGATTGCAGAAACTGGTTTAGTATCCCGCTAAGAGGTTTAAATCGGGATCGTATACCCTGTCCAGAGTATGAAGTCCGGGTCTGGCATGACCTGCTTCATGAAGTACACCGATGAGTTGATGAGGTGCCACGGCGAGTCGCAGACATAATCGCCAAACGGCCCGGCGTTGACCGCGGGCCGCTGTCCGCTGGACGCGCACACAGCCTCGGGATTGCTGCCCAGTTTATAGGACGGGTCCCAGTGCTGGTCCGTGATGTGCCAAAAGGTCCCTGGAGTCGAACAATGTACAGCAAAAGTCCAGCACAGCCATATGCAACCTGCATATACAATGGACCATGTAGCCTACCCCAGGCCAACGGAGGTTATACCAACAAAACACACAGAAAGAGTAGGCCTGCAAATCAAATGTTTAAAGTTACTCACCGGACAAAGTAAGAATTCCTTGATTTTCAAGAAATAAACATACAAGGAATAAAATACTTTTAATCGCGGCCATGTCCGACTCTTAATGGCAAACCCTGTAGACTTATTGACGACAGCAACTTCGCCGTCTCATGTAGGCTTACTAACCCTATACCGTTTACACGTTCAGTAAGCCAGTCTATAAAGTTAAGATAAGATGCAGCGTAAATGATAAACTATCCACATAACACTGTGTATGATTGTGTATGATTGTATGATATGATTGTATGTGTATGATTGACTTTTAATTAGGGCTATTAGAGGTGACCCATAACTAAAATGGTCATTTCATTTTACAATAGGTCAATAACACGAACAAAGCCATAAACAAATAAATACGTCCACGGTCCACCTCTAGGTGGTTCTAGCTACAGGTATTGCTGTATATGCCGCTATGCCAATACAACAAAGTGACAACAGTGGTTATTAGACTTGTATTGCAATTGCAGTCGCCAACCGCTCGCGGCAGTGTCGTGATTGTTTTCATCTGGTCCTCGTGTCTGATTGGCCTACTGCTTTCGCGGGACTTGGTGGTGCGCAGGCGCGGTAAGCTGTCAAGTTAACCCGCGGAATCCTTCAACCAGTCTGTACCCGTGTGTTCGTCTCCTGGCCCCCCCGTTATTGTAGTGTTTTATCCACTTGAACATTCTTATTGTCATTTTTTATACAGTGTTAACATCATGTGGAACCAGGGTGAGTTGATTTTAGTGCTGTTGTCAACTTTTGGTTGTTCACGGTCAGTTTCCTTTCTATTAACGCCACAGTTAGCATAGCCAAAGTGACCATGGCTGACTTCTTTTGTGACTAAAACCAGTAGCCTTGCAAGTTGTACACAACCGACGAGTCCCGCTTTACATTGTATGTCTATTACTATTGTACTTTAGGTGGAATCGGCAACTCGAGCGTCGGCGGTGGGTACAACCAGTCCCCCGGCGGCTTCGGCTCCCCATCTCTGTCCCAGGGAGGAGAGAAGAAAGGGGTCAGCTAGTTAACCTCGACCCCCAAACACCAACATCATCCATGATTAATGGTTGTTTCAAAATCTGACACTGGGGGGTCTATATTATGATTCTGAAAGTATTAATCACGTACCCTTTGTGTGTGTGTGTGTGTGTGTGTGTCTGTATGTGTTTACACAGAGAACGCGCACCAACCAGATAGTGCCGTGCACAGTGTCGCAGCTGTTGTCTGCCAGCCAGGTGGATGAGGCCTTCAAGGTCGGAGAGGTGGAGGTGGCACAGGTATACGGTTTCTCATCACTCCGCTGCCCTACTGTAGTGCAGAGAATTTATAAAAGTGCTTATCAATTAACTGCAATTCAGTCAATACATGGAAGATGACGGATAATGTGTCATGATATACAAATCCACCATATGTAAGGCTATAGGGAAATCAAATGTGTTTTTTTGTTGTTTGTTTTTTCATGGTTAGAATTATTTTTTTTTTTCTAACTATTGTAATTTAAGGTCACCTCTATTGCTAGGGTTTCAAAGATGAAGTCAAATAACTGACATGTAAATCATAGGTGAGTTTTAATTGTCCAGAGACTCGAGTCTCAAAGCACTAAAGTCTTGAGTAAGTTAAGTCCGACAGGCGATGCCAAGTCACAAGTCCACAATTTGGGCTTTCGCGACTCGAGTCAAAGTTGTGTCTGCTCTTACTGTGTACCAAGCACTTGCGTTGACATGTTTGTTTCAGATTACCATCGTAGGTCTGATCAGAAGCACAGACAAGTCCCTGACCAACATCCAATACAAGATAGATGACATGACAGCCGCCCCCATGGATGTCAAGCAGTGGGTGGACACAGAGGTAAGGAGTTCCTTCATAGTGTTGAATATCAGGAACACTAGGAAGGAACTTTATGGATGAACTAAGTGAACAAAAATTAATAAATGCTCCTTAAAAGTGCATGTGAACCTTTTTCTGATATAATTCAAACACAATGAGATTTAAGATTTAGGTTGAGAGTCCTGGGAAGGAGGTTAGGTAGGTATTGTTGTTTTGTATGAGCGTTGTATCGAGCCGTGAGAACCTTAACACTCACTCAGATAGGGACACCTAAATAACCCTCTGATCAGATTGAGCTTTCACACGCACATACACAGGCACGTTTCCACTGCTTCTCACTGCTATGATCACTTCTTTTTTTCTGTTCATGAAACATTCGGCTACACATGCATAGAACTGCCTTTTACGCACAGACGTCATTTTACCATTTATTCATTTAGTGGGTGTTTATCCAGAGTTAGGTATGATGTAGTGAGTTCTCTATCAAGATACCAGCCATAAACGAGTTTGTAGCGGTGCTATTCGTTCAAGGTGGGCCCTGGGTCATAACCACTAGAATACATCCAGTCCCCCTCGGTGACAACAAAGGCAAAGTCTACATCCATTTTTGTAAAACGCTGAGGGAAACATTCACAAACTATTTTTAATGCTTTTTGTTTCGGTGTTTGACCACCAAGTGAGTCCACTCTGCAGTCTTTTGCTACTGCTGTCCCACTTCCTTTTCCTGTCCATCTTCGGTCCTGTAAAATATAATAAAAAGTGTGATTGTGAGCGCATGCAAATAAGCTTCCACTTTAGTGTCTGTGTGTGTGTGTGGTAGCAGCAGCTCAGTGAGCAGTCCACGATCCGGAGGGTTGGCGGTTCGATCCCCACCAACTGTCCACATGTCGAACCCAACGAATGTATGACAAAAATGTACTGATTGTAAGTGGCTTTGGAGAAAAGCGTCTGCTAAATTCTATGTGAATGTGTGTGTGTTAGGACCCCAGTATGGACAACGCTGTACTGCCCCCCGGGACCTACGTCAAAGTGTCAGGAAACCTGCGCTCCTTCCAGGTACCCGCTTACCCCATCGGTTCATTTAAGCTCTTAGTCATGTTCCTGCTAAGTCGAAGGATGGTTGCAGAACTTGGTTAGATTGTGGCCCAGTTTGGGAAGTTGTGTTCTCATCGCATCTTCTTCCTCTTTCTATTGTGCTCTCTCTTATCGCTGTCTTTATTGCTTTCTGGCGCACTTTCACGCGCTTTTCATCTCTCCCATCACCTCTCCACCCCCCATCTTTTGCTATACCTCTGCCCATCTGCTCGGTGTGCTAGAATCACAGGTCTCTCGTGGCATTCAGCATCAGGCTCATTGAGGACCTGAATGAGATCACGTCCCACATGCTGGAGGTGGTTCAGGCCCACATGGCGCTGAGCAAGTCCCCCAGCACGGTGAGTCCCAACGTCCAAAACACCAGCGGTCCCTTGTATGGCCCACGGCATCAGTCAAACATGTTTTACTGAAATCTTTGTCCAAGTGTGGTTTATCCTCCACCTTGTTATTATCATTGACCTGATTTGCGCAAAAGGTGAATGGAAAGGTTTGATCTCTGAGGATGTTGTTGGTCTGATGGAATGATTTGCATATTATCATATCCTAACAGTCTAACGTCTTGGGGCCGTGGTTCTCTTAGGGCCCCATAGTGTTTTTTTTTTTTAATTTGTATAAATATTGTCATGTGTCTTGTGACTGTTGCTAAGTCTCAGATGGGTGGGGGTCCAGTTGGAGTCAACATGCCCAGCGCAGGGCCCGGCACCATGGAGGAGATGGGCAGAGGGTACTCTGGGGCCAACGAAATGTCCACAAACGGCCTTAGTCCCAATCAGAACCAGGTGAGCCCCACCCCCGCCCGCCGGTGTTGACCAATCCACACTACCAAAACAGAGATGTGGTTCTCGTGCGTTTCGTCGTCTCAAATGGATCCGCCGCCGCCGGTCTGCCCCGCCGCGCCCCAGGGTGCTAAAGGTCGTGACCCCTGTGTCCTCACGGCGGCACCACGGGGAGCCATGTCTGGGCGTGGGTCACCTAGCGATGACGTGTCTCCCTCTGGCCAGGTGCTGCGTCTGATCCGGAGCAGCCAGGACGCCCAGGGCATCAGCCTGCAGGAACTGCAGCGGAGACTGAGTGGGATGAGCGTGGTGGTCATCAAGTAATAACTAACTCACTAACTACAATCTCACTACAGAGCCAGAATAAGAGTACTTCTAGTGCTTTCTGCCCGGGCAATCCCTGCTTGGCCTCCACAATGAGTTAAATGTATTTTTTTATATTTCTAAACCACCAAAAAATGTCTATTGTAATTTATTTGAGTGGCAATTAGTTTCTTGTCCAACATTTCGCATATTTTGGGTAAACGCATCGTTTCAATTTTTTCTACCCTGTCAGCTGGGAGATTTATCAACAGCTGTGTGGGCATTGAATGCTAGTCCATGATGTATTCGGTTATCCCAACTGTCAGCTTATTTTGAAAGCCACCAACTGCCTTTCCCCTCTGTCCTGTCCTCAGGCAAGCGGTGGAGTTCCTGAGCAACGAAGGCCACATATTCTCCACCATTGATGAGGACCACTTTAAGTCCACAGACACCGACGATTAGACCGGCAGTACTTTATATATACATTTACACGCGTGCGGTCGATAAGAACCGATTGAATTAATTGCTTTCGACACACGGGTAAAAGTTTTCCGTGTGTGTCAGGTTGTTCTCAGTAGCAGCCCGGTGCCTTGTTGTGGGTGTATGGGCCCCATTGTTGGAGCGCAACACCTTGTCATATCTGAACATAGAACAACTGGTTGTTTCCTTCAGTTATCAATGCCTTCGTGTTCATGTTAATGAAGGCAGTTCTGTGCAACTTGGTGCTCTTAACCAAGCATTCTGCATCCCTTTTATAATATTTGAAAATGTCCTGACTATGTCTGTTTCTTGTATGTCTTCTATGTTTTGTGCATGTCCCCCCACCATCACCCAAATTAAATGGTTTATAACAATTTTTATTTCTTATCTTCTATTACATTCATAAGTCAAAAGTGGGATTCAGTTAATTTCAGAAAACTATTGATCCCTGAAAGTGCAATTATTTTTATTGCTTTTTCCCCATCTCATTTTTATTACATAAGCAACAGATTCAAGACCAAATATGTTGGGCTTGTGTACATTCTTAGTTAGTATTTAACAGGAAGCTGTGACCAAAAAGCTATGCTTCCTGCAGCGCTTCACAAGCGACTAAACAAAGTGTTCTCACAGCCATGTTGCGGAACGGCCTCAGAACATGGGGAACTCTTGCATTTTCTGGATCGTGGCCTTTAAGTCACCACACTCGTAGTCATGGTCGCTGTCTTCAGATTGTACCTCACCTGCTGTATAAATGTAAATGGACAGTATATTACAAAATTGCGACAACTTGGAATCGAACAATGACGGAACAGTCAATTATTAGGGATGTTCAGAGCAAACTAAATGAAGTGGACCTTTGCTGCCCTTTCCCTATGGTTGACAAACACTCACAACACTGCAAACCGCATACAACACTGCTGTAGTTTAGCGATAGTTGACGTGTTTAGTTGTAGCTAATACTGCTTCGGCATCACACTGGATACAAACATGAAAGGCAATATGCCATGGCAGAGTTAAATCACTCTGAAGTTCACAAGGCTTCGCCAGTGTACAAAAGAAAGGCCCCTCGTTAAGTCACCGGCGGGTTCTGATGGGTTACCTTGACGGTTGGCGTACTGCAGTCGGTCTACTGAATGGTGAGAGGGTGTCGGAGAGGGAATGGCTGGTTTCCGTGGTACCTGCACAACAACATTGCAGAGTCTGTATAACTTATTGTTGATCACACACACACACATACACACAGGCTAACTGAAAACATCTGTCCAGGGTTTACATTTCAACCCATGACGGGTTTGTCCCGAATCCCATGCCGTATAGCATGATGTAGGGCTTGTAGAATAGCTCATGTTTTTTTTTGCGATACTCCTCCCTATCGACAGGCCTGAAGAGTTTTGGTAGTGTAAAACACAAGGTGAATACACCGTAACCAGGTCTAAGTAAGACTTGGTTTCGCCTGCTCTCGCATGTGAGACGCTGTGGCAGTTTCAAACACAATGTTTTCTAATGATGACCACATTGATAGCGGTCATCCCAGTTTGTGACGCTGTGATGTACAAGTCCTATACATATGGACGTATGTATCGGTATGATATTGATATATGCGTAATTCTTTGTTTTATGTTTTTTTTCCTTTAGTTTTCTTTTTTTATTTGACTTTTTCTCGCCTCTATTCCAAATCAAACATTTAACATTCACTTGACTTACTGCGAGAGCCCGATCACCGTCGGCCAGAGTCTCTGGGTTACAAGGTTTTGGAGCCAACAACAAACTGGTGGTCTTTGGTGGTCTTGGTGGTGGAGGTTGCTGGGAATATATCAGCCTGCAGTTCTCCAGGTAGAAAGACTCGGTCACCTCGATAACTGTGTCCGTGAGACAAACGGGCGGCTGGTCTTTGGGCCAAGGCAGGGACTGCTGGGTAAACTGGATGTCCATGGAGAGACAGCGGGTGGGGATGATGAAGCAGAGCTCGGGGCTTGTCATGACGCTGGCCAGGACGATGGTCTCCGTGGTAACGCCCTCCAGGCGCAAGGAGGAGATTCCGAACAGAGAATCGAATGCCAGGTCGCTGCTTTTGCTCACCACCTTGACGTTCAGCGGCAGGGAGAACTTCTGACACAAGTCCCTGATCTTGTACTTCTTATTGTTGGAGATCACCTCCGTGAAGAACCCATGCCAGTGCAGGGGCAGCACAACAGTCGCAGAGGACGAAGAGACGCCCTCTTCCTCATCATCGCTCGACTCATCGATGCGCCGACAGATGACGGCGTCGCCCTTCTGCTCGCGGTCTTGCAGCTGCGTCCCCTGTCCTCCGACGTGGAAGCCCACCACCTCTAGCACCTCCCCCACCACGAGGCCGACCACGTCGTCCGCCGCCTCCTGACCGAACCGCGTCATGGTCACCCTGAGGCCCGGCGCCTCGGTGGCCGCCACGTACACCTCGAACACTGACAGGAACTCCCGGGGCCTCCTGCGAAACATGCCGGCGTAGCCCTCGGACACCAGGAAGTACCGGCGCTTGGTCCTCAGCACGCTGGACAACAGAGCCATGGTGACGGAGCCCGTGCCGTGCAGGACCAGCCTCTGCTGACTGCGGAGCTCCTCCACCCAGCCAGAGCGCACCAGATGCTCCACCTTTGGGATCGCCAGGATTTGGGCCACAGCGGGGAAGGTGTGGTCGGGCATGGTGAGGAGCTCGTCCAGGGTGAGCGGGACGATGAAGGGCACGTCCTGGTCGGTCACCTCCGCCACATCCACCTCTAGGGTGGAGGAGAATCTCACCGTGTCCTTCCGCACTGTTGAAGAAGCAAGAGAGGAGATTGCCGCGGGGCGGACAGTTCCACATGTTAGATGGCCTACCGAAGCCATACAAACCCAGTGCTTTCATATCCTTTGTCTTTCCCGTTCATCGGGTATTCGTTGTGTGTTGCATGCTATTGTACTCGGTTGTCCTACATTGGACACACCGGTAAGGTGTGACATTATGAGCTCCGTTCCATCAGGCGCAACCCCCCCACGCCCCACGGTAACGTGTGACCCGTGGTCTGACATGCCCCCCCACCCCCCCCCCACCCCCTCCCGTCCACCCAGCCGGTGCTCACGGTGCATGCGGGCCTCCACGTCGTACACGGGACAGAAGACCAGGGGTCGCTCCACCCCGTCGGCGGTCTCCACGCAGCAGAAGCGGCCGCCGCGCAGCTGGCTGGAGGACACGATCTCCTGCAGGGTGAAGCACTCGGAGAACTGCCCTCGGCAGCAGAGCGGCAGGGCCACCCCCAACGAGCCGCCCAAGGATCCACTCATTTGGCACAGGATCTTCTCCTTACCGCACCGCTGACCGGGCTCCACCGAGACGGCCACCATCACCGTCCCCGGACCCACCACCAGAGCGCCCAGGGCCAGCCCAGTGCAGCTGACGAAGCAGAAGGGCAGGCAGGGGTCCCGTTTCTCCTGCTTCCTCACGTCCAGCATCGCCTTCAGAGAGTTGAAATACCTACCTCCCTCCACCTGCTTGTACAAGCCTGGAAAGAAGCATGAGCTTAGTGGTTTAATATCAAACGAACAAGTGACCAAAATAGAAACCATTATTGATTCATTAATTACTGGGAGCTTTATTGTATTGAGAACTGTGTTGCTAACAATGAATTGTACAAACTAAAGTCCAAGCTATAATGTTGTCATTAAGGTTAATTAAGACAATATTATTAATAATGGTTGTTTTAGGCTCTCTATGATTCTAATATAATACAGACTAAACATTATGAAAACAATTGGAGAAGGTTATAAACCATGTCCTCGCGCCATATACCTTTATGACTTATTTGCATCTCAGATTTCTGATTGCTGGTGGCATCTTCACATGTGACAGACTTTAGGCTGAGGCCAATGACCTTCACCATGTCTCCCGAGGAGAAGCACACTTCATTTCCTGACAGCTCGTACACCGACCCTGTGAGAGTGGAGATCACCCCGCTGCATTGTTACAACAAGATTGCATTTCACCTTTGTTTTTCTTCAGACACACGTTCAATAAGGGAAATCAGAATAGAATAGAAAAAACAAATAACCCACACATCTAACAAGCATTTTGACTTGGAGCTCTGCTGTTCAGTGTCTGACAACAATAACGATTAAATACGGGCCCTCCGTGTTGAAACTGAATCACACACGACGGGCCCGTATTTCATCGTTACATAAATACACAAGTCTATCGAAACTTTCAACTTTCTAGACTTATGTACCGATGTAGTTTCTATGAACCTCTAGGCGAAACGCAAAAAAATGTTCTTTGAAACTACATCGGTTAAATTAAATTAACGGTAAAAGACACAGGTGCTGACCTTGGACGTAGATGCCGGAGCGGAACTCGAGGATAACGGGTAAACGTCTGTCGGCTATGGTTGCGATGAGTTGCTGCAGAGGAAGAGAACACATGGTGTCTGCCATCACTGCCGCGGTCTCGAAACCACTGCGAACCGAGCAGCGCAGCATGCAAGTCGTGACTGAAGTTGAACTGACCACAAAACATGATTGAGGAAGTTTTATTGTGAGTTCTCATCACGCACCCGATGCAGGACACCAGCCATTGCTGTAGAGGTTACAGACTTGCAAAATAGCAGGAAGCAAGTTTTAGAGTGTGAATGGTTTTGTACAAATAATTTAGTAGTGTTTAAAAAACCCCATTTCTGTATGATGGACGAGAATAAGAGGGAGTTAAATGAAATGTATCTGTTCTACACAATTTGTCTGGTACCTTTGTGGTGGTACACATGGAGAAGCTGTAGTTTATTACAACCTGAACCCCACCAGTTCCCTCCTGAGGCTAGGGAGAGGAAATAGAGTCATATACATGGGCGTAGGTTTGGTTTGAAATGTGCATTCGGATGACGCATTCGGAAGTGCATTTTCAAAAGTGCTGGGTACAATGACGCGCATTCATTTTTTCCCCCCTTTCACGCAGGTCATGTTAATTAATAAAATTGTATGCAAAAATGTGATGATGACACACACACACACACACACACACACACACACACACACACAGACGCGATGTCTTGACCATGCTCACGCACAGAGCTCTAATAATTTTCATTGGATAATGTGATTCAGATAGGTGCAGTTCATGGCCTTGTCTACCTGCTGAATGTAACCGCTGTGAAACAATCGGGAAATAACGTTTCATTTCTCTGATTAACGGCTTTATCGAGACCAGCGCTCGCTCTGTTATTGTTACTCTATGTCTCTCTACCAAAGTGCTCTCTCTCTCCGTCTCTCTCTCGTCATCGGACACAAATCAAATTAAATGTTGTTTCTATTTTGTGTAAATTAGGTTAATTGAACCACTTCTTCGCCCGCTTTGAGGCTACCAGACCAACCACATCCACATCCCCGGTGCCCTACCAATCACACAGCCCCGCAACTCTCACTCTCCAAGAGCATCAGGTGAGGCGGGCACTCAAATCCATAAACCCCAGGAAAGCTGCTGGTCCGGATGGAGTCCTGGGTAAAGTGCTCCGGGCCTGTGCTGACCAACTGGCTGGTGTCCTGACTGGGATATTCAACTCATCCCTACGTCAGGCAGTAGTCCCGTCCTGCCTGAAAGCAGCCACCATCATCCCGGTGGCGAAGAAAACAGCCATCACAGACCTCAATGACTACAGACCAGTTGCACTGACTTCTGTAGTCATGAAGTGCTTTGAAAGGCTTGTTCTCCACCACCTGAAAGCCCACCTCCCCCATAACATCGACCCTCATCAGTTTGCTTATAAAAAGAACCGGTCCACGGAGGATGCCATTGCCACCGCCCTCCATACAGCTCTCCAACACCTGGACGTGCCTGGAACATATGTCAGGATGCTGTTCGTCGACTACAGCTCGGCGTTCAACACCATCAGCCCTGACATCCTGGCCACGAAACTGGCAGCCCTGGATTTTCCGCCTTCCATGTGCTCATGGATTAAGGACTTCCTCACCAACCGGCCACAGGTTGTGAAGCTGGGTTCGCTCTGCTCCTCCGCCCTGTCTCTCAGCACCGGTTCCCCTCAGGGATGTGTACTGAGCCCCCTCCTGTATACTCTCTACACGTACGACTGTTCCCCCACTCACCCCTCGAACTCCATCATCAAGTTCGCCGACGACACCACGTTGGTGGGCCTGATCACGGGGGGCGATGAAACAGCCTACAGAGAGGAAGTACAGGAGCTGGCAGAGTGGTGCGACAGGAACAACCTGTTGCTGAACACCGACAAGACCAAAGAGCTGGTAATTGACTTCAGGAGGCAGAGAGGGGACCACGCACCGCTGCTAATCAACGGTGTAGGCGTGGAGAAAGTGGCCTCCTTCAAATTCCTGGGGACCTACATCACAGAGGACCTGACCTGGTCGGTCAATACGACGGCCGCCATCAAGAAGGCCCAGCAGAGACTCCACTTCCTCCGGGTGCTGCGGAGGAACCAACTAGAAGAGAAACTGCTGGTGTCCTTCTACCGGGCCACCATCGAGCCGGTGCTGCTGTACTGCACGACCATCTGGTTCACTGCCTGCTCTGCTGCAGACAGGAAAGCGTTGCAGAGGGTCACCAGGTCAGCAGAAAAAATCATCGGCTGTCCTCTTCCCACCCTGGAGAACATTACCAGCTCCCGCGGCATCAGCAGAGCCGCTAAAATAATAAAGGACCCCTCACACCCCGGACATCATCTGTTCAATCTGTTGCCATCAGGGCAGAGACTCAGGTCCCTCAGGTCCAGAACAAACAGACTGAAGAATAGCTTCTATCCCTGGGCCACGAGGTTACTGAACTCTGCACCTCACCTTCATACCTCACCCTCAAAATAGCAAGCACTGTCACTTTTCATTGTCATTTCATTGTCATTTTATCACTTTATATTTCATCATTTTATATTCATCACTTTATACACTTTATATTTATCCTCAGGTCCCTTTTGTTTTTGTTTTTCTATTTTTATCTTTTATCTATATTCTTACCTTATATTCACTCCAACAACCTCATTGTCATTTCATTCCGTTCATTATCATTATCACCGTAATTCCGTATGTGTGTACATTGTTTTCAGTATGTGTGGGCCATATAACTATTTTTATGGCCTCTTAAGTTAACTTCTCCTTTCTACCCATCTCCATTTTTTTGTTTTGTTTTAAAAACAAAAATTTGAATGCACTATTATGGTGGTAGCTGCTGTAATTTCGTCATGTCTTACGATGTGATGACAATAAACCTTCTTGTATCTTGTATCTTGTATCTTGTAATGCTTTTGTGTTTTCTTGTATTATCAGTTCAAGTTGTTGTACTTGCCTGAGGAAATCGTGGATATTGTAACGTGTTGGGGGAGTGTTTCCCAGAATGCATTGCGACATTATGGCATTCTGTGTCATTACATGTTATTGCTATTAGATAGGGTTTGGAGGCGAATGTTCAGGACATGTTGGGTTGCATTTCACTGTTTCATTACGTTCACTTTGTTGACTGTTGTTTTAGGGATGAGTCAGGGAGCACCATTACTCAACGCACTATGGCATCTTGCCATACCACTACCACTCCGTTCGTGACGGCGTGAAAAGTCCGCTTGTGACCCTGTCGTACGAAAGCGACTTGTAAGAGTAGAATTAATCTCTTTGCTGAGCTTGACGTAGCTCTGACTGCATTTAATGACGCAGTGGTGAAAGACACCGGTGCGAGTTCCACACGGGGGATTCTTTCATAAAAAGTGGTGGGTATAAAATGACTTATGACGAAAACTGGTAGGTACGCGTCCCCACCGTCCCCCCGTATTCTATGCGCCTGGTCATATACAAATGTTGTGATGGAAAATGAAACCACAGGCCTTTTTCGGGAACGAGCAGAGACTGTGTCTGGTAGAACGGGATAGGGCAGAAAGTGGTGTCTTTCCCTATCTTAAGTCGTATTTCACTATCTCTTTTGGGTCAAGGTGGGATCTTCATGGACCCCACCATCTGTACCCTCGGATTTGTTTACCTTACCCTATAAAAGGCGCCTGCCAACAATACTTGGGCGCACTTATGAGAAAGCTGTGTCAAGTGTATTGCTCTCTGGTGAACTGTGCCATTTTAACTGTCGACAACTAAACATATTAAAACGTTGATTCTTTAACCTACTTGATTGAAATGAGCGCTCATTGTCTACCGTGCCGGTGCCCCCTTCTGCTGGCTTTAGTTTTTACCACAACAATGTGTTTACAGAAACGTCGAAAGAGAAGAACAGTGTAAAGGTAGGGTCAGCATTTGTTGTACCAGAATTTTATCTTGAAATAAAAAAAACTTATAACCACTAATCTATTAGCCTGGGAATTCCCATGCTGCTTTGCGCGCGATTTCATTCTCACTGCAAAGACAGCCTGGAAACCACCGCCCTTATTTTTCCCCTGAGTTAGGGAACCAATCACAGAACGGGGGGCAGCAAGACGATGAAGACGTCTATTCGCGACACCGAAGCTTGTAGCGTGTAATCCAACATGGCAGCGGACACAACGTTACCGTTCGATGCAGCCTTAGAAAGTGTATTAAGTAGCTTTTGTAGCAATTAATGTAATTTTAGTAGCTAATTTTTAGTAGCAATTGGCTATGAATCGCGCGCAAAGCAGCATGTGAAGAACCAGACGCCATTTGATAGACATTCGTAGCGCCCAATAAACGGCTCTAGGCATTCGTAAACCACGCCTCAAATACGAGAAAATGCACACCTAGTTCCCAGACCACCATCTCATCGAGATGTGGACGCGTCAGCCAGGCTACTAATCTATAGGAACTAGAAACAAAAACAAAAAAATAGTTCAGAGGAGACCATATTCCGCAGAAACCAAACGTCTACTAGAAAAGAGAATAGCCTACGCATGCATGATGAGGAAGTTGAGTTAAGGAACGACATAAATAAAACACGCAGAATGATTTTGAAAAAACAAGGCAGTGAAGAAGAAGGAAACAGAATGGTAGGCTATTATAAATAGTCCATTAGGCCTAATTATTTTAAAGCAGTATCCGCACGGGAGGTGTAATTATTTCAACTGACAGAAATATTGGAACATACCCTTACAGCACACGAGCGTTGAATACGAGTTGGTTATTGATTAGAAGGGTTTCCGTCATATGACTGAAATTCACCGTTGATTCAACGGACGGTCGGAGAATGTCGAAACAATTACGTTGATTCAACGGTGATTCGCTGGCTAATTTTCAACGTCATTTATGGCACGTCGAAATGGTGTTAAATTGAACCTAACCTAGCAATTTTCCTGATAGCAGTCCAATTGTCATTTTTTAAATTAGATCAATTAATGCTTATCCTTGTATATCATCAGCAGGTATGGCCATTAAATGTGCTGCAACTATTTCTGGCAGGAAAACTGGTCTATATAC
The DNA here is from genome assembly GCA_036785325.1 of Urophycis tenuis. Taxonomy (NCBI): domain Eukaryota; kingdom Metazoa; phylum Chordata; class Actinopteri; order Gadiformes; family Phycidae; genus Urophycis; species Urophycis tenuis. The sequence continues at coordinate 9,523,265 of JAXIVH010000002.1, read as the reverse complement.
TATATAACTGGTCTATATTCCCTCAGGCTATCAGACTGCTTAATACAGCCATACCCACCACACCTGAGCTCAGGAGATAATCATACTGTATGATTGTTGATGCTGCAATTATGTATAAATATCTAATATATTTGCACAGTCTGTGGAATGTCCAGAAAAAAACTATGTATGTGACAAATAAAAGTACTTGAACTATTCTTTTAGCAAGCTCACAGCTTTTACAAATGCAATAAAGATCACTGGTTAAGAAAAAGTCTCTTCTCTTGACAATGGTGTCATTGGAGAGGGGTAACAACACAGAAGCTGCAATTTAGAGATCCTATAAAACTATGAAACTACCAGTGAGAGATGTGCTCACAATTCCAAAGTTAGTCATGATTAGCCACAAAGCCATTCTTCATACCTCATTGAATTTCCACACCCCTCTTCTTTGGAATAATTAAGAGTTTGGTATGACAAAGATCAATGTTTTAATAACCCTTAAAGTGATGGTTCGGAGTAAAATTCACCCTGAGGTAATTTCCACCAATAATCCAGCCAAATACCCCCTCAGATGCATTTTTAGCGACGGTCAATATTGATCAAGTTTAGGGGTATCAGCCGAATGGCTTAGTATTGGAGTGAACGGTACAATGTGTATATCTCGTAAATTACCCCACTAATAATGCATGGATTGTTACCCAACTTCTGTAGTAGTACATTTATGGTCTGTACTCACAAAACAAGGCATTTTAAAGTTTGTAAGTACACCAGGAGTTTGTTTAAAAGAGCACTTTTCTGATAGCTTCAACTCTCTGTTGCTAAGGCTACCGCTGCGTCGACTTCACTTCCGTCTTTCCGGATAAGTTCGTAAAAGTCCTCTTCAAAACTCACAAGTGTAAGGAAAAAGTTAGTGAATTAAACACTCCATCGAAATGTATTGACAACTGGAATAATTGAATACTTGAAATTAGATGGAGTGTTGAAGTCAATTTTTGGACCAAGACTATATTTTGTTTAGTACTTATAATATTGCAGATACAACCATGTGACTTAAATTAGATGAAAGTATAGTTTCTCAGGCAAAATGTGAGGCATTTTTCCCTCCCAAACCACTATGCCAATACAGCTAACTAAACAATTGCTGATGGGGTGGGGTGGGTTGTACACATCTTTACTACGCGTTAACCATGCCCTTACATACTGTAACGTCCAACTACAACTAAGAACACTTTCTTGATTTTAAGTAACAGAATGCCGAGGCAGTGGAAATGGAGTGACAGAGGTGTGCCTGCAGATGTTTTTAAAAAGCATCTGATGAGGTCATAAAGAAGGGCAAGTCAGTTAGATAAATTGTAAAGTCATATCGGATCTGCCATGTAACACTGAGCAGATACTGCAAATCACTGCAGAAGCTGAGAGACCAGGGGTCCAGTGATCTTCCCAGTGTAGGTTACAGGAGCAGCAACAACATTTTCTCTGAGGTGCAGAAGGAGATGTTAGCTGATTATTTGAGTCAGGCAGCAGACGTGTATTATGGACCACGTGAGGTAAGCATATAACAGGTTAGTTACTCACACTTCTGACTCAAACAGAAAGTGGATTTGAGTTATTGTCAGTCACAGACAGAGAGACATTGTTCCCTTATTTCAATAAAGCACATCGCATGGTGTGGCCTCCATTTTTGCTTATTTTGTCTAACTGTTACAACCTACCCCACCATGTGTTACAACCCACCCCGGTAGTGGGGTAGGTTGTAACAAAGGAACAACATGTATTTGAAATCACCTCATGAGGTCTGTGATATTCTTGCAGAGGTTTGAATTGGTGCCATTTGTAGTAAACAAATGTGGGTACTTTGTATTAAAGTTTGAGAGCTTTAGCTCAAAAATTCAATGAGTTACAGGTGCTGAAGCAAAAAGTGTTACAACCATACCCGGTCTCCCCTATTCTGATTGGTGGGCACACTGAAGAAGAGTCTGTAAGAAGGACGTTGCAGAATGGCCTAACCAACAACACGGCACATATACTGGGCAAGGAAACCTTCAAAAACTCTGTCCTTAGTGATGTACTGTTCGATATGTTTGTCAAATCTAGCACTGTGTGAGACAACATAATTCGAGAACAGTCCTTGCCAAAACTCTACAACTCCTGATGTCAGTGAAAGAGAGGATTTCAATATGATGACCTCACCCAGCTGCTGAGAAATTGAGTGACCGTCAGAAGTTTAAGCAATAAGCCCCGCGAGTTGGAACAATCAGTTTTAGAATTAATAATAATATAATTAAAAAATATATATATAATCAGGGGTATCTGCGTCTGATGCTTGTGTGGTGTGACTGAGTTTTTATGTTTTATATATTATATATATAATAGACGTGTGCTTTCATTTTTAGCTTATCTTATTCATACTCCTATTCAAACGGTGGCGGTAATGCACAGATTAGTTATTCATTGGCCGCCATGAATACGCCAAAAGAAGAAAATCAGAACTACATCTCCCAGAAGACACCAGGCGTTTTTACCCACCAAGCACTCGGTTTTTCGAAGATGAGGCTCTAGTATGGCGACTAAACCAAATAAAGATATCCCTCCACCTCCCTTTGATTGTCCATCATGGTGAGAATGCATACTTATCTAGTAGTTATGTAGTGTTATGTGCTGACGAGAGCACTACAGCTCTGCTTTGCATGTGATTTAACATCAGGGCATGTGCATTACTGAGCGCACGATAGCTCCAGGCTAGCTTGCTAGCTGTAGCAAGTGAACCTACAGATCGCATTAACTTAAGCAATTTCACTGCAGCCTTCAGGGTTTTACAATAGAAGCAAACATTTTTATGATGCGCTGTTTGGGATGTGTCCCATCAAGCGTTTGGCCCGGTCGCACCGATCAGCTAGACACCTTAACATTTGACCAATGGCAAGGAGAGCACGCCTGTTACATGGAAACATATCCTGGCAGTCCAGCCCAACCCCCATACAAACGAGCACCACCTATCGTTAAAACAAATCCTATTCTATGTCGTGTATTTCTCGGTGGCTTTGTGTTCGTCCTTGACGATGTTTGACGACATTTTGTCTTCTTGACCACAGGGCAGGAAAACCTCCGCCAGGGCTTCATCTGGACGTGATGAAGGGGGACAAGTTGATAGAGGTGGGAGGGGTCTCGACCCGTCAAGATACCACCGTGCCATCATCAGCGTTAATTTAGATGTGATTTTTGTATATAATGTTATGTATATATACTGCCGTGTATTGCTGTTTAATAACTATTGCAAGTTGATGATGTCAGAAAGTAAACTGGGAACCCAACGCACCAGATACAAACTTGGTAGTCATCACAGGGAAACAATGTGTTTCGCTGTGAAATATTTTGGCTGCCCGGTTACCAAATGGTGCAACAGCAATATGAGCCCTGATATTTAAGCTTCTCAGTGGAAAGTGACCCTGTTGAGTTATGGCTCAGAGGCACAAATGGTCAAAAGATAATTTGCCAAATGCTTCCTTTTTGTCTTTTACACTTTTTAAAAATTTTTTACACACAATGTTTCCTCCAGAAACTCATCATCGACGAGAAGAAGTACTACATGTTCGGCAGGAACCCCGACTGGTGCGACTTCACCATCGACCACCAGTCCTGCTCGCGGGGCCACGCGGTGCTCGTCTACCACAAGCACCTGAAGAGGGTCTTCCTCATTGACCTCAACAGCAGTAAGACGGCCCTCCGCGTCTCCCGCACTCACTCAGTTATGCATACATTCCTTCAACCCCATTGAGCGTTGGCTGACATTTTGGCTAGGTCCGTGGCGCTATCGGTTAACTGTTGGTACTGAGTGACCACCGTGGTCATGGTGCTTTACTCGGGACTCATGTTGAGCTCTGGTGATGGTTCAATTCCTTTAAGGATTCCGTTAATAGTCAACAAATGTACAGAAACGGTGTACTTACTTATTTCATGATGTGTATCATGGTGTACTTATTTCAAGGATGCCACAGAAGTCCCAAGTACAAATACATTTATAAAACTTGTTGTACAAAGCGGTTCACATGGCAGCCACCAAGCACAAAGACTGCCGCTGCAAATTACAGATGGAAGTAGGGATGGCAGGAATGCATAATTTCATCAGATCACTACGTTTTCGTAGCGCTCGCTAGTGAATGTTCAAATAGATGATGTAGATTAGATGTGGTCCGAGTCTAACCTGCCACGCTGGTTACATAGCATGAGTACTGCAAATAATCACAAAACCCAAAATGGTGCTTTGACCACAGTGCAAAGTTTTGAAACTGCACAGCCGGCATTCTGCAGGATCGAGGCCAGGCGGTTCTGCAGAGAGAATGTAACATGTTGGTTTAAAGTGCTCCCGCACTTCACATTCATTCATGCATGCATTCATTCATCTTCATTGAGCGTTGGCTTGCATTTTGGCTAGGTCCCTGGCACTACAGCAGCCTGTTTCTACTCAGGATGCTATCCTGGTTTTGTGCTGGCTAACACAAAAATACTACATAGAGTACAAGGAAACCGAGTCTATTCTGACTGCCATGCAAATCGACATCCTTTCCAGCCTTCCCACGCACTTACTGAACACAGCCGCTTGTTGCTGATTCGTAACCACTTGGTCGTCATCTGCTTTGGGTTCAGATTGTACAGTAACTTAAGTTGTTAGGAGTTCAGACACTACTTGCGTATCGCTGGTGCAACCTAATTTAGAAGCCGCTAGTTTGAAACAAACTACTTGTTACTGAGGACTTTTTTTAACACACAGTTTATCAAGTCATTTATGCAAATCCGGTGCAACCCAGACCTGGATGTTTCCTTCCACCTCAGGTCTAAATAATCCTATTGTTTGTTTATAATGTTTCTATTGTAAAGATACATTGCACTTTATTCATCTCAGAGGGAATGTAAAGGCATCTGCAGGAAGCACATCACCATATTAAGAGTATATAATAATAATAATAATACATTTTATTTTGAAGGCGGCTTTCTTGGCACTCAAGGACACCGTACAGATACACACAAGAAAAAAAAAGAAACAGCAATAAAATACAGAATAAAATAAGAACAATTAAAAAGTGACATGACACATTGATACTTACCACACACACACACAAGCCTCTGCCAAAACCGACCACACACACAAATTACGAGAACAACGAAAATGAAAGTGCAACTCTGTGGTGCAGCTCACGGCACGTTCCTGGGCCACATCCGCCTGGAGGCCCACAAGCCGCAGCAGGTTCCCATCGACTCCACCATCTCGTTCGGGGCATCCACGCGCACCTACACCATCCGGGAGAAGCCCCAGACGCAGGGGGCCGCTGGCGCAGGGGAGGGCAAGGCCGGCGAGGACGAGGAGCTGAAGGGCCTGCTGGGCCTGCCGGAGGAGGAGACGGAGCTAGAGGTGAGCCGGACGGAGCCTCGGGGGGGGGGAGTAGAAAATCCACGCCACGTTGTGTGATGTTTGTATGTTGCTGTTTAGTCATTCAGCAGACGCGTTTGCCAGAAGGGGGCTCACTGTTTAGCCAGGTATCGGTTGTCAAGAAGCAGGTTCGGGGTGAGGGCACGTGGCTCAAGGATGACTGCAGGCAGGTGTGTCTCAAACCCTGAGGCTGGCCCACAATAGTCTAGCCCACATGTGTCAAACTCGAGGCCCCCGGGCCAGATGCGACTCGCCACAAAATTGTATGTGGCTGGCAAGGGCTTAAAAGGCATGTGCCGCTGCACAGCGTACCATACAGCGACCACAAACTACATCTCCCACAATGCATTTAAATTTTGTGATCCGCAAAATCCTGCCGCTAAGCATGTACAACATTTGTAAATTGAATAAATAATAATGCAGAGACTGTTACTTAACAATATGTTCAGGAGTAGTTAACTGTATATAGTCTTACAGTTACAACCAGGCCACCATGAGGGCCACCATAATGCTGATCTGGCCCGGGATGAAAATTAGTTTGACTCCACTGGTCTAGCCGACCAACACGTTTGTCACAAAACCAAAACGTTTCCCCAGAGGTAATGAAAGTTGGCCCAAGCAGTGGTTTGAGTACATTTGACATGCACGCACGCATGCGCGCACGCGCGCACACACACACACACACACACACACACACACACACACACACACACACACACACACACACACACACAGACACGGTGAGATTCCTGGCTTTAATAGACTGTGAAATGAAAACAAACATTAACGTTGTCGCCCTGGCGTCTTTTCACCGCTCGTTAAAATGGAAACATGTTCAGCTTTGGGCTCGTCAACGATGAAAAGATGGAACAAAATGTCCGCCGTCGCCGAGGAGCTCATCTTTGCGTTGGTGTCGGGATACCGCTTTCTTAGAGATTATGATCAGAGCCTCTGTTGCACAGCACTTGTGTACACTTGTTGTTGCGCTGTGTGTCTTGGTGCTCCCGGTCAGACAGACGGTGGCGTGTCCTCCGGTCACGGCGCTTGTGTGCCGTCACCCTGCGGTCTGCTTGTCCTCGACCGCAGCCGGCTCATTGGCAACATTCCTCTAAAATGCTAATAACCGCGTGGTCGCCATTTTGTGTGTGTGTGTGTGTGTGCGTGTGCGTGCGTGCCTGGCACGTACCCCCCCCCCCCTGCAGAACCTGACGGAGTTCAACACGGCACACAACAAGCGCATCTCGCTGCTCACCATCGAGGAGGGCAACCTGGAGATCCAGCGGTCCAAGAGGAAGAGGAGGAACTCGCGGGTCACCTTCAACGAGGAGGACGACGTCATCAACCCAGGTAGCCGCCGTGTCCACGCCGCGTGATCCAATGGCTCCGGTGAAAATGAAGCGGCGTGGGGAGAAAAAAAGAAAGAAAAGTGAACAGTAACAAACTGTGGGCCGTGTTCATGCCTGGCAGTTTGTAGGAATGTGTGGCGATGCCCGATTACACAAGTAGCAGGTCCTGGTGCTCTTTTACTGACTAACTATACTTTTAGACATACTCGCAGCAATGCAATTATGTTAGTAAAATATATTAATATAATGATGCTACATATAATTAACATTTTACTGTAAATTGTCTGTAAAACATAACTTTTTCTGGCCTTTAGCTGTAGTTGAATGAACCCTGCCTGAAGGGGGAGCAGGAGAGCAAGTTAACTGTTAACTTTGGTAGTGAGTTATCACCTCTGTCCTGGTGCTTGAAGCGTCGGTTATGGTTCTGCGTAGTGATTACGTAGTGATCACGCAATGGCCACGCAGTTGCTTGGACGCAGTCATGAGACCGTGACGGTTCTGCGTGGGGTTTACGTGTCGAAATGCAATTCAATGCCACACTGGTTGAGGGCGGCTTTTTTTTTGTAAAGACTGACCGACCGACCAAGACTCTTGTGACGTATATCGTATCGGCGGACTAATCGCAGCCAACGCCGCTGCATTGGTGTTGCGTTGCCTCGACACACGTCTAGGATTTTTAGGAGGTGCACGTCAGGCCCTTGGGGGGGTCCGCAAGGACGTAAAGGGTCCGTAAGCCCCCTAGCGTTGTGTCAACGCGGAAGCATAACTTACACTTAACACGGGACACTTGTTGAGCTCTTGTGATGAGTGCTTCAATTCCTTGAAGGATTCCATTAATAGTCAACAAACATACAGAAACTGTGTACTTATTTCATGATGTGTATCATGGTGTACTTATTTCAAGGATGCCACAGAAGTCCCGAGTACAAATACATTTATAAAACTAGCCGCTGCAAATTACAGATGGAAGTAGGGATGACTGGAATGCATAATTTAAACAGATCACTACGTTTTCGTTGCGCTCGCTAGTGAATGTTGGATGATGGATGGATGATGTAGATTAGATTTGGTCCGAGTCTAACCTGCCATGCTGGTTACATAGTATGAGTACTGCAAATAATATTTAAATGGTGCTTTGAACATAGTTCTGAAAGTGCAAAGTTTTGAAACTGCACAGCTGGCATTCTGCATGATGGAGACCAGGCTGTTCTGCAGAGAGAACAGGCGGTTCTGCAGGGAGAACATAATGTGTCAGTTTAAAGTGCTCCCTCATTGCAGATTCATTCTGCCTCTGTACAACAGCTCTGCCCGCCACGCTGATTTTCACACTGGATGGAAGTGATCAGCAGTTTCTGTGATATTTAGTATTCTCTTAATATCCAAATAAAATCTTTGCGTAGGATAATTGTAATGTCTGGGGCCAGTAGTGGGAGACATGCAGGATGAACACCAGTGCACACATAGTCCCTTGATTTAAAGCAAACCGCGGCAAACTAAAGTGATGTGTGATGTCATTGCAGAGGACGTGGATCCATCTGTAGGCCGCTTCAGGAACATGATCCAGACCGCCGTGGTACCCATCAAGGTAAGCTTCAGAACCGCCAGGGAATGCATTCCCATGAAACCCATTGTTGTTGTTGTTGTGTTTTTTTGAACCCCCCTCGTTTTTGAACTGATGATGTGTATTTATACTGTAATTTATTAGTACAAAAAAAGAACCACACAATACACCACACACGGAGATCTCTGATGGGAGTTCGCTCTGCAAGTCTCTTTATTCCCCTCGCGGGGAGAAGTCCCAACGCACTGACAAACGCAAAAACTACTTATACAGTTTACAATGGGGAATGATTTTTTCCATCACACTGCCTCTCACACACGCTTTGTTGCCCTTCATACATTCACACATACCTTTCATACACACCTAGCAATTGAAATGCTTGAAACATGTTTTCATGACTTTCTTACTGTATTATCAGCAATGAAATATTTCACCTTCTTCTGACACATGTAGTTTTTGTAAGTGGCTTTGGATAAAAGCGCCTGCTAAATGCAAATGTAATACAGTGTATTGTGCGCGGGTACAAGCGGCCGAAATGGGTTTTCTCAGGAGGGTGGCGGGCGTCTCCCTTAGAGATAGGGTGAGGAGCTCAGTCATCCGGGAGAGACTCGGAGTAGAGCCGCTGCTCCTTTGCGTGGAAAGGAGCCAGTTGAGGTGGTTCGGGCATCTGATAAGGATGCCCCCCGGGCGCCTCCCTATGGAGGTGTTCCGGGCACCACCAGCTGGGAAGAGACCACGGGGAAGACCCAGAACGAGGTGGAGAGATTATATCTCCACACTGGCCTGGGAACGCCTCGGGATCCCCCAGTCAGAGCTGGCTGATGTGGCCCGGGAAAGGGAAGTGTGGGGTTCCTTGCTCGAACTGTTGCCCCCGCGACCCGACCCCGGATAAGCGGTAGAAAGTGAGTGAGTGAGTGAGTGTATTGTGCTGATTGCGTGGCGTGAGTCACACACGGCTTCTCTTCCTTGAGGATGCAGTGGAACCCGGCCTTCTAAAGCGTCTCCCCCCCCCACCCCCCCCCCGCTGTGTCCCCATAGAAACGCAGGTCCGAGGGCCAAAACACCCTGGGGCTGGAGGAGCTGGCCTCCCGGCGTCTCCACGGCTACAGCATGAGCAGCGGCCTCTACGGAGACCTCCCCCCGACCAGCCACGAGAGCCCGTCGGGGGGAGCGCCCGGCGGGGGGGCCCTCCTCGGGGGGCTGCCCCTGCCCTTCCCCAACCCGGCGCCGGAGGTGGACCTGGCCCCCGAGGCCCACCAGCCCCCCGTCACCCTCAACCCCCTCCCCGTCACGGGGCCCTATCTGCCCGAGGGCCACAACGAGCCGCGCAAGAAGAAGTACGCCAAGGAGGCGTGGCCGGGCAAGAAGCCCACCCCCTCCCTCCTCATCTGAGGCCGTCTCCTGCAGACACACACACACACAGAGACGCACACACAGACGCACACACAGAGACGCACACACAGACACACACACACACACACACACACGGGGAGCCCCTCGGGACATGGAGGCCCCTCCCTTCCCGGACTGTTGTGGAAGGTTGTTTTTTTTTATTTTATTTTATACAAAGCTTTGTTTTTGTTTGATCTTTTTATAGTTGTGTCCAGCGCCAGAACTCTATTCCACAGGCATTCCACAGACGTGTGGGGTCTCACCCCACAGAGTCGGGTCTCACCCCCACGGACTGCGCTGGGCGACGGGTCACAGCGGCGTGCCGTCTTGCCCGCGGGGTCCCGGGACACACTGGTGGGGGCGGTCCTGTTGGTGGTGGTGAGCTGCACGGCGAGTCCCCCGCGGACCCGGGTTCGACGTTTCAGAAAACCGGCCCCCTTGCTGAAATTCTACTATTTTGAGTGTAGGTTGTGGTTTAGTTTTTTGTTTTTGTTTGTTGTTGATGTGTCCCCCCCACCCCCGTCACACACCATCTCTACCGATGTTTGTTCCTTTTTATCGTTCTTTCTAAAGTATTTTGGAATTGTGAGTCGGCGACGGGGCTGAGAGAAACTTTTCTACAAGACGTTTTACTGTGAGGAACGAAGGACAGGGTCTCTTATTGTGGCGTCGGGTCTTGGCGAGCGACGAGGTCATCGTCTGATTACATTTCGAGGAGGTTCTGTTTTTTTTTTTTTTTTGTGAGCCGCTTGGAACGGCGCGATGGCTCGTCCGTCGTCACATCCCGTGGTCACCTCCGTTTCCCCCAAGTCCCATCTTTGGTGGGAGGACACGCACATCTTTACGAGGTCACGACTAAACATGCCGCAACGTTACCAGGCCGACATTTTAAATCAGACAATCCCCCAGAATGCAGCGTGGGCCCAGCGTGGCCTGGCCTCTTGAGCTGCGGTGAGAGGTCAAACACACGGGGGGCTCGGTGTGTCATACTGGGAAGAGCTACGGTCGAGAGCCACGAAATGTGAAAACAAACGGTGTCCGCCTCTTGTTTACTTAGTAAGAACATTGTACACACAACCATCCGCTTCATCATGTCTGCCATGAGACATGCACATTTTGTTACCCTAAGACTGACTATAAATTTTACAAAAATGAGTGTCGACTGGTTCAGTTTTTTTTTTTTTTTGTAGGCAGTTGAATACGCCGAGACCTGGCATTGAAACGGCACCACCTTGTGATTTAGATAAAAAAAGAACTGACGTGAATGAGAAATCACATTACAATTTATTTTGCCATATGCTTTGAAATGTTTCAAACCCATTCCTGACCAATACAAGTGACTTAGCTCTTGTAGAGAAAAAGGGATATATTCAACGTGATCTAATGTTGTATATTTTATGTTTCATCCATGGTGACATTTACTGGGAGAACATTCAAATTATATGGGTGAAAGAAACGGTGAAACAAGCATTTCTGTATTAAAACAATTCCATCAAATGAAAAAAATCATGTATAACGTATATAAACATAAAAAACCATAATATCACGGTTATTCAATTAAAAAGGCATATTGGTGCACACAGAGCATTAGTGTAGATGGGATGTGTTTGGATTGGAATTGCACGCCTGCCACTATACACACCATAATGCATAATGCACCATAATCACAAAAACTAATCAGTAACTAATCAGTGAGGATTTTGCTAAAAAAAAAAAAAAAAAAAGCATTGCATACGTGGAACATTTGCATAACCGCGGCCTGCCGGCTACAGCGGTTTGATCTTGATGTGAATGCCGTTGAGGGAGCAAAGCACCAGCCGGGCGGCGAGCTTGGGGGTTCTGCCGGGGTCCGCCACCAGCCGGTACCTCCTCAGCGTCTGGGCGAGCACCACCTTCATCTCGTTCATGGCGAAGTTCTGACCGATGCAGTTCCTGTGGGTGACGAGGGTTAAAGGCCCAGTAACTCACCATGGGTTCGCGTGGGGGCAGATCGGTCCTCTTGGTAAATGCATAAAGTAAGACTGGAACGCGGTAACCAAAGCAGTAGCCATTGAGCAAAAACGACTGATGCGTAACTGCTGCATTAAAGGGAGTGCTGCGTTGGTGGGGAACATTTCGGTGTAAGTGTAGTAGCGTCGAGGCTGCGTTGTGGTTGACTCGTCAACAAGGTATGGGCGTCAATGCCATTGAAGCCGGTGGCCGTGCGTTTCCACGTGGGGGAGTTACAGAAAAAACCCCCGATTACGTGTTCACTTCCTAAAAATACTTTTTTTTGTTTTGAAACGGCAGTGACGAGCGGGTCCTCATGATGACATCATGGTGGCCGGGCCACGCTCCAACATGCTTTCGGTTTCAGAAACAAAGAATAGACTGCTCTCGTTCCCGTTACCATGACGAACCATAGCGGTGAGCCTCAGGTCAGCTCCGAGTTGCCCCCGCCCACCGCTGCATTGGCCACTCCCTTCTAATGTTTCATTGGTTAAGACTATAGCAACAAGCAACTTTAATATGGTCATATCCAAAGCTGTTGCAGGCTATTCCAAGGTGTATCACTTTTCCTCCTTGTTAGTATGTTGCCTGTCAACGTTGAAGCAGGTAAAATAGTCAATTTCTATAGACTATAGGCCTTCTATAGGCCTTCCTACACACTTGGTAAAAGTGTGTTCAGCCACCACTACAACAGGATTCTCTGAATGATGACATAATATGGGCTTGTCCCTTCATCAGACTCGCAGATCGTTTCGTTCGCCCCCTATTTGAATGCGCTCACAGCAGAACACCGTTGGGAGAGTATGTGAACTGATATACGCTAAAAGCGTGAGGATGTGGCGACCCCAAACCATAATTTGGTTCGACCAGGTGGTCTGGTCTCTGCTATTCTCACGGGGCCTTTCCATGGTGACGTAGTGCAAGTTAAACATACAGGCTGAGACAAAGGCTTCAATCAATAAATGCAAGAAACGTCAATCAATAAAAGCAAAACCTGTGTTCAATCAGTCACAGAGCGGCTCAACCATTGAACAGCGTCGTCAACACGTCCAGAGAAGCTCTGCTTGTGTCGCACCCAAGTGTGCGCCTAAGCTCGGTGGTGGTAAATCAATAGCTAGCTGAATGCTGCAGAGAAGTAGGCCAAGGCTAACGGTAAACAGGGCTCCGCGGGGACAAGCCCAGGCTCAAATCACACAGTGCTTTGTGGTTTGTGGGGGACATACCTGGGTCCCGCAGAGAAGGGCAGAAAGGCATGGGAGGACCTCTTGGAAACGTTCTCTGGCAAGAAGCGCAGGGGGTCAAAGACCTTCGAGGGGTGGAAACAAAACACAGATGAATGTTTGACAAATGGCACAACAAACTTGCGAAACAGGCCCAATGTTCTAGTTTTTGTTAGTTCATGTTGTTTACGTATGCTTTTAGAGACCATGACACCTAACCTTTGGTGCCTTTAATTGCATGGCCGTGTGTGGACTGTTTGACTCCCTGGTCTTCTGTAGTGCAGCAAGTTGCTGTGTAACTATCAAAAAGGCACTGGATGCAGCAGGTGATTTGAATGAAAGATTTGAATTAAAATAATCCTACTGCATCAATGCTTGAGATGCAAAGTCCCCCCTTTCTCAGAGGAGAGAAAGTAAGCTCTTTGACTGGTCAGATTGCGGACTTAAGACAGAACAGATCAAATACTCTTTTTCTTCAATTCAAGTCTAAATATTCAAACGCCTTTTGAGTTTGTCAAAATGATTACAGTTCTGGGAAATCTTAATACTCATACTGAAATGGGCCACACACAATAATGTAAACCAGGTCCATATTGATAGTGTGGGCAGCGGTGGCTCAGTGGATAGAGCCGGTCGACAGAGCGGGTCGTCCACTAACTGTAGGGTGGGGGTTTGATCCCCCACCTCCGACTGTCCACATGTCGAATCCCACAAAAGGTACTGATTGTAAGTCGCTTTGGACCAAAGTGTCAACTAAATGCCCCTTTACCCTTCACCCTGTAAAGAGATGACATCTGCAAGTCATTCTGAAGTAGTACAGATTGTACTATATAGAACCAACCTTAGCCATAAGAAAAACTGTCCACCAGGGAGCACTTACCAGAGGGTCCTCCCAGACCGTGCTATTCCTGTGATGAGAATAGACGCCCACTCCCACATAACTCCCTAGAAAGAAAAAAAAAATGTTTCAGTGAATGACTTAATGTGCCATTTGGTGGACGCTTTCATCCAAAGTGTCTCTTACACGACAGTCAGCGCGTACGTTTTTAGTATGGGGTGTTGTGTGCACAGGGGACAATTTGGTCTCTTAGCTTATGAGTGACTATCTCCTGAGCGCGACCTGTGTTAACCAGTGCGGCTGTGCACGTGGGCTGGCATGTTGAGGCGACCCGCTGGCATACACGGCTGTGCTGCTCGTGTTCTGGAGGTTGCACTTGAAGCCTATTTTCCATACGTGAGGCAGCCGAGTTCGGAGAGGAAACTAAAGACCCACACAATCTCGGCTCCGGCAGTCCCTTATGAAGATTTCAGAATTGTCTTTTTACAGCGGGGTCATTTACATGGTGTCGCTTTGAAACCTTTACAGACACTTATAATTTTTTTTTTTTTTTTTTTTTTACAATTTATAACTGCATGGCAAAGTTTGAGATCGCCGCCTCGAGCAACATCAACTATCTATTGTTATTGTTGTTTGTTGCTTATTTACTGTTGCGCACAAACCACAAAGACAAATTCCTTGTAGGTGCAAACCTACTTGGCAATAAACATCTTCAAATTCCGAGTTCTGATTATCGGTCGAAACAAATAGAAAGCGGAAGCGAGTGAAATGTAAATTTAAGCTGAAGTCCGGCATCAGACTTTAGAAATCAATCCAAACTCAGACGCGTGAGACCAGCGCAACTACTAACCACTGAGACACGTCAACCCGTCAAATACCTTCAGGCATACTCCTGCCGTCAAAGAAGGACATGGTCTTGGTAAGCTTCCGACCTATTCCAGGAACAGGGGGGTAGAGCCGTATGGACTCTTTGATACACATGGTGGTGTAGGGAATCCTACTGAGATCCTCCCTAAGGATGAAGAAAACTGCAAAGATTAGAAATAAAAAAAAAATACACACCATTTATCTTCTCTGTTGATCCAGTGCATAAGTGGCATTATTGGGTGGCTCTTTCAGGGGCTTGCTGACACATTTAGCAGGGGTGGCTCGGGAGTGGCACAGAATAGCATGGAGTGCTTTGTTGGTGGTGTATAGATCACAATATTGGAGACAAATGACAAATACTGCATCCGATGACCAGTGCACTAATCAGTCCTCTAATCTTAGTAAAACCGCTCTGTGCAGATTTCTGTCAACCTTCTAACATCATTATTTAGTGTATATCGAATGTAAACCGTTATGATTGATGTCGCTCATTGTTCGTCATGAACAGAAAGTCCCGGTGGGCGAACGCTGATTGGTCCTAACATTTCATCGTCATGGGGACGGTGTCGCGATGCTAGCTACCGGTGTGGCGGATAACGTTTCCGGGGAACCAGGCACGAGTCCCCTCCGGACTCATCTCACCAGTCCATGGTCTCCCTGTCTCCGAGGACCTGCAGGATCTCCTCTCTGCACGTCTCCTGGTGCTGGGGGTGGCAGGCCAGGCTGTAGAAGAGGAAGGAGATGCCGCTGGCCGTGGTGTCGTGGCCCTCAAACATGAAGGTGTCCACCTCCGCTCGAATGGCCTCGTCGGACAGGGGCTTTTGGTCCTGGTCCTGGGGGAGCCCCCGCGAGAAAAGAGATTGGACCCTTGGCGCATGTGACGGGCTTGGTGCTACAACTACAGGAATGGCACATCTGAAAGACCACGTCCACGTGGTGGAACAACGCTAACAGACTGTGAAAGAGAGAGGTGACGAGGAGGAGGGAGAGGGAGAGGTGACGGTGGGACACACCCGGGCACAGAGGAGGATGTCCAAGAAGTCCAGATTCCTCTTGGCTTGGATTCGCTCTAGCTCCGCCTCCTCCATCAGCGCCGCCCGCCTCTTCCTTATCACTTCCTCTACACAGCAACGGCACCATGGGCAAGTTCAGGATCGTTATGCCTGAAAGGTCTTACGCATCTGGCAAACCATCTTGGATCCTAGCGCTGAGATGGACTGGGAAGCGGAATGCCAAAGAGGAAAAGCCACAACAAGATGGCTGCTAGGTGAATAAGGCCCCCCCCCCCCCCCTCCCCCACCACCCTTCATTGATGGACTCAAATCGTTTCCCTGGGTTAGAGCGGTGAGACCGGGAAAAGGAGGAGACGGACTGCGTACCCGTGTGGCGGTGGGTGACCCGGCAGGCCCGGCGGAAGCGGAAGCCGTGGGGGCTGAGGTGGAAGAGCAGGTCGCTGTGGTAGGGGAACACCCGGATGCGCATGTTGACGAGGTCGCTCAGCTCGTACACGGCCCTGATGTACTCGTTGGTGCCGCTGAAACGGTGCAGAGCCACACCTGTTGACCAGCGCAGCCCCCGGGCTGAAAGCCCACGCCCCACAGGGACGTGATGGGGCCGGGCCACAGTGGAAATACTTGACTATCGCCATGTCGATGCATTTCCCGACGTCGTGGCCTACGTCATCACAGTGCAGTGAAAGATTTTCCGTTACATGTATTTAAAGGAGGTTTGATGATGGAGTGAGCCCATATTACCATGACTATTACAATATTACTGGACCTACATGTATATCCACAGATGTGAATATGATTTGCTGTTCACAAATCTTAACTTACAAGTGTATCGTTTCACGTCACAGAACTTTTGTTTACATCAGCGGACTAAATAGGTACAAAATCACATATTTGATGTCCATACCTCTTATTAAGTTATTGGAAAATCTATAAGCCTTAATATGGAGGGGGTGGGATATGACCAAAAAACTGTGACCCAATGTTTCAAAGTTATATAGAATAAATGTTTATCGATGTATAGCTCAAAAAGTTAAAAAGTGACAAGGACAGGCTCATTAATGAACAACTACATCCAGAAAGCTTCAGAAAGGTCATAAATCATACAAACTTTTTACTTTCTCAGTTAACTAAAGCTAGCCGTAAAACATTTCTTAGCATTATGAAAGGGGCAAAGTAGTAGTAATCGGCAGTAGTACTGGGCCACAGTACTTTATGGTAACAAAATGCTTTATTGCAGGCTGGCCGCACGCAAAAGCCCTCTATATGTTCTGAGTGATTGCCCGCCCTGCAGACGTGCACCTACCCTTCATCCTGGCAGTTGCTGTCGTTGCTGAACGCACACCTCATGATGTTGTCCAGGCTCATGAGGCTCACGTGGCCGGTCACGTCAAAAAACTCCCCGCTTTTGCTGTAGCCTTCCCATTTGTCCTACGACCGTGCGGGAACACAGAGTGACTTGTCGGTTGGCTCACAGAATGTTTCTTTCTTTCTTTGTATACAAGCAATGGTTTACCTAGCAATCGAAATGCTTGGACTGTTGTTCTGGTGGCTTTGTTACTGTGTTAACAGCAATGAAACGTTTCACCTTCTTCTGACAAATGTACTTATTGTACGTCGCCTTGGATAAAAGCGGCCGCTAAAAGCTATAAATGTAAATATAAATGTCTTTATCTCTTTTGGACGTTATTTTTTTCCCATCACACAACTACACGGTCAAAGGGCATTTTCCGTAGCTCTAAAAATTTTATGATAGCCCTGATAAACAATGCCACATGAGGTCATGACCCAAACCATACCAACATCAGTTTGCTACAGTCTGCAGTCAGCTTCACGTATGGCTTCAGTATATTGTAGTGGAATCCTGGGGTTAGCAGACGTCTGTGGTTAAACCACTTCTGGCCTGAAGACACCAGCAAACCCTCTCCTGTAAGAATAAGTGCAAGTAGTACAGACAGACAGACAGACAGACAGACAGACAGACAGAAATACTTTAATGATCCCTGAGGGAAATTGCATAGTAGTCCATTTAGGGCATTTTTTCATAGTAGTAGTAGTAGTAGTAGTAGTGCATTTACATTACTTTTGCAATTTCTAAGTAATTTAGCTAATGCTTATGTCAAAGGCGATTTACAAGTTAGGCAGAGAGCAATAAGTACTAGTAGTAGAAGCAGTTGTAGTAGTTGAAGAGGAAAGAAGGGTAGATTTGAACAAAGCTATTCTGATTTATGTCATCAGAAAGAAAAGGCATCTCTTGCTGTTTTACCAATCCATGGTTTAAGGAAGTGATATGCAACATCATCTTTTGGCTCTGTAGAGAGGGAGGCACAAACAAAAAATAACAAGGCCTATGATGAAGCTCTGTTAATGTTGTCAGATTAATATAGCAGAAAGTGTACATAAAAAATCCAAACTCACCTGTCGAGGAGAGGATGGTCTTCGCGTAATCCGGGTGGTGGAGATTAAGGATGGACAGAAAGGGACCGAACCAAACGGGGAATGCAAAGGGGTACTTCACTCCCCAGGCCACCGACTTGTCAAGTTCAGTACCGTCTCGTTTCATCTGCCGAGAATAACAGTAGGGAATGCATTACATGTGAACACATGAGGAGTAGGCTATATATGTTATCACATGAAGAGGAAAGTGGAAAACCTCTTCAGAACTGGGGTGCACTTTGCACAAGTCTTTGAATGACAATGGCATTAACAAACAAGACAATTACACTAATTGGCACAACTAACTAACTAACGTGTGGATATGGTGATAATAGCTAATGGCATCAAACATACATGCAAAACATTAAAAGTCGACAAAAATCATTCCATCATGCCATCCTCAATTAAACACTGATGATGGAGGGAGCGAAAGATACATTGAGAAGGATCTGTGTGAGAAGGTCGGTCGTTTTGAGATAGGCCTACTGTCTAACCAGCATCTTGAACATGGTTGAAATATTCATTTCACAGTGATCTCCAAAGGACCAATAGAAAATGTAATTCCACGCGAGGAATTATTTTGAGATAAATTCAGTCGAGGCAGCCTGATTTAGTTTATTTGCATTTTTAATCGCAAATATCTCAAAAAGTATAAAGCTTATAAAAATGAATAATGCGTAGCACAGCCATATGGAAGCAGACCTTTGTAATACAGTCTGAATTAAATCCCGGGGTTCGGTTGTTTTGCTTCCATTAATTGCACAAAATTGGTGTGAAGAATAAGAATATGACTAAAAAAACTATTTCTAGATAATAAACCTGTCATCCACAAGGTTAAAATGCTACATGTCGTTTGTTTTATTATTGATATAATGCTGTAGCTGAGGAAAGCTTCTGTTCACAGTTTACAACGAGAGAAACACACACTGAACGTGAGGCTACCTCCAATGCATGTCCGAAGAACCAGTGCTTTGGTGGTCCGGGGAAAGCTTTAAAGTGTCGCACAATGTTGCTTCTCTTGATGAGCAGTGATGTGATTTTAAAAGTGCATGCGCCGATGCAAAATAATATGACGACGCTCTGAATATAACTCAAATGTAAGGAAAACGGCATCGTATCCATGATAATATTAATAAAATCCATCGCGAGGCGAAGAAGCAGTGTGCGCTCTAAAGGCAGTGTGCGCTCTAAAGAAGCAGTGCGCGCTCTAAAGAGACAGTGCGCTCTGACGAGCCAGTGGACGCTATGAGGAGGCAGTGACGCAGTGTGCGCTCTGCAGCGGCAGTGGGCGCTCTGAGGCACAGCTCTGAGGAGTGGGAGTGGGACGCAGGGGATAGACCGGAAATTGCGTTGCGTACAGGGTAGACCGGAATAAAGCCACTTATTTATTAACTTCTATAAAGGTCTCCTCCACCGAAAACCCGTTAAGTACTTGTCCTTTTGAAATACAATAGGTCACCCCGAGTTGCATATGCATGCTTGCACGTGAAAAGGTTCTTCTACCCCACCCCCCCATTGCATGCATTAGCCGATGTAAGAAAATAGACGGATAAACGAGCGAGTCAGAAAAGCCTTACCGACTGACGTAGTTTCGTAGATTAGTACTCATGGCCCCGCCCACCTCGGCTTGTGCCCGCCTGCAGCAAGACGGTGTTGATTTCTGCGGCCCGCAGAATAGATAACAGGGCCCTTATCGGCAGGTAGTAGTAGCAAACATCAAGTTGCAGAACATGGCAGAACAAGTTCGTGCCTGTGTTATATGTGGCAATAAAACATCAACGTTGCACGTTTTGCCCAAGAAGGAAGAGTTGAGGAAGAAATGGTTGGAATTTATCTTTGGAACCCCACCGGCGAAGTACAACGCGCAGTTAGTTCTGTGTTCTGATCATTTCGACCACAGTGTCTTCTCCAACGTCGGTGCCTACAATAATGCTTTTGCTTCGAGATTGTTCTTAAAACCTGGATCTGTACCGTCACGACGATCGATCAGCAGCTCACAGTCTGTAAGTAAAAAAAAAAACACTTTCCCACCTAAGGTTTTTGTTACAAAATAGCATGTTCATGTTCTCCACATGCATTAAATGGCCACAAACTATAGGGCACTAGCTGCTATACCCAGTTTCTTGTTGAAACTAATCTTCTAACCTAAGCAACAATATCTAGCAACAATATCTTATGTTCAATTTAGGCTTAGGCCTATCTAGTTTGAAGAGGGAAAATCAAGAATAATCTAGTTGTTATCACTAGAGCTCAAGTATGTACACTTCAGTCTCTGTCATGTGTTTTTACCTTATAGCTATGACTATTGCACAAGGGATTGTAACACCTTGTCCTATGTTTTAATGACTGCTTCTTGCCATTATTACATTGGCCTTTGTGCATTAATGTTGTGTTTGATTACTTGCTGTTGACTTAGTGTTTTGTATGTCTTCCAGAGCACATCGCAGACATTGGTGCCACACCCCATTCATTTCAGCACCCAAACAGACCCACCTAGCCTCTCATGTCGGGCTACACAGGTTTCGTTGGGTACATTAGGTCATCATGTAAGAAGCAAAGGTTTGTGATTTAACTCTTATTTCAATTTATGTTGTGCTAGTTTCTAGAACTTTTTTTTTTCTTCGAATTATACAGGTTACATTGCATTACAAATAGAATTGATATTCATGAATGCCTTCTTTTTTGTGGGTTTGTACTTCATACACTTCATACACCTTACCACAGTCACTGAAATATTTTTGTTTCCATTGTGCCATTATGGTTTTGCGTGATATATCGAATAATATATTGAAACTTGACAGTAATGCACATGAATTCAATTTAGGTACCCAAACTGAATCATTCATGAAAAGTATGAGTGTTGCCACAAGTACTTCGGATGCACCATGGGGGACCGCTACCTCTACGCCCAGCAAGCCTGTTCATCCAAGGCCAGCTAAAAGGCCTCGGGTTGATGAAGAGGAGGATGAAAGTCGGACCTTTCTCCCTAGATAACCCCAGCACCAGCTAACAAAGGATCTGTAGGCCAGATGTTTGCATTGCCTGGCAAAATGAGGACATTGTTAAATTCTGTACATAGTTTTCTTGTTTGGTGTTTGCACTATTTTTATAGACTTCAATATTACTGTGTGTAAATATAATAACGTTATTTGTTGAAAATGGACCCGTTTTGTTTATTGGCTTTAGGGGTTTCATCAGTTTTTTTCCCCCTTTTAGGCAAAAGAAGGTTTATCTCACCTTTCATATCCTCTTTCTCGCAGGGGGCCATAGTCGGCTCTATAAATATTCAGTGCATTCTGTAAGGCGTATATATGTTGAGGCAGACTGGTTCAAGACCTGGGTGGAGGGTCATGCAAGCAATAGGGGTACTGGTGTCACCCATTCTTCTAACCACCTGAGCAGTCATACGTGGATGTAAACGACATGAGTGACATCTTCACAAGAACACCTGAAAATTGGTAGGATAGTGTTTTGTCATTGTAGCCAATTTTTTTTTTCAGAATGTATCTGTCCGCAATACACTTAAATGAAAACGCTGGTCGCACTCAGGCAAAAACCACTTCAAGGAAACTGAGGTACAGGTTACATTTCCCAAAAGCCAAAGAGGAAGGACACACTGAAGCCATTAAAATCACCACCAACACACTGTAAGTACCTGAAACACAAACTATTTATTGCTATGTATGAAAGACAAATTACATTGTTAGATGTTGAGGTGACATTATGAACATATTTACATTGAACATTTTCTTCAAGGCTACGTCTACAACCTGTTTGAATAGATAGTCCCCAACCCCCAGCGCTTCTTGAAGGCGCTCTAAAGATCCCTATTCCTGATGACCTGTCCTCAGTGTTCTACCATCCTCCACTGACAGAAGCTGTGGTTCATGTGTAGTTCATGCTGTCATGCTGTACATCTCCCTCTTTTGTTATCCAATAACTGGCCACAACAGTCTTTTCTCCCCAAAACTCCACACTACTATACATTCTGTAATCAAAAACAGAGAAGTTAATTTGATACAGTAAAGAATTATTGTCTGTATAAAAAATTGCAATGATAATACACTGATGGGAGTGCAAATGACAACATACTGCAACGCCATGAAGAATGGCCATGAATATGCTTTTTCCCTAACAGGAATCTTGATCTTGCACTTTGTTTCAGGTTGTCTTTTGGGATCCACCTCAAAACAGTGTCATTGATCTTGAATTTCAATACTCCCATTAACGTTGAGTACATGCTAAAAACCTTTATGTCAATCATGTGACAAATGCTATGCAAGTTCTGCAAAACACCAATGCTGTTGTGACGGTCTTGTTTTTGTTTTCCATTTCAGAAGACATGCAGCTACTGGCCACTCAACAACCCCACACAGAGGGAACAACCAAAAAAAGATCAATATAAACTCACATGCACACCCTAAAACTCTCCATGGTCCAAGGCGATAGCCTGATTTCTTAGGTCAAGCTAAGCCTTTTACACACAATTTTCCACAGACCTACCACCAAAACACACACAGTAGCACACAGAGCAGCACTACATAGAAAGTAAGTTAACCCATCAAATGCTTCCCCTTGGAACAGGTAGACAAGAGCTGTGTTGAACAAGCTGGTGGCCGTATGGACAAGGCTTGAGGTGCAATGAAATACAGCCATGGGTATATAATTTACTAATCACTCTTTCACACTGGACATTTTGCCCAATTAACAACTACGTAAGGGGCAATTTCAAAATATCAAAAACGACAAACAAACACTGGTCGGCATCTCCCATTTAAAACAGTGATTCACAAGGCATATCAGGGACAGGGAAACACAAATAGACCCTAAAGATAACTGCCCCCCAGTTTTCTATCATGCTGAAATTGTCCTTAAGCCGCAGAGGGGCTGGTTCTGCTGTCGCAGCAGAGTCAGGGTTATCAAGATGTCCTGTGGCCTCCGGTCATCTCCAAAATGGTGGATCACAGCATCTTCAGTTTCGTCCCTGGAAAAGGAAAAAAAAAGGTAAGAATGTCTTGATGCTTTCTGTTCACACAGGGAAATGACAAAGTGTGCGAGGACTGGTATAAAGGAACACTTATGTCCAGCTAGCTGAGTTTAACAAATTGGTCTTGTTTTTATGCCTGTAGCTCACAGCTGCACCAGATGTGAGGAGTGACCAAGTAACCTCCATGCTTGCCTCTGCAGCCTGTGCATTACATGTTAATGCAAGCTTGCCTTTTCGATGTAACATTAGATGAAGAGTCGATTGTCTATGCTTACCTAAATCTTATTTTGCTTTGACATTTTTATGTGCATGCACAAACAAAGTCGACTGCACAATTTTCACCAGTTTTTGTTTTATAGTTTGTTCTAATTCTTTTGTTATAATTTATGACACCATCACAAGCACATAAAAAAAAAAACATCCCTCACAAGAGAGATTTCAACCACTCCAGCATAGACAGCATCCACTTTGCTGTGCATCACATCAACTTCAACGCCGTTCCAGAGCAATTGAATCATTCTGTACTGTCAGTAGACTACATAGACAGTAGACTGCAGCTGTCAATGTCAAAAGGACGACTCACAACCCTGTCTCCATTTCACTCCCTGGCACCTTGGGCCTCACTAACGGAAGACATGCCCTTTGTGGAAAAATTTGTATCTCAGACCAACCAACAACCTGAGCTATGGCCCACCAACAGGAAAAATAAATTACAAGGCAGAGACATTACCCTGACCAGTGGCAAAGCCAGAAATGTTCAAACGGGTGGGCACAGAAAAAAAACGGGTGGGCAAAGCAAATTTGATTGAAGTAAAGGAAGGAAAGCCCTCTCTCTGATTGGACGGGCAAGACTGACAAGTAGGGGCCGCCCGTGGCTACGCCTCTGGTGGTCCAGTGGCAGTACATTGAGTTGAATTGGGATACAAATGCAGGCCAGTACCAGCCAAATGTATGGGAACATTGATTCCAATCCAAGGACACACACTTATGAAAATGGGTTATGAATTAATTTTAATGCAAAATTAGTAGAAGAAAGCTGTTCAAGTGCAGTCACTATTAACTAAACATAACAAAGGAGCAGTATCAATACTCACGGGTATCTGAACGCACACAATTATGATAATAATATTTAAGACAGAAACACCATCCGCATCGCTACTGGGTACGGTTGGTGACAGCATCCCCAGACTCACACTACGATTGGCTTTACATGGAGCCAAGGGGCGCATGCACGGCTTCGGAATTTGGCTCGATGGGTAGATTTTGGGTTTGGCTTCGGTTTAGTTTTATGTGTTTTTAAATATGTTCAACTTTAGGTATTAGGTTAGCTACGAAACATTCTTGAGTATCAGGAGGAATGACGGTTAAATGCGGTCAATGGAGTGCAGTCCTGAAACTGCAGCCACACTAGTAATGAGTGAATCACTCACCCGGATCCCTAAAAGAACCCAAGAATCACGAGTGGGAGTGATTCGCTCAACATGTATTGACAGAGTAGGGCGGGTCATGACGGGACATGATAATTCTGCTACATGGTCCTTTCCTGACCTCTTTCTAACCTCTTGCCGTAGGCCTATAACACTACAATGTTCCGAAGATGGACTACAAAAAGCGCATCTTAGATACCTCGCCCCTTCCTAACATGTTGTTTCACGGAGGCTATATAAATGTGTTTACTTTATCTATACAATTGGAATTGAAATAAAAAAAAAAAGGAATACAGTCACAAAAGGAAAACCAAATAGTTGTTACATTGACAGATAATTGCTCACAGTTCCACTCTTGTCCACTCCATATTTATGGACATTGATCCCAATTAGTACGATTGTAGAAAGATAATTGTCAGTTATGTTGATCGTTTGTTTTCGAATGGCCGAATGGTGGGTCGCTTTAAATGTCCCTGCCACAAGGGATTGTGGGACGGCATTATCTCCTTTTGTCCAACATGGTCCAGTGTACCCTATGCCAAAGGAGCTAGGAAAGGAAGCATTGAAGCACCTTCTCTTGGCATTAACAGAATGGTTTACTTACTTCCGGGTCATTTTAGGTCAGCAAAAAAGACTATCCGGCTGCAGTCGGGTAGAAAGTACAGCATCTAACTATCTAAGCTGAGTAGTCCTCCTTCAGGACAGGATAGTTTACCCTGGCAGACCCAGGTCCATAACGTCTGTGCAGTCGGCTTCTCTTATCACCATGGTTGTCCTTTACGTTAAGTTACTTTAAGTTTTCATGAATTCTCCCTCACATCTTTCCTTGGCCTCGTGAAATTTTTCCATCGAGGGAAAGGGCGGTTGGAAAGGACATAGGACGTACATGTTCAGACTATCCAACAGCAGCCATGGCTTTGCTTGCCTGACGCAATCGCGTATTCAACATGCAGGTTGGGCCGATGCCGCGGAGTTCACGTACGTGATGAACTCTTGGTAGGCCCTAAAGCGGAGTCGATTTGGCTGATTTTTGATAGGGCGACTGGAGATGGACTCTCTGAGGAATTCAAAGTCACGCCTCTTGGCGACCCTGAGCTCTGCACAGAGCTGAGTGCTTCATGTCAAGATTCAAGATTCAAGTCCTTTATTGTCAAATGTGCAGCATCACTTACAGTCATACTGTACAATGAAATGCATTGGACCAGGCCCGCTCCATGGAAGGAAAATCAAATGAAACAGTTAAATAAAATAAAATACCATGAGAACAGTAGAACAGTAAGAGCCGCAATGGAGAATGTAAGATGAAGAATGAAACATTTTCATACCACTTTACTTGTGTGGGCCGAGAACCAGCGACACGTTTTTGGTCTTCTATTCTACCAGAGAATAGAAGTAAAATGTAAAATACCCCCCCCCCCCCCCCTTCTGGCCTCAGCCCCCATAAACACACTCACACCCATCACTACTGTTAGCTTACACTCAAATAGTTTTCAGTTGAAGCGTATTGTACTGTAAATGCGGCAGAGGAAACAACAACGGTGCATGGGCTAACCACAGCAGAAGGCGTTACTTCCTTTCAGTGGGGCGTATTCCACAGCCCCACTGAAAGGCCATGTGTTCACACCTCAATGTCTGCAGCATGTCTGCCTTTATGACTTCTTGAGCAAAGACACCACCTCAATGGTGCAGTAAGATTTAAGAGTATGAGATAATTGGGCGAAATTTGCTAGAAATGCCAGGGCCATCCCTCCAGCTGGTCATGAGTGAAATTTGCAGAGGGAATATCTGTTTTGAGTGGACGTCGCCCTGTGCCCTGTGTGAGCCAGTCTAGATTTTAGACTGCAGCACATCCACAATGGTGTTAAATCAGTGTAGTGGAGGGGGAGGGGATGTATTTGTTTGTTTGTTGTTTAGTTTCATAATCTGTTTCTCTTTGCGCTCTTTTCTGCTCTCTCTCGTTTTGACTCCAGGAGTAGGACTCAGACAACATGTTATTGTGAGGTGTTGTACAAATGAACTTTAACATCCGGTCTCGTTGTGAAATACATTTCGTTTCCTGATATAGCCACCAGCTACCATCAACCAGGACCGACAATATGAGTTTAGTGGAAACAAGGTCATAGAGCAAACATCTTGATATATATGCTTACAAATGTCAGTCAATCATACTGGATCAAGAAATTGTATTTATTTGGTTACAAAAAATATTTATAAAACATAAAAACGTTAGATCAACAGAAATGTACATTGCTTTATTCACCATTATTAATGACAATGAATACAAAATTGTCAACATATTGGTTGACAATCATTCTAAAAGTGAATCTGAGCACAATTCAAACAAGCTAGATCATGGAGTTGGAGATGGGCCGTTAGCCTACGTCTCTGTCAGTGTGGTTAATCTGAAACAGAAAATAACAACAATTTCGTACTGTAGTTCTTAATCAGCCAACAATTTCAAAAGGAATTGCACCAGACAAATAGTTTAAAATAGACTTTCCTCCTAACTCTGACTCTACACTCAGAGGAAAAAATAAATTGTTGTAGGCAATAATTAGACACTTCAGTTACAGTCAATGTTTCAACCCCAGAGGAATCACATACCTTTTACAATGATTTCGATGAAATGCCCTAATGCCTGCTGTTCGTCCTCACATTTCGCGCGACACTGATATTCCCCTTTGTCCTCGGAGGTGAGACGGAGTATCTTGGTCGTGACCTGCCGACGTCGCCACTTGCTGTGCTCCAACATGGTTTCATTGACCGTGGTGAGGTACCGCTCCGGGTTTGTGAGCTCAGAATTGTTTTTTTTTTGCCACCATCCAACCTCTACTATACCGCAGAGCTCCAAGTCGAAGGTCGACTCGCAGGTAAGTGTCAGCGGCGTCCCCGAGAAATTCTCGAACGTTCTCCGTTCGTAGCGCATGGAAACAATGTCTATGAGAAATATTTGAGGGAAGAATTATTTTAAAAAAAACAAAGAATACAATTGGTTATGTTGTGCATTTCTTTATTTTGAGATTCAAACATACAATTAGCCTAAACACTAAAAGTTTATTCAAGTGTAGGCTACTCAATTTAAGAGTAGGAGTATGCTTTCAGTCTATACTCAAGAATATCTCCTATAAATAGATATTCTACAAATTCTTAACAAAGATAGTGATATTCAAAAAATTCTTGACAAAATTGTATTTATGTACACTTGGTTTATACTGACGTAAGTATACGGAAGTATAAACCAACTTGTAACTTGGCACTTAGTCGGAGATGTTGTATACCAGCAACGGTTAACCTAGCAATTGAAAAGCTTGAAACTAGTTCTGGTGACCTTAGCAGCAATGAAATGTTTCACCTTCTTATGACAAATGTATTCTTTGTAAGTCGCTTTGGATAAAAGCGTCTGCTAAATACCCTAAATGTATGTACCCTAAATGTAAATGTACAAGTAAACAGAAAAGTATGTTTGGCCTTTATGTGTACACTTGATGTAGGCCTACTAGTAAATGTTTGATGTATGTTCTTGCATGTTCAAGTTTATGTGCCCATCTCAGTTGTCATGTTATGTCCTATATACTTTGGCAGCAAATAAAATATTTGTTGAAAAATGGTTATTCATAAAACATACCAATATGATCTTTCCTGAGTATGGGATCTTCAAATCTGCTTAAAGTACATTTAGGGGTATATTTCAAGTATAAAAAATAATACCTAAATTGTAACCTTGCAACCTTTAAACTTAAGTAATTTTGTTCAGCATATCTTTCGGCTAACAAGTATTCTGAAACCTCTCTTACTTTTAATTTAAGCAAGAATACAAATGAGACACTTGAATAAGCATATTTTTTGTAAGGGTAGGTGGCAGGCCTTAATCGCCTACATTTGACAGAAACATTTAAAATGAATAAAGGGTTTATAGCATAGATACCTACCTCATACCTACATCATAAATAACTTAAATGATAAAATGCTATATCCGAAAATTGTAGTGACTGTGCACTAGGCTACTAGTTCCTCAATACAGAGATTGTTGATGGCAAAACATCCATTCTGATTCATGAATCAAAGTCCAACCAACCTTCATCATGGAAAGGGATCACACAGGGACAAAACGCCACAAACCACGCCAACCAGCCTCCAATGAGCCAGCGTGTTGTCCGACACAGCCTCTGTTCCATCGCGCTCAACAAGACCAATGTTCAGGACGCTGTGCTGCACCAACTGTCTAATTACGCAAAGCTAGCATGACGGCGTGTGATGCTGGGGGGTGGGGGGAGGGCAGGGGGTTATGTTCCTGTAGTGGTCTCGGCCTCGTTTCTTTTTTTTCTTTCTTTCATTCTCTTCTTAGCATTGTGGCATTTGTTTATAGGTTGCTGTTTTTTTTATTTTTATATTTTATTTTTTTGATTAGTTTTGTCCTTGCATCTTGATCAAACAGGTTTCATGTTAGTGGCTATAGGTGTTGGATGTGCTGAATCCCGACTGTTGCCTTGTTTGACCTCTCCCCCTTGGTGTCTGGTACGTCACACATTTCATCACCATGAAACCACAGTACATTTCCACATGCACCACATTTCCTTTGTCAGTACTCTGTGGGGAGCGGTTGAGGAGCCATGCAGGGAACTGAGCTTTCAGACTACAACAACTCCCCAGCCGGTGAAGAGGAGGAAAAGAAACAGAGCAGCAGATTTGGTAAAAAAAAAGATGTGGCGCTCGTCGAGCTACAGTAGTGTCCTGCTGCTTACACAGACATCAAAACAATTATCCTGCCTTGTAAGTGTACGCTCAACTGTGAGTCAAACACATTTTGTGTTTCTGTAATTGTATCACTTTGTTTTGCTACTGACATGGCTTCGGTATTCAGACCCAAACACAGATGCAGGTTTAAAATTCAAACACAATAAGGTCTTAACTGGAAACGTCAAAACAAACCACGGAACAGCCAGAAAAAGGGAACTTACCAACTTCGACATCCGTTTGCCTGTCCACTCTCTCCAGCATTTGTGGGAGTATGCAAAGTGGCGTGCCTAGGCCTGGGACTCATATGCATTCTTCAGGCCATCCTCAACATTTCCCTGCGTCTCCGCACTTGTGAGTATCAGCCTGCAACATCCCACCTCCTTACCAAGCTGTCCAAAACATGATAGCACACACAATACAAACAACAAACACACACACACACACACACAAAAAGTGATTTGTACCTGGAATACCTGTATAAATTTGCACATCTTGCACCTTGCACTTTCCACATATTTGCACTATCTATCTACTTTGCATTTTGCACCATAAACAGCTATCAAGGACACTCGTATGCATACAGGTACTCACTCGTCACCGACCTGACTTAAGAGCTCGTATTTAATCTAATTTATTGTTTATTGTGTATTGACTTTAGCCAGGCTCTTACTGCACATCTATCCCCCGTACTGCTGGTCACTGTGAATTTCTCCTAAGGGGGATTAATAAAGGAATATCTTATCTTATCTTATTAGTTATTCACCCTGCTTGTCTTATTTCTATCCCAGCTGAGCGGCATGAAGGCCTGGACCTGGAGCAGGGGAGAGACCTCAAGAGACTACAAGATGCAATTTATACACTGGGTTTGAGGCTTTAAAAAAAACTATTCTGTCTATATTTGTGACCCCACTGTAATGTTATATCATTTTATTTTTAATGCTGTCCTGTGCCGTTCTATACTGTCATGCCGGTCTGTTATACTCTATACTGTTGTGCGTGGAGGAATAACCTGTTCAGACGGCTGCCGTGGGTCCCCACCTTACGGGCGTATAGCCAGAGGTGGCCGCCGCCATCGTGCCCTATGCCCAACCCCTCCTCCGCAGTGGGCGCCTGACCCAGAGGTATCACTCGGCCTTTACTCTTCTCCTGTATCCCATCTCTCTCCTGGTGCAGAGCGCAGCTACTATGCGTGTCCACCTACCTGGGTCAACTCGAAAATGGGTTGCTACCTGTTCTCCACTCGGAAAGACACCTGGAGCCACGCCATGAAAGACTGCAAAGACAGAGGAGCGGATCTCTACACTGTGTACAGACAAGAACACCTGGTGTGTGTGTGTGTGTGTGTGTGTGTGTGTGTGTGTGTGTGTGTGTGTGTGTGTGTGTGTGTGTGTGTGTGTGTGTATCAGTGTGTAGGTGTGCCTGCGTGCGTCTGTGTGTGTGTGTGTCTGTGTGTGGGTGTGCGTGCGTGCGTCAGTGTGTGCGTGGTATGACCCTGTGGTATGAGAAATGCATTGTATCATAACATAGAGGCTAAACATCGTGACGGTATCATAGTTCGCTAGCATAAACACTGAACCTAATACTACCTCACTGTCTCACGTCTGCGTCGGTCTCAACAGGACGTGCTCTATGAAAGCGGTGAAGACAGACGCTGGGTCAAACGCCAATCTTCGCATCCGGCGGTAATCAAAATTATTGACTGTTTTTCTTCGTGCTGTGTCTTCCTTGGCTCATTCTATCAGTATCTGGATAATTTCCCTTGGCCCAAATCCCCCTGTGATGCGACAAACTACTGGATATGCGAGAAGAGAATCCCTTCTCTTCTCGAATAGAGACAGCCCACCAAAGCCACTAGAGGGCAATGTCACCTTTATTAGGCCTACATAAATCCATAGATGGATGGAAATAGATAGATAGAGGTGGGGAGTCGCGCCCAAGTTGGTGTGTGTCATTGTGTATGGATAAACGTAATGTTTAACAGATGTTTGTCCCTACATTGGCTTTGTGAGATCCGTAATTTCCCAGCTTGAGATCAATAAAGTATTTCTATTATTCTATCTGTTGGAACAGAACGTCTCTAGGTCAAATAGCAGTTCAGATGTAACCTAGACATTTGTCAGCTATGGAAATATAATTTGATTGTGGTAAATCTCTGATACAGAAATATATTGAGGAAATTACTAAGAAAATATGTGTTTGTTCATGTTGCAATTCTGACTTCAATCACAAATGTCAAGTGATAAAACGTTATTAAATAAAGTTGCAAGTTTAAAAAAAAAAATAGAATAAAGGAAACTATGGGTCTTTTTTTGTCAATACGTTCCACTAATCTGGAAAGCAGAGATAATGCTGTGAATGCCCGTTGTCTGGCTGACAAACTGTCTCGAACACAGTGGACATTGTTTACACCACACACTAAATTAGATTGAATACATGATTGAATAGCATTCAACACACACACGTGTGTGTGTGTGTGTGTGTGTGTGTGTGTGTGTGTGTGTGTGTGTGTGTGTGTGTGTGTGTGTGTGTGTGTGTGTTATTAAGTTATACACACTTACACATACAGTGTGTGTGTGTGTGTGTGTGTGTGTGTGTGTGTGTGTGTGTATGGACACCAAGGGGGACAGGCAAGTGTCCCCCTTGGTGTCCATACATTCATCATCTTCAGGGATAGTTGTGTGACATGTGGATAGTTGTGTGACAAGTTATTAGGATGGATGACCGTAGGGTCAGACCCACACCAGACCAGCTGACCAGACACTCTGGACTGTAGCATTGCTGTTCTCTCTACATACACCATATCGACGTTCACGGTTTGTAAGATGGATGAATTACGGAAAACAATGAAATGAATGTCCTAATTTCATAAAATGCATTCATACAAAAGACGACATCGATGAGAGTAATCACCTTGTGCACGGGGTAGACTAAGCCTACACGTGCCAGCCTACACATTGCCCCCCCCCCCCCCCCCCCCCCCCCCCCCCAGTGACATCCTGTAAAAGTAGGCCAACATGTTTGTTATTACAGCAATTTGTTCATGTCTGATTGACGTCTAATGTCCCGCACCTAAACCAAGACCAACATCCCTTGTGTTCGCCTCGTACGGGCGCTTTGTGTTGGTTGGGAGGTGGCTGAGGGGGGTGAGCTGGAGGCAGGGACGTGTTTTACCTTGGAGGGGGCGTTCCCTCCCAGCCACGCCGAGCCCCCGTGGTCACCGCCGCCGGACACGTTCTCCCATTCAGAGACAGAGAGATAGAGAGAGCGAGAGATAGAGGGAGAGAGAGGAACCACAGAGCTAGGACGCCAAAGCGGGATACTCCTCGCAATGCCTTCCGTGGAAAGACATTTACCAAGAATTCAAGCGTGCTAATAAGACAAATTAAACCGTACGCTTGTCGTATTGTGTTCTCCTGCGCTATCCGCCGCTTGTCTGTGCTTTTTTGAGGCGTATCGTTGCGCTTGGTCTCGCCGTCTCCGCGCGTCTCTTCCCATTCGCCGAAGCCCCGGCTTTGTTCGGTGTTGACAGCCCGCATCGTTACGGTCACCGACATGGATCCTCCAGAGAAGGACAACCGATCAGACGAAGACACCGAATACGAAGAGGAGGAGGTCGACCCTAGAATCCAGGTTAGTGTTGTTGGTAACGATGGTAGGCCTATTTCAGATGTCAGTGATTTGTGTTACTTAATGCAGAGCCAAATGGTTCGGTTCAAGGATACCGTGGTCGTATACGTATACGTTGAGTCTGGTTGCTTTTAAGGTTAACATTAACAAGGTTAACCATTAGAAATGGTCTGCGGTCATGACTCATTAGCCCATCGATCGCCGTAGTCCGCACAGTGTAGTCTACTTGGTGCAGTTATCGTCAGTGCATTGAATTAGGTGTAAAAGCTAAATCTTCTGTCGGAGATAGGGTTCTGGTCGTTCCTTAACACTTAACATCAAACTAAATTAAGTTCAACTTAATTCCAGTGTTAAATTTATCCACCATTGCAATCATCCATCCAAATATAATGTTCTCTCTTGTCTTGCTGTGTCCTCTCTCTCAGGGAGAGCTGGAGAAACTCAACCAGTCCACAGATGCCATCAATGGATGTGAGACTGAACTGGAGGTGAGCTTGACACACACACACACACACACACACACACACACACACACACACACACACACACACACACACATCATTAACAGTGCAAGGTCATGAATCATGATGTAGTTTTTCCGAATCCAATCATGTATCCTTTTCCTTTGAGATGTAAGTCTTCTCTCATGTGTCACTGCCCTCAATTGCGCACAGCCATCATGTACCAAATCCAAATCCTTATCATGCTCTTTTGGCGTGGATACACACACACACACACACACACACACACACACACACACACACAGGCTGCCTTGCCCTGATAAAACGTGCTGGAAAAGACACCAAAAGGATGGCACTTTTAAGTACGCATTGACTTACAAGCTCACATTTTAATTTTGAAGTAGAAGTATGTGTGCACCTGTTTGAACTCTGGCTCCTCCCACCAATCAACTATAGACTGTTAATTGATTTCCCTCCATCAATATCCTATTGATATCATTCTTACATGATCTGGCGCTCGTTAACTTCATCAAATGGGCTATTTGCATGGTGGTACATAAAAGTAATTTATGAGACTGCAGAAGTGTGCCAGACAGTGTAATGGCATGCACTGTCATGGGGGTTTGGCTCATGAAAATGACTGACGGTGCGGCCTTTGGATGCCGTGGAGTGGAAGTGAGTGAATGTAGGTCAAGACCGCCGTACACGGCTGGGGTTTTACAGAGGTGAAAGTCCAGCATCACATACACAAGAGTAGTAGGTTGTCTGGGCGACGTGGATTGGAAGATTGGAAGGTTTACAATCTGTCATGTCATATATGTGTCAGGTCATGGAATCCAAGGACACAAGTCGCCAACTCAACATTTGCGCAAATTAACAAAGTACAAAGTGATTTTTTTTCAAAATGAGTGATTTTAATTTTTTTTTGCAGAATCTGTTGGTTGAGATCACAGAGAAGATAACAGATAGCAGTATTGGTTTCATACATTTTGTGTTTGAAATCTGGTGTGCCCATAGAGAGAGGTGACAACTGCAAATCTTTAGGAGGCTTTTTCTCAATTTTAGCTTTTGTGATGTGCCTACTTTCAAATGGCCACAACTTCTCCAAATATTATCAGATTTCCACGTGCTCTTTCAGAATCAAAATGAACTCAAAATGCTCCAGGGACGATTTGTGTGCCTAGTTTCCATGACCTGACACACACACACACACAACCACACACACGCATATATATGTATATATATATATCATGTCATGTCCTATGTATGTATCCAAGTGCGCCATTGCTTGTTTCATTGTATACAGTGAGAGACCCAGCCATGTGAACATGTCCGTCCCTCTCATTGTATACAGTGAGAGACCGAGCCATGTGAACATGGCCGTCCCTCTCATTGTATACAGTGAGAGACCGAGCCATGTGAACATGGCCGTCCGGTACTCTCATTGTATGCAGTGAGAGACCCAGCCATGTGAACATGGCCGTCCGGTACTCTCATTGTATACAATGAGAGGGACGGCCATGTGAACATGGCCGTCCGGTACTCTCATTGTATACAATGAGAGGGACGGCCATGTGAACATGGCCGTCCGGTACTCTCATTGTATACAGTGAGAGACCCAGCCATGTGAACATGGCCGTCCCTCTCATTGTATACAGTGAGAGACCCAGCCATGTGAACATGGCCGTCCCTCTCATTGTATACAGTGAGAGACCCAGCCATGTGAACATGGCCGTCCCTCTCATTGTATACAGTGAGAGACCCAGCCATGTGAACATGGCCGTCCCTCTCATTGTATACAGTGAGAGACCCAGCCATGTGAACATGGCCGTCCGGTACTCTCATTGAGGCTAGAACTGTCTCCACTCTAGACGTTGTACACCACACTGTGTTGCACACAGTGCTCCTTCAGTCAGTTTAAATACAGAGGTCACGTGATGCCCTCTCGTTATCAAGCCCGCCCAGGTCTTGGTGACATTTTCAGACGCGGTGTCGAGCAGTCCTGCCGTCTTTTTACTCAATCACCACAAAATCGTCTGATAAAACTTCTTGGAATAGTGTAACAGATGCACACACACATAACTGACTAGGCAGTTTGCTGTGGACAGTTACAGTTCTAATGTAATTCATTTTAATTGGAGTCAAGCACCAAAACCTAAAAATATGATGTGTGACGTATTCCTACGTATTTGAGGTTGCTTGTGTCACATCTCTGTTGTTGTTGAATGTTGCTCTTACACGTCAACCTAAGTATAAAGCCGAGAGCTAATGCTGCTAGCTAACTTAAAATGCAATGAAAGTGAAATACAATTTGTTTTTCGGGTTAACCCGCCATAGAGTTTTAAAGGCCCGGTGCTAACGTGTTGCCAACAGCCTGTGCACGTCATTTAGTCATATGACGCTGAAAGCTAAAGCTTGTTTTTAGTGTATATTCTTTGTTATTGTATTTATTTCAATCATTCTGATGGCTATACTCTCATTGCTGTAATTCTCAGAGGCCATACTGCTAATAACTTGTATATGTTTCACCAATCACGATGTTGCTAGTCTAGTCCATGTCCCTCCCTCACATACGTTTGTGCGACTACTGATACATGCATTTCTATGTTTGGATAATGACTGCTTGCTATTCTCGTCATGGGTTTGGTGTCTCAACAAAGTCATGTGTGCAGTGGA
>JAXIVH010000002.1:9437286-9487084 GCA_036785325.1 Urophycis tenuis | reverse complement strand
CTACCTACAGGGATTTTTGAACGCCTGCTCATGGACGCCTACTGGGTGCATCGGAGGTTCGAACCCAGAGCCTTTTGGCTCGGAGTCAAACACCCTGCCACTACCCTGACCGAATATACACAAAACGCAAACAAATGTCACTGTATTAGATATTTGGTTGCCAGAAAGACAACTATGTTAAACCCCAAAATGTGAATGCTCATTTTTGTTTCCTTATTTTGATTTCAGGTGACCGGGCGGAGGGTGCAGAAGGTAGCCAGGGCAACACTTCCAGTACCAACAGCAGCAGCAGCAGCACCTCCACTGGCACCAAAAAGACACTCAGCCTAGAGGGGAGGTTCAGCTTTCTCAACCTACGCCGGCCACGCCCCAACACCGCCAAACCGGCGGCCACGGTTCCCAGTCCAGCTGTGGTCTTGGTGAATGGAGTCTAGGAAAGGGGCGGGGTGGGGTGGGGTGGGGGTGGGGGTGGGGGTGGCGGAAGGTTGGGCGTTGATCTCAACTTCCTCTGACACATTATTCGCTGTTTTTGCGGTTTGAACTTCTATATGGGGCGGGGGTCCATGTTGGCTCTGCAGGGAACGGCTTTGGGGAGCGTCCATGTTGGCTCTGCAGTGAAACGCTGCGGGGAGCGGCCACGTTGGCTCTGCAGTGAAACGCTGCGGGGAGCGGCCATGTTGGCTCTGCAGTGAAACGCTGCGGGGAGCGTCCTTTTTGGCTCAGCAGTTAACGTCGGACAAGGCTGATGGATGTGATGCCTCCTGCATGTTGTAGGAGTAAAAGAGTGAACTGTGAGGAACGGGTGTTGTTCGCTGAAGGGGGTGGGAGGCTAAAAGAGACACTAAAGTTTATCACTTTTGTTATGCGTCATGTTTTCGTACAGTTCGTGTTTGCTTTTTTTTACACTCTCAGAGGACCTGCTGTTCATGTCTCAGACAAAAAAATAATAAAAACACACAAGTAGCCTGGATATAACATTGTATAATTGTTGTTGATGCTTCATATAACAGCATTGGAATAATACGAAAATATCAAAATTAAAAGTGGGTTGTGCATGTCTGTGCCATTTATCCTCTGAATCTATAAAGCAGTTCTGGTAAAGGATACAAATCAAGTAGGCTACCCTTCTTTTACTTGTGGTGGTACTGAAAGACTGAAAATTATAAAAAAAAAAAAAAAAGTGCCCTGACAAAACTTGAGCATACTCCTAAACCTTACAAAAGCAGCATTATTGATAATTCTTCGAGATATAATTAATACTAATGCTTTTTTGTGATGGTGAACGGGAGATGGAATTTAGCAGCAAGAATGGCTGCAGTTGTGTGTAGGATGTCTGTTTGGTCTCCTCTGTGTCTCAACTGTACTGATTTGGACTTAGAAAGATAATCATGTCATTCACTGCCAGTCACAGGTTAGTAGTCTTCAGGCTACATCACTAAAGCATCGTCTGATTCTGAATGTTGGCATATAGCTCACGGTAACAATGGTTTGATTTAAGGAATGCTACCAACGCAAAATATGCTTGCTTCCCTTAATTCTGACAGGATGTTCTTCCAGCTCTCTGAACAAATCATCACTTCCATGAAGGGGAACCGTTTTAAAACCTGTGCTACTCTCTGTGCCTGCCGAAAAAAATGTTAAAAATATTTTGCAAGCTTTTGCGTTCTGTGATTTTTCGCATCTGTTATGTTTCTGTAAAAAAAATTGTATTCAGTGTATTTATGTAATTGTCAAACTTTGTTATGTTCAAATGAGGAGGCTGCGTCTCCTACAGTGTGGTTTTATTTTTCTAGTGTGTTGCGCTTCATGTTCTCTACCGTAGTTTTCCATCTCAGAAAAGTCAAATAAACGATTGTGCAGCAGATCCCTGCAGTTCTCCGTCATTACGGTTCAGTTTAACGGTGCTGTAGGTTGAGCCGCTTCTTCAGCGGAATTTCTTCCGCCAAGCCATCAGTCCGCCACTAGTGTGAAGTACACAAATGTATACAATAAAAAAAAAACTTATTTTAAGCATATTTAAAAATAAGCCTCTTAAATTGTTAGCGTCTTGAAATAAAAACATCTTAAATGTACCGGTAAGCATCTTTCAATTGAGGAGCCCAAAATTTACTTTTGAATTTAAAGAAAACTAAAAGATGGAGCGGGATGTTTGTAAAAATCCTCACAAACAGGACAAAGTTCCTCAGGTAGCCCAGCTCCACTGCCTCTAGAGAATAAGTTAAAAAAGGAATAGTAGACAGGAAGGGGGCATGTTATCCCCATGGCAACGAACCATTTGTGATTCTAAGGAGACAGAGAAGAATAAGAATAAGCCAGAGTTCGCAAGCAGAAGATGGAGAATGAGAACATCAAAAAGATGGAGAAATACTGCATGATAAAACCGAAACGAAAGAAAGCTCAAAGACAGAATAAAAATAAAAATGAGAATAATGGCGAGAACAAGAGGTACTGTGTTGTTGGTGTGTATTTTCAGGGTTTAGAGTTTGCTTTATTAGTTTACAAACCAAACATAATCCCTTTTCAACAACCACGTATTTCCCTCCCATAAGCTAATCAAGAGTCAACAATAAAAACAAATGCGGTGTGCATGGCACTGCCTCTACAGTCTACTTCAGTTACGGTTGCAGTTGACACGTTGCTGAAATAATACGACGGGATTGGCGTAACATAAGTGCATAGGTAGGTACCAACTGAAGAACACCAGCGTGGCAATACATTCCCTCACCAAGCCCCCCACTGCTAAACTTGTTTATCATGCACGTTCAACATTCATGTACACGCCTCGTGCTCAACCTCCACACCCGCTCTTGGCTGTACGCCGCAAACCAAATTTCATGTTAAACATTACCACTGAAATGATGAGGATATAAACCTGAGAATAAACACAGCATCATTCATTCATTCATTCACTGAAGCTTCTTTTCACCTCTCCCCAAGTCCTGTTATTCATTCATTAACTACAGTACCAAAACAGGCCGTGTTGATATTTGGCTAGTGTAATAGACCCCTCTGAAGAAAATCCTTGTGCTAAAACATTTCAGATGTGGTCTCCAGGCGTAGGAGTGCTGTTTGTTGTAATGTAAAGGGTGCCAATTTTACCAACAGCAGCTGTTGTACAAATGGATGGCGGGTTCAAATACACTCACTATTGTTTTAGATAGCTTTGATTCTGTCTGATGTGGAATTGATTTAGTTGTAATGAAAACAAAATGCATGTAATAGTGTAATGTTTTACTGTCTTCAATGACTGCCATCTGATTGGTCAGATTATGCGTTTGGATTATGAAATTGCAGTTTCTTTAATAGAAACGAAAAAATAATCGTATTTTCATTCGCATCATCTGTTTGGCACAGTGAAAGTATTTGTCAACAGTACCCCCTTTGCAATCAATAAATTACAATAATCATCTCCCGAGAACAAAACCGACGGCTTTGTTTGACCATATAGAAGCGGTACCCTGTAAATCTGCAGCCTGCAGAACTATGTAATATAATCATATAACCTGTCGTATTATCACAGGAAAGAACTGTCCAAACCTATGGTGTAACCTCTCTGGTGGCAAAGAGGGGGTGTGGGTGTCTGTGTCTGTGTCTGTGTGTGTGTGTGTGTGTGTGTGTGTGTGTGTGTGTGTGTGTGTGTGTGTGTGTGTGTGTGTGTGTGTGTGTGTGTGAGACTTGGTGGTATGTGTGTGTGTGTTTATGGTTTCCGAGGTCCTCAGAGATGATTGCTCCAGGTAGAGGATGGTTTTCCAGCCGTGTTATGAGTCTTGGTGGCCCCCCCAGCCCAAAAGTCCTCACAAGTATGAGTCCAGAGAAGAGGAGCGACGCAGTCCAACCTCTGGCTGGTTTTGGCTTACAAGGTATGGCTTTAAGGATATCCCATAATACTCTCTGTCTGTGTTCTGTCCCAATCATCTCTCTCTCTCTTGCTTAATTTCTCTACATCTCCCTCCTTCATCCTCCTCTTCATTGGAGGTGGGAGACCTTGAGGGGCATGGCAGCGCTAAAGTCCAGGAAGAAGGGTCCTTCCTGTTTGGGCAGGAAGGTGGTGGGGATGACGTTGTAGATGCCAGCTGGCAAGTGGTCCAGCTCCAGGTAGCAGAAGCCACACCTACAGACAGAGACAGAGACAGGAGAGAGAGTACAATAAGAAATAAGAGAGTGAGAGACAGAGAGAGGCATAGAGTACAATAGATTCAAAGCAGATTGAGCTCTTAGTCTCTAAAAAGAAAAAAAACATGCATTATGATACATATATA
The DNA here is from genome assembly GCA_036785325.1 of Urophycis tenuis. Lineage (NCBI taxonomy): Eukaryota > Metazoa > Chordata > Actinopteri > Gadiformes > Phycidae > Urophycis > Urophycis tenuis. The sequence goes on along the minus strand of JAXIVH010000002.1, from coordinate 9,482,825 downwards.
AACAGTGGCGGTTTTAGGCACGGGCAGACCGGGCAGCCGCCCGGGGCGGCACTTTGGGGGGGGGGGGGGGCGGCACGAGAACTTAAAAAAAAAAAAAAAAAATCATCTGCGCCGCGAAGCGCTTCTCTATAGTCTATCTATCATGTCACTATTTGGGGAATTGGCAAATTGTCGCCCCCTGCAGCTGCGGGTGGGGGGGACACGGGACTGCGACGACAGTTTGTGTAAAAAAATAGTGGGTTTTTTTTTCGGGGGGGGGGGGCATCATCCTACGTCCTACAGCTGTGTGTCAGATGAATCCATGCCTAAATAATTGCTGAACCACAGCTCTCCCACAGAGAGAGGTAACAACCGCAGCTGTTCAGAGTGGCCGTGCAGGAGTGCGTCTGTACCTGTAGTCCCCACTCGCCTTCTTCTGGAAGCCTGCTGGGCCAGGTTCCCCCACCGTGGACACGGTGATCACCTCAAAGCCTACGCTGTACTGCCTGGAGGGAGGGCACGAGGGAGACTGCATCCATGACTTCATACTCACATCGGTCACACTGGTGATGCAGGTGTGTGTGTGTGTGTGTGTGTGTGTGTATCATGCAGTAGTACAGTAGAGGGTGTGTGTGTGACTGTGTCTGTGTGACTGTGCGCATGTGACTGTGCGTGTGACTGTATGTGACTGCGTGTGACTGTGTGTGTGTGTGACTGTATGTGTGACTGCATGTATGCGTGACTGTATGTGTGACTGTGTACGTGTGACTGTGCGTGACTGTATGCGTGACTGTATGCATGACTGTGTGCGTGTGACTGCGTGTGACTGTGCGTGTGACTGTGTGCGTGCGTGTGACTGTGCGTGTGACTGTATGCGTGACTGTGTGTGTGACTGTGTGTGTGTGACTGTGTGTCTGTGACTGTGCGCATGTGACTGTGCGTGTGACTGTATGTGACTGCGTGTGACTGTGTGTGTGTGACTGTATGTGTGACTGCATGTATGCGTGACTGTATGTGTGACTGTGTACGTGTGACTGTGCGTGACTGTATGCGTGACTGTATGCATGACTGTGTGCGTGTGACTGCGTGTGACTGTGCGTGTGACTGTGTGCGTGCGTGTGACTGTGCGTGTGACTGTGTGTGTGACTGTGTGTGTGTGACTGTGTGTGTGTGACTGTGTGCGTGTGACCGCGTGTGTGACTGTTTTGTGTGTGACTGTGTGTGTGACTGTGAGTGTGTGACTCTGTGTGTGACTGTGTGTGTGTGACTGTATGTGTGTGACGGTGTGCCTGTGACTGCGTGCGTGACTGTGTGTGCGACTGTGTGCGTGTGACTTTATGTGTGACTGTGTGCGTGTATCACACCTGTGTCCACGGAGCTCGACGAGCAGCGGTCCAGCCCGCTCCAGGTTGAACTGGTAGATGGGGTTGTGTTTGTACGAGTCCTTGTAGTTCCCACATCCCCCGGCGCTGGCGCCCTTCCACTGGCCGGTCACCTGGAAGTCAACACCAGCTGAGTCACACGCTCTGACGCACGGCGGACAGACCGACCCGTCCACCCAGCAGACCGCACTCACGGGTGGGTTGATCTATCTGTCATGCATCAGATGGGTAGAGTGACCCACAGACCGGGTCCTCTGCCTGCACCAGAGGCGGATGATGTTGTGTAGATGAAGGGGCAAGGCAGCATGACTGTCTCTGAGTCCTCATTTAAGGTAATGAGGGCATGGCGCAGGGGGTAATGATCGTTGAATGGACTGCGTGTGTGTGTGTGTGTGTGTGTGCACGTGTGTGTGTGTGTGTGTGGGGGCAACTCTGCACTGCCACACAGCTATATCAAGCCTTTCGTGGGAGCCGACCGCGCCTGAGCTGATGCATGACAACGTGTCTGTACGGCAGCCTACCCTCTTGGTATGGGTGAAGGGTGTCGGGATCTTGGTGAAGGAGAACCTGCAGCCGGCGTACACCTGTTGGGAGGACGGGGACGGTTAGTGCACAACGCTTGAAGACCATCACAGGACCGGCACTCAGCCCGGGGCCTTGGGGCAGCGCCCGGGCCTTTATTCCCCACTACAGCCGTCCCTTTTGTTGGAATGCATCAGAGACCGTTAAGTTAACGTGCATCTGCGGAATACGAGGCCATCCGACCCAGAGACTGCAGGGATCCAAGTGGCATTCAGTATCTCGGCTACTCTTACCACCACTTGGTGTATTCATCACCAAAGCATTACTCTTAATGTAGCACACACTCCGCAGGCCTTCCACGCCTACGTCTGAACCAACGACCACAGCGCCGCGAGGGCCGCCGCTCACCCGCAGGGTGTAGTTGATGGTGTTCTGCTTCTCGTACTGGGACACCACCAGCGTGAAGGTGTGGCTGCCCGCCGAGGTCAGCTTGATCTTGGTCAGGTAGTGGGGGCTGTTGATGCGGATGCCGTCGATGTAGGGAGGCGGGTCCGCTGTAAGGGGGGGGGGGGGGGGGGGGGGCACAACAACGGAGACAAAACATCCCTTTGATTCAGAGAGCCAGGAGGCGGGGGGTGAGGGTGGTGGTGGTGGTGGTGGGGGAGGAAGGGGCGTCTACTCCGTTTTGCAAGCAGCGCACGGTGTGTTTGTGCCTGCAGAGAGCCGAGAGAGACGGACAACAAGAGCACATGGGGTACGGCTCGTACGCGCAGAGACACGCAGAAGACTTCAGGCCGGGCGGCGTGCTGGCCGCTTGTGAATGTGCTTCACAAACACATTTGATTTGATTAAACAACTGCATGGATTGCATTGAGCGCATGAAAGTGTTTTGTGTGACCGCAGCGGGCCATCGGTTCGGACTTAACGGGGGGGGGGGGGGGGGTGGCTAACACGTAGCCGCAGCAAGAGGACCATCAGACCGTTTGACCACCAGCCTGAAGGGTTCTGGGTTCAAACCATGGGTGAAATATGTGTGTATGTGTGTGTATATATATCTATCTATTTAAGCTACCTGATGTTAAAAAATTTCCCTTGGGATAAATAAAGTATCCATTCATCCATCCATCTATCCATCTAATGTCCGCATGTCCATCTGTAGGCTTCCTTGGGCAAGACACCCCTTCCTGCTCACACAACCTGCGGGCGCCTCACATCCAAACCGTTACGCGTGCCGTGCGGGGGGGAGGGGGCTTCACAAGGACGTCGGGACCCCCCCCCCCCCCCCCCCCCGTGGAGGGCTCCCATCTCCTCCGCCTGACAAACGGACGAGCCGCCCGGCGCCGTGGCGTGGCGTGGAGCCCTGGACGCCACCGGGGGAGGACTCTACAGCACAGGCCACCGCGGGGGCGCCGCGTGAGTCGGCATCCGGGCGCAGACCCCCGTCAGAGCGCAGCCGTGATGCGGTCGGTCGACACTAGAACAGTGCGCTCCGAGTCAAGACGCCAGAGACAGCCGAGCTATTTTTAGGTAAGACGGGCGGGGATTGGGGGTGGGTGGGTGAAACCGGTCCTTTCATGCTTTTGTGAAGCGCGCAACCGTAAGCGATCGCGCGCCCCCATCATCACATCCGTGCGTGCGTCTGTGTGAGCCGACGGCCTGAGATCACGCTCGCCCATCGCCGATCCCCACGGCGGCTCGACGAGTTGAAAGGTCAAACGTAAACGCGAAGACGTTAAAAAAAAAAAGAAAAGAAAAGGGGGGCGGAAGGGAACGTGTGGAGAAACAGGAGGGGCGTCCGGCCCGCGTCTTCTGAGGCCGAGACCTACCTGGGTAGTACACCTTCCTGCCGTCCGTCTTGTAGACCACAAGGGTGATGAATTCTCGGTTTTGTGCAAAGTCATCCTGGAATGAGACAAGTAAAGTCAGCGCCGTAAAGTGTTGAAGGGGAAACGCCCGTGAGCTGGTCTCTCCCCCGCCCACTCTCAGAATCTTACAAAATGCCTTCCGGGCCAGCCGGGCAGACACTTTCCTGGTTCCCTGAAATGGCTGGCGCTGTGGGCCTGTTTGGGCGTTCGCCGTCATGAGGAGCAATTTGATCTCATCTGTCCCATCTTTACATCCAAAACGTGGTGCGTCTAAATTGAGGTCTGGAATCAGTATCAATCCATAGCACGACTGTGCAACACTCCATCACCTTCCAGCCAAAGTAAGCCGTGTAAGGGTTTTGTTTTTCCTTGAAGATATGCCTTGAGATAAATTGCGGTGCTGCACACGGTGGCACGCCTGCAGTTTTCTCTGCGCGTACGCCCATCTCAAATGGGTCTAGATTAGGGGCCTTTAGGCTGGAGAAGCGCACCTTGTCGGTGATGTGCCTGGTGAGAAGAACCCAGACAGCAGCGCCCCCTGCTGGACACTGCACCTCCAGTCTGTACTGGGGGTTGTTGGCCAGGCTGTACGCATCCTTCGCCGGGCCCTGTCTTCCATCCCAGCTGCTGCAATACGGACACGCACAGAACAGACACAGACACACACACACACAGATCAGCAGGACCCTTTCTGGATACTACACCAGAGACACACAGACAGGCAGAGACAGGGACAGAGACACAGACAGACCCAGGTGGTTCTGAGGGGGCCGGGTCCCCCTTTACCAACAAGCTTTCCCCTTCCCTGTGGCCCCCCCCCCCTAAATGGGGGGTTTGACTATGGCTCTAGAACTGCCCCTGCAGACAGACAGAGGGAAAGAGAACGAGAGAGAGAAAGAGAAAGAGAGAAAGAGTTGTTGTTTACCTGTGAATGCAGGAGGATTCCTTGAACAGGGCGGGGCTCCAGCTCAGGTAGATGACATCAAAGTACTGGCAAAGGTCCTCCCACGCAATCCAGAAGACACCTGGGCAGTCACACAAATACACACAAGACAACACAAACTTTATTATTCAAGCTGGGAAATGAGGGTGCAGGGCTGTCCCCTGCTAAGAACTTTGTTAGTTGAAGACAAGCAATACACTTCTTTCTAGATGTAATTCTAGTAATTTATCAGGGGTGCAAGAAATACCGCCCAAACAACATGCGCTGCTATTGAGATGAGTGCTTCCTGGAACACACTACCACTACCGTAGGGCCTTGCTGCTTTACGTTTTCATTTCGGTTTAGATGTCGGGAAGTTCCTGACAGGCAGTCTTTACTGTAAAACTAGACGGACGCGGTGGAATCCACCTACCCGGGCCAGTCCGTAAAAGTTGGCAAACAAAGCTACCTTAGTTTTAAGGCTGACACCTGGGAGACAATAACGAAAGTAACACTAAAGAGCACTCGACTAAGCAAGCCAAGTGCCTGCGACTGATTAGTTGTCTGCACTATTAGAAGAAGAGAGGACCTCTTTATTGGTCCCCCCATTATTGTTTTGATCTGGGAACGAAATTTGTTCTCTGTATTTGACCCATCCCATGGTACATAGGAGAAGTGGGCTGCTATGTTCAGCACCCGGGGAGCAAGTTGGGGTTCAGCGTCTTGCTCAAGGACACTTCAACATGCGGACAGTTGGAGGAGGGGGATCGAGGGGATCGAACTGCCGACCCTACGGTTGGTGAACGACCCGCTCTGTCCACCCGCTCTATCCACTGAGCTACTGCTGCCCCATAAGTTAGGGTGTCAACTACAAAGAGGTACAAATGAATTAAAAAGAGATAATACAAAATAATCCAAATACAAACAACAAAAAATGACATTCATATATCCACAATATACAAGATGAGTAGTAGACATGTAAATGCAAAAATAAATACAGCTTCTTCATACCGTTGTCAAACTTCTGGGCAGTCTTGGGGTCAAAGTTGAGGTACTTGAGGAGCTCTGGGGTCCAGTTCTTCTCGTCACGCTCACTGTAGCGGCCCTTCCATCTAAGGTGGCTCCAGGGGTTCTTCAGCTGGAGGAAACGCCTCCCCTGCACAACCACAACCAGGATCACAACCAGGATCACAACCAGGGCCACAACCAGGGCCACAACCCGGGCCACAACCAGGGCCACAACCAGGATCACAACCAGGATCACAACCAGGATCACAACCAGGATCACAATCAGGGCCACAACCAGGGCCACAATCAGGATCACAATCAGGGCCACAACCAGGGCCACAACCAGACCAACAAGATTTTCTAGGTATTGCATGATTGGTTAGTTTACTGCTTAAATGTATAAAAAAACTAAACTGTATAAAAAAAAAATATATATATATATATTTGTGTGATATTTCAACTAGCGTGTAGCTAAAAATAACTCAAAAATAACTTAAAAATGCTGGCCAGCCCATGCCTCCCTCTTAGCGTGCAGGAATCCTGTCATGGTCGGTGCCAAAACACCTCCCACTCCAGCCAGCCAGGCAACGCTAGCTCACGCCACACAGTCACACAGGTAGGGCGGACAGAACATCGCTATCAGGTTCCTTTCACTCTGACATTCTCCCACCTACGAGCAGGCAGCCTCAACCCATTGCAACGACACATTGCAACTTGTGTTTTACAACTTGGGGAACACAGGTAAAAAACAAAAGTAACCAAATATATAACAAAAAAATGGTTTAGATGTATTATCATTTATTAAACCTGTACTGTGTAACATTTATACTGCAGCTATTTATTTGGGTAAAAATGATCAGAATTGGAACATTTCTCAAAAATAAAACGTCAATCCATCCATCCATCCCTCCATTTTGGATTCTGGACGTCTGAAAATGATATGGCTGTAACTGTAGCTACGGCTCAAGCCATTAGAGGAGGCTAACGGAAATGCTTACATAGTGCAAGGTTTCAATGCACGACAAACGTGTGTTTCTGGTGGCCAAGTGGCCACGCTCGTCAGCCCGGTGCGCTAACCTTGTGGTCTCGGATGTCCAGGACGGCGTAGGCGTGTGTGGGTACCAGCCCCCACTGCTCTCCCTCCTCCTCGGTCATCACTCCCGTTGCCGTGGTGATGAGAACATCTCCCCGGTGAAACCTGGGAGAGGAGGCGAGAAAGAACGCAGGAGAGGGACAGAGATGTGACACAGGAGATACAGAAGCAAAGATAAAGGAAGAAAAGGAAATAAAAAAAAGACAAAAATAAAATAAATGTAAAGAAACAAATGAAGGGATGAAAGAGAGGCATCGAGATATCCAGGAATCATCTTCATTTGGGGCAGCCGCGGCCTACTGGTTAGGGCTTTGGATTTGTAACCTGAGGGTGGCCGGTTCGAACCCCGACCAGTGCGAACGGCTGAAGTGCCATTGAGCAAGGCACCTAACCCCTCACTGCTCCCCGAGCGCCGCCGCTGTTGCAGGCAGCTCACTGCATCGGGTTCAAGTGTGTGCTTCACCTCACTGTGTGCTTCACCATAACTGTGTTCTGAGTGTTCCACTAATTCACGATTGGGTTAAATGCAGAAGACCAAATTTCCCTCACGGGATCAAATGAGTAATTCTTCTTCTTCTTCTTCATTCAACAGATGGCGAGGGCGAGTGCGCACTCACCTGGAGTAGAGCATGCGGAAGGTGTCGTCCTTAATGAACGAGTGATTGTCAGAGTGCATGGCGATGCGCTCCGGGATCCAGCCGGTGAGCGCGTGCAGGTCAATGTTCTGGAGGACGCCAGAGGAGGAGACAGAAGACCATCAGGTACAGTGATGGTAGTGTTGGTCACTATGGGCAGGGCAGTGTGGTGGGGCTAGGGTGTTCTGACTCCCAGCCGAAAGCTCTCGGGTTCATCTGCCCATGCCCGCGGTCTACCTGGTAGGAATCCTAGAGCAAGATGCCCTCACCCCTAGCTGCTCTTGAATGACATGAACACAAGATGCTTGAATTGCGAAACGACTAAATGAGTAGGGCAGCGCAGTGGGCTGGAACTAAAGAGAGACGGAGTGTCGCACGCAACACAGGACCGCAGGCCGGAACCGAAACGCCACACTGCATCGCCTTTGGCGCACGAGCGGGTTGAGCAACCCAGCAACCCCACCGCAAATGAAACCCAACACGCGACACGGCGAGACACGGTCTGCTTACCGAGTTGGACCCTGGGAAGTCGTAGCCTCCCATCACCTTCATGTAGGCCTTCTCGATGAGGGAGACCCACAGCTCGCTCCTGTTGCTGGAGTAGGAGCAGAGCAGCTCCCCGTTACGGTCCACCGGCAGGAAGTCGTCGATGATCACCTGAGAGGAAATACCAGTGACAACGTGTGGTCGGAAGTGCCCAGCGGATCACCCTAAAAAGGACGTTTGTCCGCGGTTCGCTAAACTTGCACATAGTTTCCATCAAATACAAAGAGTGCGTACATTCACCGGATCAGTATTTGATACCAAAGAAGTGCCAGGGGCCAATTCTGCTAACATGCAAAAAGTTACAAAAAAAACGTTACGGCCAAGGAAATAAAGCGCAAAGAGTCTTGTGTTTTTGTTGCTTTCTTATCAATGGATCCAGCAATGGTGCTTGTGTATCACTTGGTATCAGTCTCCAAATCACTGAACAACAAGTCTTGTGATGACCTCACTTTGGATTCGTGAGTTAGAAATGTGATCCGGAATGCCATCTTACTGTTCAGGATGTGTGTGTTTTTTCACCTTTCGCGGGACGCCGTTGATGTGCAGCTTGACCATGTACTTCCCACAGGGGTTGTACTCTGGGTCGCCTCGTCTGTTCTGGGGGTAGATGATGCTGGGACGCACACACACAAACACACACACACACACGCACACACACATACACACACACACAGACAAACACATGCACGCACGCACAATCACACGCACAATCACGCACACACACACACAATCACAATCACAATCACAAGCACGCACACACAAACACACCCACACGCACACAAGATGGTTTAGAAACAACAAAACAAGGGGTAGAGTTCACACTAAACTGGCAGGTCAAGCAGCCCTCGCTGACAGCAGGGCAGGTGAGGTACCTGGTGATGAGCTTCTTGTTGTAGCGCCGCTCGTAGGCTGCGCTGATGGCCAAGGACGCCACAAAGGAACAGTCAGACACCACCGTCTGCACACAGGAACACGGTCACTTTACACGGGAGCCAGAGCCATTCAAACAGGAACCAGGTCACTTTACACGGGAGCCAGAGCCATTCACACAGGAACATAATCCCTTCACACTGGAACAAGATCACTTCACACTGGGACTAGATCCCTTCACACTGGGACTAGATCCCTTCACACCGGAACAAGACCACTTCACACCGGAACAAGACCACTTCACACAGGACCTAGATCACTTCACACAGTAACAATCACTTCACAGCCACAGTCCACCTGCTTAATGCTGAAGCTCGACACAGACAGGATCATGGTGGGGCTGTTGCAGATCTCGTCAGGCCGCACCCAGCGGGAGAAGATGGCTTTTTGCTTGGGAGACAGCGCCAGCTTGCCTGCCTTGTCCCTGGGTTTAAAACCAACAGTTTTCTTTTTACAGTTCATTCGGCCATTTTGGGATGCACAGACAGACGATATATCTGTATACAATTCTGCTGCTCCAAAATGAGAGTTGATCACACACACACACACACACACACACACACACACACACACACACACACACACACACACACACACACACACACACACACACACACACACACACACACACACACACACACACACACACACACACACACACACACACACACACACACACACACACACACACACAGTTAGCTTAGACACCAATGCTTTCCGGCTGTGTTAAACGTGCTACAGAGGAAACAACACGGGTGTGCAGATCAACCACAACAGTGCAATGCAATTCCGCTACTTCAACTATAGCATCGACACACCACTCCATTACACAGCAGTATGCAGTCCTCAGCATGTAAACGTGAAAGCACTGTGGAGTACTTGACTGTCCTCCTGGGATTGGGCTGAGCCTGTCATGTGGGCGAGAGCGCAGTGCAGAGCGAGAGGTGAACTCACGAGAAGGGAACGGGGAAGGCAAACCTCTCCCTGAGGTCCACGCTCATGAAGGGCACATACGCCATGCCGTTGATTGTGGACGTACTCCTGTGGAGAGACAACAGCGTTGGGCATGCCTGGAGGGGGGCCTCTGACAGCACACACAGCGGCCGCGCGTACGACTTAACACACTGAATCAGGAGCCACTATGAATACGGCGGAGGACTGTAGGTGGAACATTGCTGAGTTGTGCGATGACAAGCGAGGTTCTACGTATGACTGCTACACTACTACAGCCATCGCTCCTCCACCAGGCCTCCCCAAAAGTACAGCCATCAAGACGGCCTCTGTAGTCTGTTAACCAAGCTACAGTATATCCTAGCTATAGCCTGAGCCATATCGTAACCTAGCAGTTTGTAGTCATGCATCAGCAGTCTGTAATGCAAACTAGTTGCCCTGGTTTGAATTACCCCTAATTTTAGTAGTTTGTAGTATTAAACCAGTAGTCTATAGTCCTAAACAAGTACGCTGCAGTCCTACACCGATAGTTTCTAGTCCTAACCTAGCAGCTTGTAGTCCTAAACCAGGCCTGCTGACCTCTAACGTGGTCTGGATCCGGCTCACCTGAGCACCTCGATCTCCTCCGACGCGTAGCGCTGTCCCTGCGGCTCGCTGGACTGCACCGTCCGCACCGGCTGGGGCCGATCGTGGAGGCTGAAGTCCGTGCCCAGGGGGAAGAACTGGCGCGCGGGAGCGCCTGAAGAGATAACGCCACTGGGCTTGGAGCCCGCTGACAGCCCCCCGACCTGAGGCTGGGCCGGAGACTTGGACTGGGATTCTTTAAGGCCTTCCGCCCTGAGAGGACACAAGTTAAGAAGAAGAAGAATTACTCTTTTGATCCCACGAGGGAAATTTGGTCTCTGCATTTAACCCAATCGTGAATTAGTGAAACACTTAGAACACAGTGATGATGAGGCACACAGTGAGGTGAAGCACACCCTTAAACCCGATACAGTGAGCTGCCTACAACAGCGGCGCTCGGGAAGCAGTGAGGGGTTAGGTGCCTTGCTCAAGGGCACTTCAGCCGTTCGTACCGGTCGGGGTTCGAACCGGCGACCCTCCGGTTACAAGTCCGAAGCCCTAACCAGTAGGCCGCGGCTGCCCCAATTAGGTAGAGGTATATATATATATATATATATATATACAAGTATATATAATGTACAGCTAAAAATCACTGCAGCACAATCAAAACCAGGTCCGCTTGTGAGATGCTCCAGTCCATTTCTCATGTACAGCTCACCGCAGCATTGGGAGAGCAAGGGCAATAAGACAGATCTTTGACCTACCGCTCCAAGGCCTGGCGAGCCAGCTGCTTCAGCTTGGTCTGCAGGGTCTGCTCTGTGGTCTCGTTGGACTGTCACAAGCAGAGGAGCACGGTGATGAGCAACACCTTCTTTGACTTGCACATGCAATGAGTAAACACAACACAACAGTGATACACAAAGACAAAGAAAGAAAAAAAAAGAGAGGAATAGAAGCCAAGGGAAAGAAAGGGGACGAATGAAAGTGAAGAGAGGAGAGACAGAAAGAAAGAAACCAAATAAAGAAAGAAAGGAGAGAGTAACCTACTCAACCAACCAAAGAAAATAACAACCCGCGGGGGAAGTGAAGAGAAGAGAGAAAGAGCAGGAGGTAGGAGAGCATACCGTCTGGATGCACAGCTCCACAGCCTGAGAGTACAGCTCTATGGCCTCGTCGCCGCTCCCCTTCTCATCCTCCTGGAACGCCTGTGTCACCAGGAAGTGAGCCCGCTCCAGGTCCACTTGCTGCCGGCTCTTCAGTGGATCAGAGCTCTGCCCCTGGACTGATGGTGGTGGTGGCGGTGGTGGTGGAGGGAACAGATAGTTAAGCAGACCTCATGGTGGAACTCTGCCTAGTCTAATAGCTGTGGAGATCACGTGACCACAAAGAGCAAGAAACAAAAACACTGAACAGCTATTCAGCCTTTCGTTTAGATATGTGGCAATTATGACCGACTCACCGGCATTGTGGAGGGCTTGAACTCTCTCCAGGTATTCGCTGACTTTGTCCTGGATGCCGTCTAGTTTAGACCCAGCCATGTTTGCGTAGATCAGCGCTTGCGCAGCTTCCTGCACGTTTCCGTAGTCCAAAGTGTTCCACATGGACAGTGGTAAATGGTAGGCCATAAAAACATAATATAATCAACTGATTCTTGTATACAAGGAACTTATACCCCCAGAAATGACACCCACCTATCAGTATATACAAGGGGCAGTAGCCCATACAATACCATACCGCCACAAGACAACACTGCACCAAGATAACAACAACAACAACAACAACATCATCTATGTGTGACGTGTATGATAGCAGACAGTAGTGGACTCGTTTAAAGTATCAAGCTTAACACGTCCAGTGCCAACTAGTGCCAAGGGAAATCAACGGTGTTAAGCTAACGATTTCAGACTACCCAAAGACATTATCGTATAGCACCGACCTTATAGTAAAACACGGCCTCATTGTATTTCCCGTTGTGGTCGCAGGTGACGGCTGTCTTGGCGAACTTGACGGCGTCGTGCTCCAGCGCCGTGCAGTCCATGGCGGCTCACTTGTTGACAAGGTGTCGGGGGAGCCGAAGAGCTAGCTTGGAGAGAGGGGGCTAGACGTGTTTACCTATGGAAACGATGAAAACAAGCTTCGCTTTTAATTCCAACACGGTTCTTCATGTTCTCTGTAAAACACAGAGAACATCGCGTGGATCTGGGTGTATTCCCAAATCCGTTGTTTAGACCGAGTTTAAGCGGTAAAGATGTGAAAATAAATAGAGAGCCAGGACAACATGACGGAAGAACACCAGTGGGGATTTTGAGTGGGCGTGGTTATCTTCATAACTATGGCATTTCCGGGAGCGATTCTACTTGCTCAGGCGCACGCCACTGAACTACAGTGATATATAAACACATCTGACCGGTTCTTAGACACCCATGGCATCGCCACAGCAGACGAAATTCATATTATTTTACAATTTACCATCACTTATATTGAATTCAGTGGCATTTCAGCATGTAGGATATCAGGCATCTTGCGAATTTGATGAGTGCATAGGCCTATGTAGTTTTGATAGATTTACACAAGAGAGCAGTAGTGTGCCGGCCTACAGTGAGTTTTTTGGATAAGACATTTGTATGTTAAAATAGATGTGACAGTTAGTAAAACAAACACGTTGTACTCAAACTAAGAATTTACAATAAAATAATCATCTTACTACTAGTCCACTCATTCGGTGGATATCATTCAAACTCAGTAGTTGAACAACTAGAACAGTATATCATGTACAATACACTGAGTCCATATGGGGAGGAAGAGATGGGCTGGATAATTGTAGACAGGTAAGATCACCATTGACTGTATATGGGGGGAACTTCACGAAGATAGTGATGTTCCCTGTTGATTCAGGTTGGACCCATCACCCATCACCCAGGCTCCATCTCCCGACCCTGCTGGAAAAGGACCAGCCAGTGGCCCCCAGCAGTCTGTTATAGATAAGATAAGATAAGATAAGATAAGATAAGATACATCTGCTGAGAATAAAACAACCAACAATGAACATGTCATAGGCAAGTTCTGTTGTTGAGTGAGTTTGTTTGTTCACATACTCCGCATAATCAGCCTCTTCTTCAATTTTGACGGAAAAATGCTTAAAAAAACCTTACCTAACAGACTCATTGGTACCTTGGAGAGAGGTTGGTCTCATCGACCCAGCTCCATGCCCCATCCCCAGATTGGTCTGACAGGCCCAGTCAGTAACCACTGCTGTCGCTAATAGTAGGGTAGTTGTTTTTATAGACAAACTTATCTCAGACATTTATATTTGTGACAAATAAGCATCTTTGTTCTCCAGGTCCTTTTTTTGGGCAAAGGTGTTATTGAGACCATAAAATGATTTAGTTTGATGGAAATGGTTGATTTGAAAATGGAAATGAACCCTTGATCAATCAAATCCCTACTGTACTACTGACTAAATAGTCATGAAAATATGGTAAAATTAATATATATTTTTCTCCTGAGTGACTTTGTTTAATGACATATTCTACATAATACACCTTTTCAATTCCACCTGAACAATGGATGTGATGAAAACGTTATTTCTGTACTGGTAGTTATAAAGAAATGTACTGTGCTGAACACTAATCTGACTCTATGGGAAGAAGGTAGGAAGGAAGAGTGGATTCAACAGTACAGTTTAGTAGTTGAGCATTGGATGAGTTGGATCCAAGGTTACACCTGTAAGAACACATTCAATACTTACTGCACTACAGAGATGGACCAGACACCAGACACTCTGTATGTGACAGTTTCGGTTTTGTTTTGTTGTAAGGGGACACTGTTCAGTCGTTTGGGTTTAGTCATTTTCAGTGGAGTTAATGCACCTGTGTTAACTGGCTCATTTAACCTTTTCACATGTATATTTAAGTTCACAGGTTTTCTCTGCTTGCCACTGAGTTTTCACTGTGTATATGCTACTGATTGGCCTGTGGCTTGGGTGTCACCTTTGGACAAGAGGGTAATATGTCTTAAAATATAGTTGATTTTGAGTTAGATCAAAGCCTTGTTTTTCAGTGTCTTTGCGTCTGAGTTCATGTTTCTCTTTTGGGCTTTAGTCCAGTGTGATACTGTAGTCCTACTGCACTTTAGGCAAGGAAAGGCAGTTTTATTTGGATAGCGCATTTCATACACAATGGCAACTCAATGTGCTTTACATAAAACAAACATTTAACAGTGAGATTTGGGAACATAAAAACATGCAATTTGAGAAATAAAAATAAGACCCAATACATACAATTACCCCCCCCCCCACACACACACACACACTAATAATAAAAACAAAGTACAGAGAAAGAGAGAGAAACTAGATAAAAGATTGTAGCATAAAATAATGATTTGCTTTAAAACCATTGAAAGGACATAGAGTGCAAATAAAAGATTAAAATCTAAAGTGCTTTAAAAGAGCTCAATCATAAGCACAGGAGAAGGAAAAAGTTTTTAACCTGGATTTAAAAATGTTGACAGTTGGGGCTGATTTCAGTTCTGCTGGTAGTTTGTTCCAGTTGTGTGCAGCATAACAGCTAAAAGCTGCTTCACCATGTTTAGTTTGAACTCTGGGCTCAACTATCTGACCTGAGTCAGTAGATCTCAGAGCCCTACTGGGTTTATATTCTACTAACATGTCAGTCATATATTCTGGACCTAAACCATTCAGTGATTTGTAGACCAGTAGCAGAACTTTAAAATCTATTCTATAGCTGACTGGGAGCCAGTGTAAAGACTGTAGAACTGGAGCAATGTGCTCTGATCTCTTTGTTCTGGTCAACACTCGAGCTGCAGCGTTCTGAATGAGCTGCAGCTGTTTAATGCTTTTTTGTGGGAGTCCAGTCAGAAGACTGTTACAGTAGTCGAGTCTACTTGAGATGAAAGCATGAATCAATTTCTCCTGGTCTGTTTGAGACATAAAACCCTTCACTCTGGATATTTTCTTAAGCTGATAAAAGGCTGTTTTGGTGATTGATTTGATATGACTGCTGAAGGTCAGATCTGAGTCTATCAGCACGCCAAGGTTTCGGACTTGGTCCCTAGTATTTAGAGAGAGTGAATCGAGATGTTTACTGAGGGCAATCCTCTTCTCTTTATTGCCAAAAACAATGACCTCAGTTTTGTCCTGATTTAATTGAAGTAAATTTTGGTTCATCCAATTTGTTACTTGCTCTAAGCAGTGACACAATGACTGTATTGGACTGTAGTCATCTGGGGACAGTGCTAGATATATCTGTGTGTCATCTGCATAACTGTGATAGTCTACATTAGGGTTCTGTCGAATTTGACCCAAACGCAGCATATATAGACTGAACAGAAGGGGTCCAAGAACTGACCCCTGAGGAACTCCACATGTCATAGCCACTCGATCGGATTCATAACTTCCAATGGTCAAAAAATAACTCCGCTCTAAGACTGTTCCGCTGAGTCCTGCCCAAGTTTCCAACCTGTTCAACAGTACACTGTGATCCACAGTGTCAAACGCAGCACTGAGATCCAACAGGACCAGAACTGACACCTTGCCTGAGTCAGTGTTTAACCGTATGTAATTTAACACTCCAATAAGAGCTGTTTCTGTACTGTAGTGAGGTCGGAAGCCTGATTGAAATTTGTCAAAGTCCACTGGAGTTCAAGAAATTGCTGAGTTGATTAAAAAACACTTTCTCGATGATCTTGGCTATAAAAGGAAGATTTGAGATAGGTCTGTAGTTGGTTAACATGGAAGCATCCAGTGTTCTCTTTTTTAGGAGTGGCTTAATGGCAGCTACTTTTAGCGGTTTAGGAAACGTGCCTGATTGAAGTGAGCTATTTATTCCTTGTCGCAAATCTGTTTGGACAGAGTTCACAATAGTTTTAAAAAAGTCTGATGGCATTGTGTCAAGACAGCATGTTGATGATTTTAGATGCTGAACTGTCTCCTCAATGGTTTTTTGGTCAACTGTTTTAAATTCTGACATCGCAGATGAGTTATTCCTGGAAGGGCTTAGGGATTGCGTAATTTTATTGTTTTGTTGATTTGTATTGATATTTAACCTTATGGACTGGATTTTTTCACTGAAAAAGCAAGCAAATTCATTGCATTTTTCTGTGGAAAGGAGTTCTGGAGCTATCTGTTTAGGGGGGTTTGTAAGCTTATCAACCATAGCAAACAGAGTGCGAGTGTTGTTGATGTTCTTGTTAATAATTTCAGAAAAGTGTCGCTGTCTAGCTTTGAGTAACTCATAGTTAAAATTACAAAGACTTTGTTTGTAGAGGTCAAGGTGAATTTGAAGTTTAGCTTTTCTCCACTTACGCTCTGCTTTCCTGCATTCTGTTTTTAAAGCCTTTACCATCGTAGTGTTCCTTCATGGTGTTTTCTTTCTGATCAAGGTCGTCTTAGTTTTAATAGGTGCAACAGCATCCATGACATTTGAGATTTTCCAGTTAAATTTATCCAGGAGTTCATCAACTGACTCTGCACTCACAGTTGGTGACATAGCTATAGCCTCCATAAACTTTGCACTGGTATTCTCATTTATGTACCTTCTCCTAACAGACACAGAGGTTAACTGAACATTTGGAACGATCTGTAAGTCAAAGAACACACATAAATGATCAGAAAGGGCCAAGTCCTTAACATCAACAGAAGAAATATCAACACCTTTAGAGATAACCAGATCCAGAGTGTGGCCTCGAGTGTGTGTGGGCCCTTTCACATGTTGCAAGAGGCCAAAAGTGTCAAGAAGAGCAGAGAGTTCTTTGGCATTACTGTCCATGTTATTGTCTACGTGAATGTTAAAATCCCCTGTTATGATACAAAAATTGAAGTCAGTACAGATAACTCACAGCAGTTCAGCAAACTCATCAATGAATTTTCCTGAGTATCTTGGAGGTCTGTAAATGATTAAAAAAATAACTTTTGGATCACCTTTTAATAAAAAACAGATATTCAAAAGAGCTAAAATCACCTAATGTAATTTCCTGGCACTGAAATACAGATTTAAAGATGGCAGCAACTCCCCCACCTTTCTTACCAGTTCGACACTTGTTCATAAAACTAAAATTTGTTGGTGCTGCCTCATTGAGAATAGCACAACAGCTACATTCAGTCAGCCATGTCTCACTAAGTAAAAAATCTAGATCATAGGTCATAATGACGTCATTAACTAACAATGATTTGTTGACTAATGATCTGATATTGAGTAGAGCTAATCTTGTGGAGATAGTAGGAGCCACTGGTATATTTCGAGGTTGACGTGCTATACTTAATAGATTGGCAGATTTAATTGAGCCCTTTTTATTTCTCACCAGTTTAACCATTCTTCTGTTACCTGTCATCACAGGGATTGAGAAGGCTATCTGAAATCCATAGGGCCCTGACTTTTCCTGGGGAAGAACATTATTGGTATCAATATTACAGCCTGGACCCGGCACATATCAGACAGACTCACAGATGATCTGAGTCAAAGGATTTAGTGATGGAGCAATGAGACGCTCTGTAGGCCTACTGCATTAGATGGAGCAGTGAGGCACCTTGTAGACCTACTGCAGTAGTTGCACCACGGAGACACTGTAAGCATGCTTCACTGTAGAGATGTAGACACTCTGTAGGCCTGAGTAGTCAGGTCTAAGTGTCCTGGCCTTTAGTGAGTTCATTTTCATGTAGTGTACATTTTTGTGTTCATGTTATAATAGATATGAGTTCACATAAGGAAAACATATTTTATTGATACTTTTATGAAATTAAAAAGAATGGTAACAAATGGCAGGTAAAACAATTTGAGATGCATCTAATAATATACAATAAATCAGAATGTTCATATTGAGTAACATGCAAACATTTTGGACATGAACATTGTCCCAATACACACACATACACACACAGACACACACACGCGCACACACACACACGCACACACTTTGCTGTTGGTTTCAATGTGAATGCCGACAGTTAAAGTCACACCGTATGAACGTTTAAAAAAAAGCCAACATTGAAGTAAAACTTAAGTGTGGAGATTCAATTGGATTTCGTTCTAGCTCCTAAAATACAGCAACATATAAGAGTTTTCTCTACTTCTTCCCAGCCAGACACAGACAGACAGACAGACGTACTTTAATGATCCCTGAGGGAAATTGCATGAGAGTGATAGCTAAACAGAGAGCGCCCTCTTTTCACACATCCATCGATTTTTGACCTTGCAGTCCACAGCACTCCATCCAGGATCTTTATCATTTTTTCTCCATGTCATTGCACAGGAGGGACTGGAGGTGGTGTGGTTAGCTCCTGTCCAGTAGCTGTGAGTGTGTATTGGGAGGAGGAGGTGTGGTGTTTGGGTCAGATGATTGCAGACCGATCAGATGATTCAATGTGTTTGATGTTTTCTCTTACCTTAGAGACACATCCTTCCCATCAACCCAGCTCCATGTCCCATTCCCAGCTGGGTCCGACAGGCCCAGCCAGTAGCCACTGCTGTCGTTAGTCTCACCGTAGCTGTTTTTAAGCACAAACTTCTGTTGACATTGAAAAGACAATAAACTATTCAACAGTTTAATGAAACTTAATTCATCGTGAACTCGTATCTTTTTTCGATAATAATCATTTGACTCTTAATCCCACTCACTGCTCTCCTGCTAGTTCCATGTTTACCTGTTCCTCTTCATTGTCTATCACGACCAAATCTGCGTTCCTTCTCCTGCAGTCATCCTGAGCTTCAGCCCACGTCTTCCACATTGATTCATTAGTATGGTCCACAATCACATAGCAGCTGGAACTAGTTTTGAGCCATCCTCTTTCACAAGGCGTACACACTAAACACAAGCATACACAAAGCAACAAGCAGCGCATGTCGTCTGTGAGTTACTAACATTAGGCTATTCATATTCAGTAATTGTGTTTTATTGTTCAATAAAGTATCTTAGAGATTAGTTTTTATCTTACTTATACTCTTTTTGTTTTTATTGCGGCAGTATCCGTCAATGGTCATCTGAGCACAAGTGAGGTTTATTTGAGTAAGTTCTGTCCTCAGATCATGGGCATCCTTCTGAGAAACATCACAGCTTCTGCTCAGGTTACTGTAAGTCATCTCCAGGATTTCATAGGATGATTTGATCCCTTTTGATTGTTGCAATTGACTTATCAAACCAAAAGAGCATAGAGAGAAGAGAAGAGGAAGCATTTGACTCAATCAACCAAGAATATCGCTCAAACACAGCTAAAGGCGACAGTCTACGGAACACATTCAAATGACAGGAGCAGATTAGCATGCATTAAGGAAACAGCGTATATTTTGAGTTCATAGCAACACATCCCTTTTGTTTCTGTGCCAAAATACGTTACAGCCTCTGGTGGTTTTGCAGTCGTAACAATGGTACACTATATCATATCATCCCCACTGTGGAACCAAAACAACTTCTGCATCGTTCCACAGTAACGGACAGTAAATGCCCTGCTGTCTAGAGGTGTATCTTCCCAAAGGAATAAGGAGACGAGGTCAGATTTGTGCTCACAGTAGATACGAAGCGCCATGAGGATTGACAGCGTGGTGACAAGCACCACTAGGAGGCCAAGGGATCGCTTCTTATCTGAAGAGAGAGAGAGAGAGAGAGAGAGAGAGAGAGAGAAGGAGAAAGAGATGTACAAGCGACAGACAACGTTGTAAATGAGTCCACATGGTGGACAGCAGCCACACACCAAGAGGACATGGTTTCTACGGTTCTGTGGACGTGGGCTTTTTGTAAGTCGCTTTGGATAGAAGCATCTGCTGAATGCCCTAAATGTAAATGTGGGGTTCGATGACATTTCTATTGATGACAAATAAGCATCTTGTTTTCCAGCTCCTTTTTTGGACAAAGGTGTTATTGAGACCCTAAAATGAGTTAGTTTGATGGGAATGGTTGAAATGAACCCTTGATAATCAAATCCCTTCAGTACAAATTTTGACTAGTCAATGTGTACATATGGTAAAATTAATATATATATTTATTTTTTCGAAGGGACTTTGTTTAATGACATATTCTACATAATAAGCCTTTTCAATTCCACCTGAAAAACTGATGTGATGAAAACATGTCTGTACCGGTAATAAGAAATGTACTGTGCTGAACACTAATCTGACTCTATAAGGAGCAGGTACTCGAGGAAGGAAGAGTACATTCAACAGTAGTTGAACTTTGGATGAGTTGGACCCAAGGTTACACCTGTAAGACCACATACACTAAGGTATAACACCAATAACAATACATTATCACACTCACCTGCAGCAGGAGAGACCTTTGTAGAGTCTAACTCCTTTGGGTTGCTGTCCATCTTGGATCAATAGAGCTCTATCTGAACACAGTCTGCAGTTGTTCCAAGAGCATGTGCTATGTTTAATCATGACCAGGGTACAGACAGGAAATAATAAAAGTGTGTTTTTAAAAGAGATTTAAAAACAGGAAGCGAGGAAACCTGTTTGATGTTTAAAGGCAACTCGTTCCAGAGCTTGGGAGCAGCAGCGGCAAACGCTCTGTCTCCTCTGAGCTTCAGCCTTGTTTTGGGGACTGACAATAGCAGCTGATCGGCTGACCTTAGGGATCGGGGTGGGCAGTAAGGCTGAAGCAAATCAGAGAGATATGGTGGTGCAAGGTTGTTAAGACATTTAAAAACAAATAGCAGAAGCTTAAAATTAATTCTGTGGTGCACAGGGAGCCAGTGTAGGGACGCCAGGATGGGGGTGATGTGCTCGCGCTTACGGGTCTGGGTAAGCAGGCGTGCAGCAGAGTTCTGCACAAGCTGCAGGCGGGCAAGGGAAGCCTGGCTGATCCCTACATACAGGGAATTACAATAATCAAGACGAGATGTGATGAAAGCATGGATTAATTTCTCCAGGTCAGGGGTTGATAGGATTGGTTTCACCTTCGCTATTTGACGTAGTTGATAAAAACTTTTTTGCACTACACCACTGATCTGTTTCTCAAATTTAAAATCAGAATCAAACTTAACCCCCAAATTAGTGACACAATCATTCAGGTACAGTGTCAGAGGGCCAAGGTCAATGTTGGGGGAAGAGTGGCAACTTGGTCCAAACAACATTACTTCGGTCTTGCTCTCTTTTAGACTGAGGAAATTAAATGAGAGCCAGGCTTTAATGTCATTAAGACAGTCTATGAGTGGCTGGACTGAGTGAGCATTGTTTTGTGACAATGGGACATAAATCTGACAATCATCAGCATAAAAGTGAAATGAAATGCCATGTTTCCTAAAAACAGAACCGAGGGGGAGTAGATAAGGAGCAAATAAAAGAGGGCCGAGAATTGAGCCCTGGGGAACCCCATGTGGAAGAGGAGCTGTTGAGGACACAGAGTTGTCAAGTTTTACACAAAAACTTCTGTCGGTTAGGTATGACCGAAACCAGTCAAGGGCAATGCCCTTAATGCCCACACAGTGCTCGAGGTGAAAGATTAAAATGCTGTGGTCAACAGTGTCAAATGCAGCAGACAAGTCTAAAAGCACCAAGACAACAGACTTCCCAAAGTCTGTTGACAACAGTATATCATTTGACACCTTCAAAAGTGCTGATTCTGTGCTATGGAGGGTTTTGAACCCGGATTGGAACAGCTCGGTGATACCATTTTCTTCCAAGAATGGTAGCAACTGATTGTGAACAATCTTCTGTAAGATTTTGGAGATAAATGGTACATTTGAGATAGGCCTGAAATTTGAACAGAGAGAGGGATCGAGGCCTGTTTTTTTTTAAGTAGGGGTCCTACTACTGCATGTTTAAAATCCCCTGGTACTGTACCAGAGGAGAGACTACTGTTGACAATCTCAAGGACAATTGGTCCAATAGTAGCAAGTACCTCTTTAAACAGGCGAGGGGGAATGGCATCTGCAGGGGAACCGGAGGGCTTCATATGACCTTGTGTCCTTGTGACCCTGTGTCCTTTAAAATGGAGAAGGACACCGGCTCAAACTGAACAAATACAGATGTACAGGTCAGGAGAATTGAAGGGTCATAAGAGGGCTTAGAGATACAGGCTCTAGTTGACACAATCTTATCAATGAAAAAGTGAAGGAATCTTTCACAAGTTTCAGTGGAGGCATCAAAACTAATACATTTGGGAACCTCAAGGACAGTTTTTATGGTTTTAAACAGAGCACTGGGATTGTTACAGTTAGAAGCAATTATTTCTGAGAAGTATTTATTCTTCTCAGCTTTTACGGTCTTCTGATAACACAACAGGCGCTCTTTAAGAATACCATAAGATACATGTAACCTGTCCTTTTTCCACATGCGCTCCGCTCTCCTGCACTCTCGCCTGGCAGCACGATTGACGTCATTCAACCAGGGCTCGGGCGCAGGTTTGGTGCGCCAGCTCTTAAGAGGAGCGGTCAAGTCCAGTGTTTGTAAACAAATAGAGTGAAAACTCGATGCCAGCTCCTCAGTATTCAAACTCATAGATGCTTTAGAATTATCCTCGGAGAAACCAATGAAAGCAGAGGAGAACAGAGCTGCGGAGGAGGAGTTAAACATGCGGCAGCGTTGAGTAGGAGCGCACGGTTTAACCAAACAGAGTGGGGATATCAAATAAGATTGGCATGTGATCAGAGAAGACAGCGTCAGAAATATCCAAATTGGAAACACGCAGACCGTGCGAGAGCACTAAGTCAAGTGTGTGTCCGAGTTCGTGGGTAGGACCAGAGACGGACTGCACGAAATTAAAAGGGTCAATAACATTTAAAAAGTTCCTGGAGATCGGCTCGTCTGGGCAGCAGATGTGAATATTAAAATCGCCAATAATAAGGACACGATCGTATTTAGGCAGAAATTCGGCCAGAAATTCAGAAAAGTCACTTATAAAGTCCTTGTTGTACGTTGTACTTGGGTGGTCGATAAATGACAGCGCACAAGACAACACTTTTAAAAACAACTGCTATTCCTCCTCCTTTTTGACCCGACGACCGCGGGGAATTAAAATAGCAGCAATCCGGTGGTAAGAGTTCAATAAGCGGGGTGGACTCACCAGCACTCAGCCACGTCTCTGTTACACAGAGAAAATCCAGTCCACGGGACGTAAAGAAATCCCTTAGAATAAAAGTTTTATTTGCCAGTGATCTTGCGTTGACAAGGCCGAACCTGGCAGGGACCGGCTCGTTCGAGGCCTCAGCTGTTCGTGGAGCTCGACACAGGGTCCGCAGATGGCGAGGGTTCACCCCACGCCAGCGGGGACGGGGAGAGCAGGGGCCTCGGGGGCGGATTTCCTCATCCGAACCGACGACAGGTAACGGCAGGTGTCGGCAGGGTCCAGCGAGCGCGGATGGAGAAAGAGACCAGGTACCGCTCCGTTTACCCTCAAGGGAACCACAAGGAATCGTGCCGAGAGGGCCTTAAGCTTTACCACCTTTGCCACTGCGTTTACCGCGGCGGCGCCGGCGTTTACACCGGGGAAGTTGAGCGAGGGTGCGCCAAAGGTGAGTCGGTATCCCAGAGAGATGAGACGGCTGAAGCATTGTATGATCATCATGATCATGGTAGATTTTCGCCAAGTCCTTGGCAGAGGGGCGAAGATCGAGCAGTGTTTGGCGATCATACACAAGCAGTGAGCTTACATTAGAGACAACAATCAATACAAACAGCACAAACACAAACAGTGATGACAGCGAGAGACGGCAAGCCACACACACTGGTGCCATCTTGCACACCAAGATGTTTGCTTTATTACTCAACTTCAAAAAACCTCCTCCTAATCTTCTGGATGAGGTCTAATAAAGAATACATAAAACTGTAACATGTTTATGGACAATGAGTTGTTTTTGCTTTTATATATTTTTCATGAAATTTTCTTTCTCATCATGACGTTATTGTTGTTGTTGTTATTCTATATTTACTTTCCCTCGCCTTTCGGTATGTCTTGGGAACTGGAGTGTACAAATGATTAGTTGTGTTTGTTTGTATAATGTATTCCTTTACTTCATAAATAACGTAGACATCTATACGAATCATTTGCCGTGAGAAAACGCAAGCCCACTTTCGTTTGACTTCTGCTTCAACGCGGATGATTATGACGAATGTTCCAACTAAAATGTTGAACTCATGTCTGGACTTCAAACAACCTTATTGTCATCTTGTAGATTATTTCCAATGATGGAATCAATACAAAGTAGCAGGTGAATGCGCAAGATGAGCAAAGAGCTGCTGCTCTTTGACAAAGCAATGAGTTTTGTCAAAGAATCAGAATCAGAATCAGAATCAGATTTATTGCCAAGTAGGGTTGCACCTACAAGGAATTTGTCTTCGTGCAATTGGTCCAAGAGAAAAGCAGTATGAAAAATATAAGTAAGTAAGTAAAATAACTATAAATATATATATACAACGTACAATGAATATGGAATACGGAGCAGTAGTGCATGCAAAGAAAAATGGTGGTACCGAATGAGTACACACTGTACACACTGTGCGTTAATGTAACAGACGATCTGAAGATGCCACGTTAATGTAGCGTGTAGGACTGTGTGGGGGGAGGGAGAGAGTCAGTGTCAGGGGGGGCTCTGGGCCTTGTTGACAAGGCTAGTGGCGTGGAGTTTGTGACCAGGGTGGGAGGGGTCGGCCATAATCTTACCTGCACGCCTCAGAGTCCTGGAGATGTACACGTCCTAGAGCAACGGCAGATTGCAGCCAATCACCTTCTCTGCAGACCGAATGACGCGCTGCAGTCTGCCCTTGTCCTTGGCGGTGGCAGCAGCGAACCAGATGGTGATGGAGGAGGTGAGGATGGACTCAATGATGGAGGAGTAGAAGTGCACCATCATTGTCCTGGGCAGGTTGAATTTCTTCAGCTGCCTCAGGAAGTACATCCTCTGCTGGGCTTTCTTGATGAGGGAGCTGATGTTCAGCTCCCACTCGAGATCCTGGGAGATGACTGTATTTGCCCGCACTGTCGCTGGTACAATAGCAATGTTAGTTTTGCTTGTCAGATGGGAGACAGAGAAGGATTGAGACAGACCTGTTACACTTTGATACTACCTACTGCACCACAGATATGGACCAGAGACACTCTGTACGTCACAGTTTAGGTTTTGTTTTATCGTTAGGGGACACTGTTCAGTCTTTTGGGTTTAGTCATTTTCAGTGGATATAATGCACCTGTGTTTACTGGCTCATTTAACCTTTTCACCTGTGTATTTAAGTTCACAGGTTTTCTTTGATTGCCACTGAGTTTTCACTGTGTATATGCTACTGATTGGCCTGTGGCTTGGGTGTCACCTCTGGACAAGAGGGTAATATGTCTTAAAATATAGTTGATTTTGAGTTGGATCAAAGCCTTGTTTTTCAGTGTCTTTGCGTCTGAGTTCATGTTTTTCTTTTGGGCTTTAGTCCAGTGTGATACTGTAGTCCTACTGCACTTTAGTGATGGAGCAGTGAGACACTCTGTAGGCCTATTGCACTATAGAGATGCACCAGGAAGGCCCTCTGCAGGCCTACTGCATTAGATGGAGCAGTGAGGCACCTTGTAGACCTACTGCAGTAGTTGCACCACGGAGACACTGTAAGCATGCTTCACTGTAGAGATGTAGACACTCTGTAGGCCTGAGTAGTCAGGTCTAAGTGTCCTGGCCTTTAGTGAGTTCATTTTCATGTAGTGTACATTTTTGTGTTCATGTTATAATAGATATGAGTTCAAATAAGGAAAAAATATTTTATTGATACTTTTATGAAATGAAAAAGAATGGTAATAAATGGCAGGTAAAACCATTTGAGATCCATCTAAAAATATACAATAAATCAGAATGTTCATATTGAGTAACATGCAAACATTTTGGACATGAACATTGTCCCAATACACACACTGACACACACACACACACACACACACACACACACACACACACACACACACACACACACACACACTTTGCTGTTGGTGTCCATGTGAATGCCGACAGTTAAAGTCATACTCTATGAACTTTTAAAAAAACAACAAAATTGAAGTAAAACGGAAGTGTGGAGATTCAATTGGATTTCGTTCTAGCTCCTAAAATACAGCAACATATAAGAGTTTTCACTACTTCTTCCCAGCCTGAGAGTGATAGCTAAACAGAGAGCGGCCTCTTTTCACACATCCATCGGTTTTTGACCTTGCAGTCCACAGCACTCCATCCACGATCTTTATCATTTTTTTTCCATGTCATTGCACAGTAGGGACTGGAGGTGGTGTGGTTAGCTCCTTTCCAGTAGCTGTGAGTGTGTATTGGGAGGAGGAGGTGTGGTGTTTGGGTCAGATGATTGCAGACCGATCAGATGATTCAATGTGTTTGATGTTTTCTCTTACCTTAGAGACACATCCTTCCCATCAACCCAGCTCCATGTCCCATTTCCAGCTGGGTCCGACAGGCCCAGCCAGTAGCCACTGCTGTCGTTAGTCTCACGGTAGCTGTTTTCATGCACAAACACCTGTTGACATTGAAAAGACAATAAACTATTCAACAGTTTAATGAAACTTAATTCATCGTGAACTCGTATCTTTTTCAGATAATGATCATTTGACTCTTAATCCCACTCACTGCTCTCCTGCTAGTTCCATGTTTACCTGTTCCTCTTCATTGTCTATCACAACCAAATCTGCGTTCCTTCTCCGGCAGTAATCCCGAGCTTCAGCCCACGTCTTCCACATTGATTCATTAGTATGGTCCACAGTCACATAGCAGCTGGAACTATGTGGGAGCCATCCTGTTTCACAAGGCGTACACACTAAACACAAGCATACACAAAGCAACAAGCAGCGCATGTCGTCTGTGAGTTACTAACATTAGGCTATTCATATTCAGTAATTGTGTTTTATTGTTCAATAAAGTATCTTAGAGATTAGTTTTTATCTTACTTATACTCGTTTTGTGTTTATCGCGGCAGTATCCATCAATGGTCATCTGAGCACAAGTGAGGTTTATTTGAGTTAGTTTTGTCCTCAGATCATTGGCTTCCTTCTGAGAAACATCACGGCTTCTGCTCAGGTTACTGTAAATCATCTCCAGGATTTCATAGGATGATGTGATCCCTTTTGATTGTTGCAATTGACTTATCAACTCAAAAGAGCCTAGAGAGAAGAGAAGAGGAAGCATTTGACTCAATCAACCAAGAATATCGCTCAAACACAGCTAAAGGCGACAGTCTACGGAACACATTCAAATGACAGGAGCAGATTGGCATGCATTAAGGAAACAGCGTATATTTTGAGTTCATAGCAACACATCCCTTTTGTTTCTGCGCCAATATACGTTACAGCCTCTGGCGGTTTTGCAGTCGTAACAATGGTACACTATATCATATCATCCCCACTGTGGAACCAAAACAACTTCTGCATCGTTCCACAGTAACGGACAGTAAATGCCCTGCTGTCTAGAGGTGTATCTTCTGCTGTCTTATTCCCACAGGAATAAGGAGACGAGGTCCGATTTGTGCTCACAGTAGATACGAAGCGCCGTGAGGATTGACAGCGTGGTGACAAGCACCACTAGGAGGCCAATGGATCGCTTCTTATCTGAAGAGAGAGAGAGAGAGAGAGAGAGAGAGAGAGAGAGAGAGAGAGAGAGAGAGAGAGAGAGAGAGAGAGAGAGAGAGAGAGAGAGAGAGGAGAAAGAGATGTACAAGCGACAGACAACGTTGTATATGAGTCCACATGGTGGACAGCAGCCACACACCAAGAGGACATGGTTTCTACGGTTGTGTGGACTTGGGCTTTTTGTAAGTCGCTTTGGATAGAAGCATCTGCTGAATGCCCTAAATGTAAATGTGGGGTTTGATGACATTTCTATTTGTGACAAATTGTTCTCCAGCTCCTTTTTGGGACCAAGGTGTTATTGAGAACCTAAAATGATTTAGTTTGATGGAAATGGTTGAAATGAACTCTGATCATCAAATCCCTTCAGTACAAATTTTGACTAGTCAATATATGGTAAAATTAATATTATTATTTTTTTCTGGAGTTACTTTGTTTAATGACATATTCTACATAATAAGCCTTTTCAATTCCACCTGAAAAACTGATGTGATGAAAACATTATGTCTGTACCGGTAATAAGAAATGTACTGGCTGAACACTAATCTGACTCTATAAGGAGCAGGTACTCGAGGAAGGAAGAGTGCATTCAACAGTAAAGTTGAACTTTGGATGAGTTGGACCCAAGGTTACATACACTAAGGTATAACACCAATAACAATACATTATCACACTCACCTGCAGCAGAAGATACCTTTGTAGAGTCTAACTCCTTTGGGTTGCTGTCCATCTTGGATCAATAGAGCTCTTTAATCATGACCTGGGTACAGACAGGACAACCTTGTCATTCAGGGCTGAAAGGTATTTCTGCTTTTCACTAACTTCTGCTTTCATGATGACATGGAGAATACTGCGCCGACTTCCACCAAAGATGTTTGCCTTGATTACTCAACTTCAAAAACCCTCCTCCTAATCTTCTGGATGTGGTCTAATAAAGAATACATAAAACTGTAACATGTTTATGGACAATGAGTGGTTGTTTTTGCTTTTATATATTTTTCATGACTTTTCTTTCTCATCATGACGTTATTGTTGTTGTTGTTATTCTACATTTACTTTCCCCCGCCTTTCGGTATGTCTTGGGAACTGGAGTGTACAAATGATTAGTTGTGTTTGTTTGTATAATATATACCTTTACTTCATAAATAAAGTAGACATCTATTTGAATCATTTGACGTGAGAAAACGCAAGCCCATGAGTTTTGTCAAAGACCGTATTTGCCCGCACTGTCGCTGGTACAATAGCAATGTTAGCTTTGCTTGTCAGATGGGAGAGAGAGAAGAATGATTGAGACATACCTGTTACACTATGATACTACCTACTGCACCACAGAGATGGCCCAGAGACACTCTGTATGTCACAGTTTAGGTTTTGTTTTGTCGTTAGGGGACACTGTTCAGTCTTTTGGGTTTAGTCATTTTCAGTGGAGTTAATGCATCTGTGTTTAAACTTTACTGGCTCATTTAACCTTTTCACTTGTGTATTTAAGTTCACAGGTTTTCTCTGATTGCCACTGAGTTTTCACTGTGTATATGCTACTGATTGGCCTGTGGCTTGGGTGTCACCTTTGGACAAGAGGGTAATATGTCTTAAAATATAGTTGATTTTGAGTTAGATCAAAGCCTCATTTTTCAGTGTCTTTGCGTCTGAGTTCATGTTCCTCTTTTGGGCTTTAGTCCAGTGTGATCCTGTAGTCCTACTGCACTTTAGTGATGGAGCAGTGAGACACTCTGTAGGCCTATTGCACTATAGAGATGCACCAGGAAGGCCCTCTGTAGGCCTACTGCATTAGTTGGAGCAGTGAGGCATCTTGTAGACCTTCTGCAGTAGTTGCACCACAGAGACACTGTAAGCATGCTTCACTGTAGAGATGTAGACACTCTGTAGGCCTGAGTAGTCAGGTCTAAGTGTCCTGGCCTTTAGTGAGTTCATTTTCATGTAGTGTACATTTTTGTGTTCATGTTATAATAGATATGAGTTCAAATAAGGAAAAAATATTTTATTGATACTTTTATGAAATGAAAAAGAATGGTAATAAATGGCAGGTAAAACCATTTGAGATCCATCTAAAAATATACAATAAATCAGAATGTTCATATTGAGTAACATGCAAACATTTTGGACATGAACATTGTCCCAATACACACACTGACACACACACACACACACACACACACACACACACACACACACACACTTTGCTGTTGGTGTCCATGTGAATGCCGACAGTTAAAGTCATACTCTATGAACTTTTAAAAAAACAACAAAATTGAAGTAAAACGGAAGTGTGGAGATTCAATTGGATTTCGTTCTAGCTCCTAAAATACAGCAACATATAAGAGTTTTCACTACTTCTTCCCAGCTTGAGAGTGATAGCTAAACAGAGAGCGGCCTCTTTTCACACATCCATCGGTTTTTGACCTTGCAGTCCACAGCACTCCATCCACGATCTTTATCATTTTTTTTCCATGTCATTGCACAGGAGGGACTGGAGGTGGTGTGGTTAGCTCCTGTCCAGTAGCTGTGAGTGTGTATTGGGAGGAGGAGGTGTGGCGTTTGGGTCAGATGATTGCAGACCGATCAGATGATTCAATGTGTTTGATGTTTTCTCTTACCTTAGAGACACATCCTTCCCATCAACCCAGCTCCATGTCCCATTCCCAGCTGGGTCCGACAGGCCCAGCCAGTAGCCACTGCTGTCGTTAGTCTCAGGGTAGCTGTTTTTATGCACAAACACCTGTTGACATTGAAAAGACAATAAACTATTCAACAGTTTAATGAAACTTAATTCATCGTGAACTCGTATCTTTTTCAGATAATGATCATTTGACTCTTAATCCCACTCACTGCTCTCCTGCTAGTTCCATGTTTACCTGTTCCTCTTCATTGTCTATCACAACCAAATCTGCGTTCCTTCTCCGGCAGTTATCCCGAGCTTCAGCCCACGTCTTCCACATTGATTCATTAGTATGGTCCATAGTCACATAGCAGCTGGAACTATGTGGGAGCCATCCTGTTTCACAAGGCGTACACACTAAACACAAGCATACACAAAGCAACAAGCAGCGCATGTCGTCTGTGAGTTACTAACATTAGGCTATTCATATTCAGTAATTGTGTTTTATTGTTCAATAAAGTATCTTAGAGATTAGTTTTTATCTTACTTATACTCGTTTTGTGTTTATCGCGGCAGTATCCATCAATGGTCATCTGAGCACAAGTGAGTTTTATTTGAGTTAGTTTTGTCCTCAGATCATAGGCTTCCTTCTGAGAAACATCATAGTTTCTGCTCAGGTTACTGTAGCGCAGGTAGCTGTCACTTTGCAGGATTCCATAGTTTGATGTGAGGTTATTCACATTCACCTTCAATTGTTTGTTCTGTTCCAGCACTATAAAAAACAACAACAACAATGACTGATCATCAAACCCAAGTTAGGCCATAAAAGAAAAGACTTCAGAATAACCAACGAACCAATCACTTAATAACCACACATTTTTATTTTATTTTTTTAAATCTACTCACAGTGTGAAGAGAGACCGATCAGCAGAGATGCTAGAATTACACAGAGGATTGCCAAACATGACACCACACACTTAAAAGTATGTTTATGATCTGTAAAGAACCACAATGAGAAACTATAATTGCATACATTCTTAAGTCTCATTCTGGACAGCATCCAGACTGGACTCCTAAAGGGGCCTGTCCATGCTTTGTCAAGTTCATCTGCAGAAGTCATCACAAAGTGCAGATATGAGGTTTGTAGTTAGCTGGTTACCCTCACTGTTTTTTTTATGTGATTGTTTTCAGGAAATTAATATAAGCAATAGTTATCATATCAATTGTTTTTGAATGAGGATGAAAACATTACAAATATCACTCCCAGGCCTGTTGATGTTCTACAGACATGCAATTCACCGTTTCCACCAGCAGGGGTCATATGCCCACTCAGGACTTTGACTTCATCATACACAGTCTCTGCCTCCTTTGGACGAGGAATGTCTTCGCCTTCAAACAGTATAAAAGAGAAGATTGCATTACGTTTCATGAGCAACACATATATTTTTCCTTTCTTCTAATCCCTGATACAAACCAAATTCCTGCTGAATTACAACTCTCTATGGAGACAAGCTGGTGTAGAGAAGCCTACAGTAGGCATATATGTCTTAATTCATGACATACCTGCATATGAATACCCATGTATCAATGTGTAGGTGTAGTAGTTTATAACAGTAGTTTATTGTACTACAGGTAAGTTTCCAATATAATAATTTAAGTCAAAGCCTTTTTAACATTTAACCTAATTTTGCCTAATCAAAGACACTTAATTTTACAAATTCAGGTTGGCAAATAGCCTAGTTATAAAAGATTGTGTGAGTATTACCATCAGATGGAGAAACCTTTGAACTGAAAACCACCGAGGCGTAGTTGACTTCCTTCTCCTCCTCCTCCTCCTTCTCCTTCTCCTTCCCTCTCCTTCTGGTCTCCTCATCCATCATGACTTAGAGTGGGTCCGTTTCAGCAGTATTGACTCATTATGCACCCGAAAGAAACCAAAATAGCAGAAGTTGTCACTATGAACATCTGCGGACTGAATAGTTTGCACAGCGGTGGTGTGGAACTACAGTATGTGCCAACAGTCACCTACTTCCTCTTCGGGAGGCTACTTTCCATCATGGTCCAATGCATAGGGGAACTGTGGGCCTAGATGGCAGCTTATTTTCATAGAGGAAGCTGATTTTTGGCAAATGACCTCATACCTGTGGGTGTATTGCAACATCCTCTGGTAATCTATTATTCTGATGATTATCATGAGAACCTAAAGCAGTGATGGCGGAAATAAAATACTTTTAGCAGCACGAATATCACTACGATGCTTCTTTAATGTAACGCATTTGGCTAGAGAATACATGCACAACAATTGCATTATAACTATGCTGTGGTCATTTTATGAATCGAAGAAGACTAGGAGATGAGTAGAAGGTGATCAGAGTTTTCATCGGTAGGGAGCACTGAACAGTTATAGTTACACTATATCGATAAATAACACGACACAGGCAAAATTCCAAGAATACAGCCAGTGAAATAGAATTGCTTTGGTACGATCTTGGCCTGGCCTGTATTCTTAATGTATACTCAACACACAAACCATCATTTCTCCAATGCGTGCAGTTGTATGCATATTTAGATGTATTGTCAAGCTGAACTTGGTGGGGTCATAGACTATTCTTCGTTAGAACATACAAAAATGACATACGACTTAACATGTAGTTTAAGTATTACAAGCATTATCAATATAATTGCATATTTATTTTACAAAAGGTTGTTTACCAATGTTTGTGAGACCCGTGGCGTTCCACTCTGGGGGGCCTTGCGTACCCCCAGTAAGGGAATCTCGGCCCCCCCCCCTCCCAGAGTCAGCTGCCCACCCACTCCAGCAGCCAAAGAGTTAAACTGTACAATGACATCACTGCCATTGCCTGCCCTCTTCATTATCTCCCTCCATCGTCATCTGTCCCTTTCCAGTCCTAATCTCCTCTCTACCCGCCCCCCCCCCTCTCTCTCTCTCTCTCTCTCCTACTGTCCTCTCTCCCCACCTCTCTGCATTGCTCTCTCTCTCTCTCTCTCTCTCTCTCTCTCTCTCTCTCTCTCTCTCTCTCACTCTATCTCCCCCCTCTCTTCATTCCTCTCCTTCTTTAGATGAATCCTCTGTAACTCCGTGGCTCCTTCCCCTGCTCCCTCACTCTTTTTCTCTCCCATCGCAGCTTTTTCTGATGTCCATTTAGCACGTGTCCATCTGTGGTCCGCAGCTCCCTTCATTCCATCCATCTATCCCTTCCACATCGCTCTTGCTATCCACGTGCCTCTCTCCCCTGCTCTCTCTAGCCCCCTCCCCCGGCCACCCAGACAAGGACCACTCCCCTCTTGCCTTCCCAGCCCCTTCTTTAAGCGCCCTATGAAAACACAGCCTCTCCCTGGCAGTCACACCACAGGAGCCGCCGCGCCTTGCAGGAGCTAGACCTCTCGCCACTCACATGCACACCACACACACCACACACACACACACACACACACACACACACACACACACGCACACAGACAGATAGACAGACGGACAGACACATTATATTCAGACACGCTTATGCCTGGGCCCGGGATCGACGGATAGAAGAGGAGGTAGACGTTGAATGTGATCTGTTGTCTGCTTTCGTCTAATCGGTGCTCTTAAATTAAGGCTTGTGTCTCGGGCGTAGCATGGAGCGTCACCCAGCGTCTCAGCCCCACCGGCGCGGCGGGCAGCCCCGGGGAGGCCAGGGGCCCCAGATGCTGGGCCTGAACCGACGACTGGAGACCTACCTGGGCCGAGTCCAGCGGCTGGAGGGGGAGAACCAGCAGCTCCGCAGGGAGATCGAGGGCCTGAGACGGAGCCAGCAGGAGGCGCGTTGGAGCCGGACCGGCCTGGACAAAGAGCTGGGGAGGGTGAGGGCGGAGGTGGAGGCGGCCTCCAGGGAACGGGACCGCGTGGAGCTGGAGGCGGGCTGTCTGGCCCAGGAGCTCCAGGACCTTGGGCAGCAGCGGCGGCGGGTGGCCGAGGCCCAGCTGGAGATCCAGGCTCACCTGAAGGACAGCGCACGGGAGTTGGAGGAGGAGCAGAGGGCCCACGCGTGGCTTTGTGAGAAGGTCGACCAGCTGGAGCAGGAGATTCACATTCTGATTCAAAGCCACCGTGAGGATGTGGAACATCTGGAGGCCTCGATGAGCTCGTCCAGAGCCAATGTGTCTGCTCTGTTCCCTGGCCCGGGCAGGGAGGTTCCCACCCTCCTGGAGTTGGGGCAGGAATACTCCACCAGGGCCTCCCAGGCCTGGGCAGAGGTGGACGACGCCTACCAGAGCCAGGTGTCCCAGCTGGAGGAGTCTCTGGACCAGGCCAGGGTCCAGCTGGCCCAGGTTGGGCAGGAGAAGAGCCAGAGCCAGCAGAGGCTCCGTGTTCTGGAGACGGAGCTGGCTGTGGCCCTAGAGGTAATGGCTGGTCTGGAGAGGAACATGTCCCAGCAGAAAGACACACACCACCAAGAGCTCCAGCTCCTCCAAGTAAGAGTCTTATATACTCTCTTCTGTTATTTGTGTTTAAAATGTACGTCATTTATCATGTGAAAAATAGTTCATCAAATTGACCGCTTTGTTCACTCTTCATACATCAGACGATTTCTTTTCTTTGTCTTCTATTTCGTTACTTAAAAAAAAAACGTTTTTACTTCAATTGATTTTTACTGCTGGACTCTAAGGCAGTGTTTGAAGTGCATTCTAAATGCTACTGAAATAGGACTTTTGTTCCTGTCAAGGCACTCACTTAATATTCTGATGTCATGAGAACATGTGGGGTCTGAAAGGGAGAAGGGGGGGAGGTATTTCTCAGGAATTAGTCCTGCGGTTGACTTCTTTCAACTAGAATGTGGTGTTGTGCTGACTGGCAACGACTTGCCATGAAAAAGCATTCAGAGACTCACACCCCACTTTGATCATCGGGCCCAACGAGGTCTGTAGACTCTAGGAAGACCTTGCCATTCCTGAGATATGATTCTGCATTTCATCAGGATTGTTTTATTGTCGTTGCAACGGGAGTGACAGCAAAACCCTTGGCAAAGCTCTATGTCTAATCCAGGGTGAACACAATAACACTGATTGGAAGTGGATTAACCACCAAGTCAAATTCCTTGTATGTGCAAATCTACTTTACAATAAACATCTTTCTGACTGACTGATTAGTAGAACTTGCCCAGCTTCCACCAGCTATTCCTGTGGTGGTTACGGTGCGGCTCATTACTGGATAGCTATGAGGTTACAATGCTCTCCATTCTAAACACTTCCTGTTCACTGGTTCCGGTCTGGCTTCCTGTCTGGCAGGGGCACCTGCAAGAGCTGGAGTGGGAGAAGGGTGAGCTGGGGGAGCAGATGGACAGCCTGCTTGAAGACAGTCAGTGTCTGTTGCAGCACAAGGCAGACCTGGTTCTGGAGGTGACCACCTACAGGTACTGTATCAGCTGTCACACACGCACACACACACACACACACACACACACACACACACGGAAATGCAAATGCTGTCTCCTCAAGATGTTCCTCAGGGAAGAGACTCAGGCTCTCCTATCTTCTGCCCACCCCCCCCCGATCTCGACGATGTATGAGACCAGCCCTCTTTCTAGATCTGTCTTCATGTGTAGTATGAGACCAGCCCTCTTTCTAGATCTGTCTTCATGTGTAGTATAAGACCAGCCCTCTTTCTAGATCTGTCTTCATGTGTAGTATGAGACCAGCCCTCTTTCTAGATCTGTCTTCATGTGTAGTATGAGACCAGCCCTCTTTCTAGATCTGTCTTCATGTGTAGTATAAGACCAGCCCTCTTTGTAGATCTGTCTTCATCTGTAGTATGAGACCAGCCCTCTTTCTAGATCTGTCTTTATCTGAAGTATGAGACCAGCCCTCTTTCTAGATCTGACTTCATGTGTAGTATGAGACCAGCCCTCTTTCTAGATCTGACTTCATGTGTAGTATGAGACAGGACCTCCTGGATTTCACCTGTAGAATGAGAGCAGCCCTCTCTGGGGCAGACGGCACAAAGCCTAGGCCAGAAACAAACAACCACAAGTTATTTTTCATTTGTCCTGTTTCAAGCTACTCTATGGAAGAAACACACTATGTTGATGTGAAACATTTACAGGAACCTTTGGACAGTTTAGTCCAGTTTAGACAGTTTAGAGTTCATGTTCCACAATTATATCCCCACCACCCCATCTAATCTAATCTGATTTGAGCTTGTCCGAAAATAAATTCAACAATAAATGATGACATTGCATAATGGAACAGCTGAAATGACAGTGGTGGTTTCTATTTTTGAAGATGTGTTCATACATACTGGTCGTGGGAATTCCCGACAGATCAGGTTGGGATCTGAACAGAATGACCATGGGCACGCGCCACATCTCTATAGAATAAAATATTAATAATATAATAATAATATAATTAATAATATAATAATATTTGTGCCGCATGGGCAGTTTACAATATTAGATTGCATGTAATGTATTCATTGGAGCGTGTGCAGTGTGCACATCAACTTCTTTATGGGTGAGAGAGAGAGAGAGAGAGAGAGAGAGAGAGAGAGAGAGAGAGAGACTGCACTTGGAAGCAGACACAGTGTGTTTGTGCTTCTGCTTCTGCGGTGGCATCTACATTTTGATGGCTGAGTCATGTGTGCCCTGAAGATGGCTGGTTGATAGCGATGGTCATTATTTCCATAACGACAGGTCGTAGGCCACGCCCACTTTTGTCGCAAAATTCACACTGCTCGTTGTGGTCAGCCAGTAGCCTGGGAATTCCCATGCTGCTTTGAGCGCGATTTCATTCTCACTGCAAAGACAGTCTGGAAACCACCGCCCTTATTTTCCCCTGAGTTAGGGAACCAATCACAGAACGGGGGGGCAGCAAGACGATGAAGACGTCTATGCGCGACACCGAAGCTTGTAGCGTGTTAATCCAACATGGCAGCGGACACAACGTTACCGTTCGATGCAGCCTTAGAAAGTGTATTAAGTAGCTTTTGTAGCAATTAATTTAATTTTAGTAGCTAATTTTTAGTAGCAATTGGCTATGAATCGCGCGCAAAGCAGCATGTGAAGAACCAGACGCCATTTGATAGACATTCGTAGCGCCCAATAAACGGTTCTAGGCATTCGTAAACCACGCCTCAAATACGAGAAAATGCACACCTAGTTCCCAGACCACCATCTCATCGAGATGTGGACGCGTCAGCCAGGCTAGTCAGCCAGAGGAATCCTGCATCATTTATACAACATATATATATAAATACTCTCTAGCTTCAAGATTCAAGATTCAAGAGACTTTATTCATCCCGAGGGAAATTATTTTGCAACAGATCAAAACAGAAGGAAGAGAAATATACACAAAATAAAATATACCTAAAATAAAATAATATAAAATAAAATATACCCTAATATAAAAATATACCTAAAACAATTAACAACAATATAACAATAAACTAGAGTAACTTATAAACCAACTAACTAACTACCTACTAACTAAATAAATAAAAACCAACTAGCCTAACATTTTGTTATATTAGCATATACTTAACTTACTCAACTTAAGTGTAAGCTAATATACCCGTACAAACTATAATAGAAACTAATAAATATATAAATATATCTCAGTGAATGTGTAATGGAATAAGATGAGGTAGTGCGTCGTACCGCTACAGTAACTACGTAGGTATATATAATATACAGCAATACGTATAGTTCCCATGGCAGTACTAAATAAAGTGACTAAATAAGTGACTAAGCTTGATATGTGGGATGTGAGGAATTCCTGTCTGTTTATTTTCCAGAGCTCTACTGGACAATGAGAGCCTCAAAGGACGCACACCTTCAGGGAAAGCACCCAGAAACGTTTACATCACAGGTAATTAACAGCAGCCGATGCCAAACGACAGCACCAGTACCTTGACAACATGACTTGGTCTGACAGTGTTTAAGGGGCTCAGGCCAGATCTTGGCTCTCTTGCTGTGTAATATGTAAAAGCTTGAGTAAGTATAAAACACTCTTACTGCATCATGTCTCTGATGATGAAAAACCCCTCCATCAATGTTCATCAAGACATGATGGGCAAGTATAGTTTGTCAGTGTGTGCATGTGCGTGTGCGTGTGCGTATGCGTGTGTGTGCGTGTGTGTGTGTGTGTGTGTGTGTTGGAGGAGCTGGGG
Organism: Urophycis tenuis; assembly: GCA_036785325.1. Classification (NCBI taxonomy): domain Eukaryota; kingdom Metazoa; phylum Chordata; class Actinopteri; order Gadiformes; family Phycidae; genus Urophycis; species Urophycis tenuis. The sequence goes on along the minus strand of JAXIVH010000002.1, from coordinate 9,444,109 downwards.
GTCTTGGTTGGGATACAGATGGGTTGTAAGGGGAGGGCGGGGGAGAGGGTAAGGAGGGGCTGGGCTGAGCCAAGCACTTTTGCATCAGTAATGTAAGCCACCTAAGAGAGTCCCCGATCATTACTGGGGCCATATGGCTCTGGTAACTCATGGGAGGAGAGGAAGTCAGGATCAATATCTGGCCATTAGTGTCTGCCTGCGTTGGGACCACAGACTCCAAGTCCTTCGGGAGGGTCCTGTTTCAATGCTGCTATCACTATGAGGAGAAAAAAAGGGGAACTGTGTCGTAGGGTAAGCGCCTATGGAAATACAGCTCTGTCGTCAAAGGAGTCTGTTTAAGTCTAAACTAAATGAGCTGATGAACAGATGGCTGTGGTGACATTAACTTTTAATTTCTATGATAGGTATATGTTTTAAACCCAAATCTATGTTTGCTTTGTTTGCTTATGTAACTTCAGGTCAAAAAGGCATGCGGAGCAATTACCGCGCACAGGTGTCTGGCTCCAGGCACGCGTCCGGTCAGCGTTCATCTATCATCAATGGACTGTACAATGAATTCAGATCCCCTGCGTCCACCGCAACGTCCCTGCGGTCGCCCAAACCCACCATGTGCAATAGAACCCCCCCAAAGCGCATGACATCTTCGGCCGGGGATCTGGTCGACGGTGGAAACGCAGAGAAGCGTGTCACAAGGGTGACCTCGTATCCAAAGATACAGCAGAATGGCACAGAGGAGAACTTCCGACCCCAGGAGGTGCACGAGGAAGTGACCTACGCCGAGCCCCTGTCTCCTCCCAACGAGACCGAGGCTCTGGAAGAATCTTTGGTGAGCGGTACGTATGAGAAACACCCAGAGGCAGATGCCCAACGTGAGGAGGACTGGAGAAATGTGGTTAATGAGCCAACCCCGGAGAGTCCCGTCATGGAATCGATGACCCGTTGCAAGGTGGAGTCTGGATTTAACCGTTTTGAACCCACTGTCAATATTGAGGTAGGGCAGCAGCAAATTCCCAACAAAGCAACAGCGGCACTCCCTGTATCCGCGGAAGAGAGATCTGCCCCTTTGTCTGATGAATCTGTGAAGAATGTGGATTTTGACGTGCCTGCGGAGGAGAAGGAAACATATGTACTTCACACTCCGTTTGATGCATGGATGCAGCCAGGGAAGGCATCAGGGGATACCTCGGACTCCGAGACTGAAGCGGTGCTCGAGCCAACAGTTGACTCCTACACAAGTGACCTAGCTTCTGAAGGAGAGCCCGGGGAAAGTATCTTCGACCAGGCGGCTTTCAACCAAGAGGAGAATGCCTCAGACATCCATGCCGATAGGTCACCGCTCCACAAGGTTCAGAGCGAGGTAGAAGATAAGCTGTACCCTGACGGAGAAGAGATGGACACCTGGGACAGTGTCATAGAGAGGAAAGTGGAGGTGAAGAAAGAACACAGCTTGAAAATGGATACCCGACCTGCAGAACCAGAAGACATGTCAGCAAGCGAGCCAGTACAGCAAGAAGTGACAAAAGAGAATGAAGTAGCCTTTACGGAGGAACATGTTCATTCAAGCTTGATTGTTTCACCCACCGGGACACAATTACGTGACAACAATCAAGATCGAATCACACTTTTGGAGCAAGGGCAAGAAAATGTAAACGATGATGAAGAAGATGAAGCGGATGATGACTCCCAGAATGTGTCTGTATCATGGAGGACGGAGCTGGAGAGTGACCACTACGCCCAGGACAATACGTTGGCCGACACAAGGCCCCTGATCCGGTACAAGAGCGACGAGACTGACGGAGACACGCAGGCCTCACACTGCGATGAGCTTGAGTCGAGTGATGGTGAAGACAAGATGGAGGCCGGAGGAACAGGAGGTGGAACCTGGAGTGACAGCAAGTCAAAGAAATTTGGAACCATGGAGGATTTGTGCGAAGAGACAGAAGAGGAGGCAGAGGAAGTGGGCCATGACATAAACTATATTCACAGTGAGAACCAGGATATGGTTACAAAGGAGTGTGTTGCAACGGCATTACATTGTGAAACTGAGAAAATGCAAATGCTGATGAAAGTTGACCGAGGGCATTCAGATGAGCAGACAGAAGACCTCACCCAGTTGGAGATACCCAAGATGTACTCAGATGTGAATGTAGATCACAGTGAAGATTTAGAGGATGTAGACAGACTAGTAGAGCTAGAGTTAGAGGGCTTGTCCACATCCACATATAGTGCACACTTTGCACAGCGTCAGGCTAGCAAGAGCGAGCTAGCCACAGCTATCCAGGAAACCACACCACAAGGGGCAGGGGAGACAATAGGAGAGGAAATGTTTATCTGTGTAGAGCCTAGCATGAAGGCACACCAGGAACATATTTCCACCAACGCCCCAATCGATAGGCCAAATGAGCAGCTGCTCCCTGATGACAAACATTACGTTGAGAAAGAGGAAGCCAGAAATGCTCCGGAGATCAAGGCAGAAAACAACGATCAAAATGTGCCCATGGTTTCACATGCTGATTTAATAGATGATGAATCGTCTAATGTCTCCATTGACTTTCATGGTCGGTTTGATGGCCAGGAGAACATTGCCGACTGCCATATGGAGCAATCTAACAGCTCAGAAGATGAGTCCCCTAATGTTAGCCCATACCGCCGACCCATCTCCACAGAGCTGGGATCTCCAGACCTTCAAGATGCCTTGTTAGAAGCCACTGTCTATCATGAGCTACACAAGGCTGAAACTGCAGAGAAATTGGAAATCCCTCCAAAGCATTCTGTCGATCTGAATACAGAACAACAGGTTTGTTCGGAAGCTGTGCACACAATGAAATGGGAAGTTCTAGGGAGCCCAATCCACGCTAGTGAAACAATTGGGCAGCTATCAGCGGGTGAAAGGTGTGAGAATGTGGAAGTTACAACTGAATGCAATGTTGATTTCCCTGACACCGTGCAAGATAAGAGGGATATTCTTCAGGTCAAGAGCTCAACAGAATCTATAAAGACAAATTATAACGAAAAAGACCTTCAGAGTTTCCTCAGCTCAGACGTCAAAGCCGATTTCTGGAGTTCTTCAGTGTTGGCGGGTGCCAACTATCAACCGACACCTTCCTATCCCGAAGCCACCGGGGAACTTAATCAGAACCGCAGCCTAGGTGGCGACCTGGTAATGGGACATTTAGACAACCAACATGCAGCCATGGGGGACTCAAGGTTGGAAGGGGGCTCATCTACGGTCCACGTTACTAAGGAAGAGTTTCAGCAGAGGTCATCAGAGAGGGAGCTCTATGAATGCACAGATGCTGCTGAGGAGGGTCTGACCCATTCAGAGGATTCTGAAGAAGAGGGCCATTCCTGGTCCTCTGGGGAGGAGTAGGCATACAGTGGATCCTGTAGCATTGAGGATATGCAGTGCGATTGCAGTGTGTGAATACATATTGCTGCTAAGTGCTGCCGTCCCCATAAACATTTGCCATCGCTCAGGCAATTTAACCGTGATGAGGCTAAGAAATTGACTAATTTCCTGAGGCTAGTATCGTTCTGTCTTTGATGCGGGCCAAACCAAAGAATGTTTAACATTGCTACTAAGGGTGAATGACCTATGGACAGAACAAAGGGTGACCTTTGAGAATTTGTCTTATTGATTGCAGCATAATCTAAATGAGATGAGGGCTGGAAATCAATGAGTGCAGTGGGGTGGTGTCATGGTAAGGCTCCGCTGTCTCTGAGTAAATAACACCAGTCCAGCAGTCCTAGCAGTGAATTAGCCCGTTATAATCAACCGCCCCGCCCTTTGTGCATGTTTCAAATGTGTGTAGAAGAGTAATTGTCATGGACAAACGGACATGTAGGCAACCTGTAGCCCAAGAGTGTGTGAGGCACTGATGTCATTCTGTTTCATTACACAGATACTTTAATAAAGTGTGGCATTGCCTTGGTACTTTTTTGTTTGAATAAACTGTAGACTCCAGATACACTTTCTGACTTCGACTGATACTGTGTACTTCTTTATGCTAGTGTACATCAGATTTGTGTCCCAGTCCTAGACTTGTGTGTCCAAAATTACAATCCGTAGGAATATTTGCAGGGATTATTTAGCTACAGTATGTGCGGTATCTAATATAGGGTTTGGGTTACACTTAAAAGGTACTATAGCTAACATTTCCGCATTAAAATATCCAAAAAAAAGATTAGACCTTTGTTATATATTTTGGTGAGTTGTGTAGTAACATTATCCCAAATGGTTCCAACAATTGTTCAAACCCAGAGAAACACATAGGTTTATTCAAGGTAACGGTCTGTTACATTCGACGAGGCCACATGTCAATGCATGGCGTGATATCCCCTTTACCCACGAACGTACGGGGGCACACACACAACAGTAATCCAGTGGACACCTAATATATTGCTATGATATTTCAACATTGAGCTGGCTTACTACGGTGGGCTACCACCAAGCTAGTGCACCGTGTCCCACACACAGCCTTTCCCTGGGCGGGTCATTTACAACAAAACAAACACCATCCGTGAAATAGTAATGGTGAACAAATGGTTGTTCACCATTTAAAATGGGTTAAATCTTATTTAATTGTAGAGCTGAACACAACACATTGATTCTCTCTCTCTCTCTCTCTCTCTCTCTCTCTCTCCCTCTCACCAATACATTGACAAAGAAACGTCTGTGAAAAGCCCCTCCCCTCAAACACAGAACATGGTCAGCATGGGAGAGGGAATGGCTGTCGGCTTCTCCTCCCCACAGAGAAACGGGTCGGCTGAAGTTCTGAGTAGGATCGACGCAAACCCGTAACGTTGACTTCAGAACGCCATAGCTACTTTGTTTACCTCCGTTCAGGGTAAGGAAATCAGCACCATGACTGCTGAAAGCTACAACCCTTATCTGCTTCCTCGGGGAGGGAGGGGGGGTCTGGTGGAGACCACGCAGCGCTGTGTGTCTGCGTGCTTGTGTGTGAGAACGTGTGTCTGTGTGTGTTCTTGGGAAAGGGCGTTCAACAGTTGGCAGCTTCTCGGCCCAGCGAGGCCCACAGGGCGGGGGCACGACGGGAGCAGGGCCCATCTTCTCCTCCGACACGTAGCCCACAAGCACCGCACGGGGGGGAGGGGAAGAGGAGAGGGTGAGGGTGTGTGTGTGTGTGTGTGTGTGTGGGAGGGGGGGGTGGGACAAATAACCCGAACAATGGATGACCTTGCCTCCCCCCTCCCATGGGGTTATTCACTTTGCCAGCTCACTGGACAATGGGAGCTATTTTAGACACAGTGTGCTGCCCAGAACCTCCGCCCCCCCCCCCCCCCCCCCCCCCCCCTCCTCCTCCTCCTCTTCCTCTCCTCCTTGGGGAACTGGCAAATGCAAGCCCTGAAACTACTCCTGGCTACGCCAAACATCACCTCATGGCCAAATCTGGTCAAAGAGCTTGAGCATGCACACCAGTTTCCGCAGAATCATGCCTGACTAGTACTGACCAGTACTGACTAGCACTGATCAGTACTGACCAGTACTTCCCTTTGGTGATCAGGGAATCTGGCGAGTCCAAAAAAACCTAACTTCTGCTGCCGTTTGTGCTTTGATTAAGCAGCTCTGTCACGTTGAACAGGCACTGTGTATGCATGCCTGTTTCCACGGTGACAGAGGGAACCCCAGTGTGAAGGGTCAGATCTCAGGGCTCTTGGTAGACCCCCCCCAACGGCAACCCGAGACCCCCTAGTACTGATAATGAAACAAACACATCCATGAATACAAATACTATACTGCATTATACTACCATAGTGTTTAAAGACAATGTGGTGCACTGGGCACTTTACCTCACTTTACATCACTTTTTTTTACCCTGTGAGGTAAAAAAAAAAGCATAGTCAAGGAGATTTCTCATATGTAATTTACTGACTACATTGGGACTACATTTGTCCAACTACATAGCTTCGGCGCTGCTAGTGACAGCAATTTGTCCTGAAGTTGTTCTCACAAAAAAAACGTTAAATCACTGGGACATTTTGAAGCGTGGCAAGACGTCTCGAGTCACTTTCTTCAACTTCCTTTTTTTAGAACCACTCAGTCGATGTCTGTCCATTTTCAATACATTTTCTGACTAGCTGACATTTTGATATTTTGCGCATTCTTTTGGACCGACTCAACTCTGTCGGATTTTTTTTTTTTTGGGGGGGGGGGGGGGGAATGAGTGGTCATGTAATCTTGATTTGTTTATCATTATCATTATTATTATTATTATTATTATTATTATTATTATTATTATTATTATTATTATTATTATGACATTAGTGTTCATAACGAGTACTGTATGGCCTTTTAACAATTTCAAGTGAATAATATAACAATATATGAAAAATATTGTTAAAGTTTGTGTCATGTGCCCCCCCCCCCCCCCCCCCCCACTGGTTGTGAATGGTTGGGGCCCCCTGGGCACTGGCCCAACGGCCCTTATGGATAATCCGGCCCTGGGGACCGGCCCCACCGCGGATACGACTTGCTCCGCCGAATGACTTGTCGCGTCACGGCGCCGACGCCACTCTCCAAGCGAGCGGCTCGGCTGGCTGCTCGCCCGCGAACGCCGCCTCGCCAGATCAGAAGGTCCGCCGCCTCGCCAGCCTCGTCACGCCACGGGCAGCTGTCTCGGCCCGACGCGACCCGGCCCGACCCCCGGATGCCTGGCGTGTCAGAGGACATGTGGCTATGCGCTGACGGAGACACAGAACCCCGTGGTCCGTGGTGGTCGTGCTGGTCGCAGCGTGCAGGTGAGTCAGCGCGCTAAAAACAAAGCGCGGGTTGCACCGCCGCATGCAATCCACCACTGAGGGG
>JAXIVH010000002.1:9413974-9437086 GCA_036785325.1 Urophycis tenuis | reverse complement strand
GATACATTATACAAACAAACACAACTAATCATTTGTACACTCCAGTTCCCAAGACATACCGAAAGGCGAGGGAAAGTAAATATAGAATAACAACAACAACAATAACGTCATGATGAGAAAGAAAATTTCATGAAAAATATATAAAAGCAAAAACAACTCATTGTCCATAAACATGTTACAGTTTTATGTATTCTTTATTAGACCTCATCCAGAAGATTAGGAGGAGGTTTTTTGAAGTTGAGTAATAAAGCAAACATCTTGGTGTGCAAGATGGCACCAGTGTGTGTGGCTTGCCGTCTCTCGCTGTCAACACTGTTTGTGTTTGTGCTGTTTGTATCGATTGTTGTCTCTAATGTAAGCTCACTGCTTGTGTATGATCGCCAAACACTGCTCGATCTTCGCCCCTCTGCCAAGGACTTGGCGAAAATCTACCATGATCATGATGATCATACAATGCTTCAGCCGTCTCATCTCTCTGGGATACCGACTCACCTTTGGCGCACCCTCGCTCAACTTCCCCGGTGTAAACGCCGGCGCCGCCGCGGTAAACGCAGTGGCAAAGGTGGTAAAGCTTAAGGCCCTCTCGGCACGATTCCTTGTGGTTCCCTTGAGGGTAAACGGAGCGGTACCTGGTCTCTTTCTCCATCCGCGCTCGCTGGACCCTGCCGACACCTGGCTGTTACCTGTCGTCGGTTCGGATGAGGAAATCCGCCCCCGAGGCCCCTGCTCTCCCCGTCCCCGCTGGCGTGGGGTGAACCCTCGCCATCTGCGGACCCTGTGTCGAGCTCCACGAACAGCTGAGGCCTCGAACGAGCCGGTCCCTGCCAGGTTCGGCCTTGTCAACGCAAGATCACTGGCAAATAAAACTTTTATTCTAAGGGATTTCTTTACGTCCCGTGGACTGGATTTTCTCTGTGTAACAGAGACGTGGCTGAGTGCTGGTGAGTCCACCCCGCTTATTGAACTCTTACCACCGGATTGCTGCTATTTTAATTCCCCGCGGTCGTCGGGTCAAAAAGGAGGAGGAATAGCAGTTGTTTTTAAAAGTGTTGTCTTGTGCGCTGTCATTTATCGACCACCCAAGTACAACGTACAACAAGGACTTTATAAGTGACTTTTCTGAATTTCTGGCCGAATTTCTGCCTAAATACGATCGTGTCCTTATTATTGGCGATTTTAATATTCACATCTGCTGCCCAGACGAGCCGATCTCCAGGAACTTTTTAAATGTTATTGACCCTTTTAATTTCGTGCAGTCCGTGTCTGGTCCTACCCACGAACTCGGACACACACTTGACTTAGTGCTCTCGCACGGTCTGCGTGTTTCCAATTTGGATATTTCTGACGCTGTCTTCTCTGATCACATGCCAATCTTATTTGATATCCCCACTCTGTTTGGTTAAACCGTGCGCTCCTACTCAACGCTGCCGCATGTTTAACTCCTCCTCCGCAGCTCTGTTCTCCTCTGCTTTCATTGGTTTCTCCGAGGATAATTCTAAAGCATCTATGAGTTTGAATACTGAGGAGCTGGCATCGAGTTTTCACTCTATTTGTTTACAAACACTGGACTTGACCGCTCCTCTTAAGAGCTGGCGCACCAAACCTGCGCCCGAGCCCTGGTTGAATGACGTCAATCGTGCTGCCAGGCGAGAGTGCAGGAGAGCGGAGCGCATGTGGAAAAAGGACAGGTTACATGTATCTTATGGTATTCTTAAAGAGCGCCTGTTGTGTTATCAGAAGACCGTAAAAGCTGAGAAGAATAAATACTTCTCAGAAATAATTGCTTCTAACTGTAACAATCCCAGTGCTCTGTTTAAAACCATAAAAACTGTCCTTGAGGTTCCCAAATGTATTAGTTTTGATGCCTCCACTGAAACTTGTGAAAGATTCCTTCACTTTTTCATTGATAAGATTGTGTCAACTAGAGCCTGTATCTCTAAGCCCTCTTATGACCCTTCAATTCTCCTGACCTGTACATCTGTATTTGTTCAGTTTGAGCCGGTGTCCTTCTCCATTTTAAAGGACACAGGGTCACAAGGACACAAGGTCATATGAAGCCCTCCGGTTCCCCTGCAGATGCCATTCCCCCTCGCCTGTTTAAAGAGGTACTTGCTACTATTGGACCAATTGTCCTTGAGATTGTCAACAGTAGTCTCTCCTCTGGTCCAGTACCAGGGGATTTTAAACATGCAGTAGTAGGACCCCTACTTAAAAAAAACAGGCCTCGATCCCTCTCTCTGTTCAAATTTCAGGCCTATCTCAAATGTACCATTTATCTCCAAAATCTTAGAGAGGATTGTTCACAATCAGTTGCTACCATTCTTGGAAGAAAATGGTATCACCGAGCTGTTCCAATCCGGGTTCAAAACCCTCCATAGCACAGAATCAGCACTTTTGAAGGTGTCAAATGATATACTGTTGTCAACAGACTTTGGGAAGTCTGTTGTCTTGGTGCTTTTAGACTTGTCTGCTGCATTTGACACTGTTGACCACAGCATTTTAATCTTTCACCTCGAGCACTGTGTGGGCATTAAGGGCATTGCCCTTGACTGGTTTCGGTCATACCTAACCGACAGAAGTTTTTGTGTAAAACTTGACAACTCTGTGTCCTCAACAGCTCCTCTTCCACATGGGGTTCCCCAGGGCTCAATTCTCGGCCCTCTTTTATTTGCTCCTTATCTACTCCCCCTCGGTTCTGTTTTTAGGAAACATGGCATTTCATTTCACTTTTATGCTGATGATTGTCAGATTTATGTCCCATTGTCACAAAACAATGCTCACTCAGTCCAGCCACTCATAGACTGTCTTAATGACATTAAAGCCTGGCTCTCATTTAATTTCCTCAGTCTAAAAGAGAGCAAGACCGAAGTAATGTTGTTTGGACCAAGTTGCCACTCTTCCCCCAACATTGACCTTGGCCTTCTGACACTGTACCTGAATGATTGTGTCACTAATTTGGGGGTTAAGTTTGATTCTGATTTTAAATTTGAGAAACAGATCAGTGGTGTAGTGCAAAAAAGTTTTTATCAACTACGTCAAATAGCGAAGGTGAAACCAATCCTATCAACCCCTGACCTGGAGAAATTAATCCATGCTTTCATCACATCTCGTCTTGATTATTGTAATTCCCTGTATGTAGGGATCAGCCAGGCTTCCCTTGCCCGCCTGCAGCTTGTGCAGAACTCTGCTGCACGCCTGCTTACCCAGACCCGTAAGCGCGAGCACATCACCCCCATCCTGGCGTCCCTACACTGGCTCCCTGTGCACCACAGAATTAATTTTAAGCTTCTGCTATTTGTTTTTAAATGTCTTAACAACCTTGCACCACCATATCTCTCTGATTTGCTTCAGCCTTACTGCCCACCCCGATCCCTAAGGTCAGCCGATCAGCTGCTATTGTCAGTCCCCAAAACAAGGCTGAAGCTCAGAGGAGACAGAGCGTTTGCCGCTGCTGCTCCCAAGCTCTGGAACGAGTTGCCTTTAAACATCAAACAGGTTTCCTCGCTTCCTGTTTTTAAATCTCTTTTAAAAACACACTTTTATTATTTCCTGTCTGTACCCTGGTCATGATTAAACATAGCACATGCTCTTGGAACAACTGCAGACTGTGTTCAGATAGAGCTCTATTGATCCAAGATGGACAGCAACCCAAAGGAGTTAGACTCTACAAAGGTCTCTCCTGCTGCAGGTGAGTGTGATAATGTATTGTTATTGGTGTTATACCTTAGTGTATGTGGTCTTACAGGTGTAACCTTGGGTCCAACTCATCCAAAGTTCAACTACTGTTGAATGTACTCTTCCTTCCTCGAGTACCTGCTCCTTATAGAGTCAGATTAGTGTTCAGCACAGTACATTTCTTATTACCGGTACAGACATGTTTTCATCACATCAGTTTTTCAGGTGGAATTGAAAAGGCTTATTATGTAGAATATGTCATTAAACAAAGTCCCTTCGAAAAAAAAAATATATATATTAATTTTACCATATGTACACATTGACTAGTCAAAATTTGTACTGAAGGGATTTGATTATCAAGGGTTCATTTCAACCATTCCCATCAAACTAACTCATTTTAGGGTCTCAATAACACCTTTGTCCAAAAAAGGAGCTGGAAAACAAGATGCTTATTTGTCATCAATAGAAATGTCATCGAACCCCACATTTACATTTAGGGCATTCAGCAGATGCTTCTATCCAAAGCGACTTACAAAAAGCCCACGTCCACAGAACCGTAGAAACCATGTCCTCTTGGTGTGTGGCTGCTGTCCACCATGTGGACTCATTTACAACGTTGTCTGTCGCTTGTACATCTCTTTCTCCTTCTCTCTCTCTCTCTCTCTCTCTCTCTCTCTCTTCAGATAAGAAGCGATCCCTTGGCCTCCTAGTGGTGCTTGTCACCACGCTGTCAATCCTCATGGCGCTTCGTATCTACTGTGAGCACAAATCTGACCTCGTCTCCTTATTCCTTTGGGAAGATACACCTCTAGACAGCAGGGCATTTACTGTCCGTTACTGTGGAACGATGCAGAAGTTGTTTTGGTTCGACAGTGGGGATGATATGATATAGTGTACCATTGTTACGACTGCAAAACCACCAGAGGCTGTAACGTATTTTGGCACAGAAACAAAAGGGATGTGTTGCTATGAACTCAAAATATACGCTGTTTCCTTAATGCATGCTAATCTGCTCCTGTCATTTGAATGTGTTCCGTAGACTGTCGCCTTTAGCTGTGTTTGAGCGATATTCTTGGTTGATTGAGTCAAATGCTTCCTCTTCTCTTCTCTCTATGCTCTTTTGGTTTGATAAGTCAATTGCAACAATCAAAAGGGATCAAATCATCCTATGAAATCCTGGAGATGACTTACAGTAACCTGAGCAGAAGCTGTGATGTTTCTCAGAAGGATGCCCATGATCTGAGGACAGAACTTACTCAAATAAACCTCACTTGTGCTCAGATGACCAGCCTTGTGAAAGAGGATGGCTCCAACATAGTTCCAGCTGCTATGTGATTGTGGACCATACTAATGAATTAATGTGGAAGACGTGGGCTGAAGCTCGGGATGACTGCAGGAGAAGGAACGCAGATTTGGTCGTGATAGACAATGAAGAGGAACAGGTAAACATGGAACTAGCAGGAGAGCAGTGAGTGGGATTAAGAGTCAAATGATCATTATCGGAAAAAGATACGAGTTCACGATGAATTAAGTTTCATTAAACTGGGAATGGGACATGGAGCTGGGTTGATGGGAAGGATGTGTCTCTAAGGTAAGAGAAAACATCAAACACATTGAATCATCTGATCGGTCTGCAATCATCTGACCCAAACACCACACCTCCTCCTCCCAATACACACTCACAGCTACTGGACAGGAGCTAACCACACCACCTCCAGTCCCTCCTGTGCAATAACATGGAGAAAAAATAATGAAGATCTTGCATAGGGTGCTGTGGACTGCAAGGTCAAAAACCGATGGATATGAAAAGAGGGCGCTCTCTGTTTAGCCATCACTCTCAAGCTGGGAAGAAGTAGAGAAAACTGTTATATGTTGCTGTATTTTAGGAGCTAGAACGAAATTCAATTGAATCTCCACACTTAAGTTTTACTTCAATGTTGTTCTTTTTTTAAACGTTCATAGAGTGTGACTTTAACTGTCGGCATTCACATTGACACCAACAGCAAAGTGTGTGTGTGTTTGTGTGTGTGTGTGTGTGTGTGTGTGTGTGTGTGTGTGTGTGTGTGTGTGTGTGTGTGTGTGTGTGTGTGTTGTGTGTGTCTGTGTGTGTGTGTGTGTTTGTGTGTGTGCGTGTGTGCGTGTGTGTGTGTGTCAGTGTGTGTATTGGGACAATGTTCATATCCAAAATGTTTGCATGTTACTCAATATGAACATTCTGATTTATTGTATATTTTTAGATGCATCTCAAATGGTTTTACCTGCCATTTATTACCATTCTTTTTCATTTCATAAAAGAAAGTATCAATAAAATATTGTTTCCTTATGTGAACTCATATCTATCATAACATGAACACACTACATGAAAATGAACTCACTAAAGGCCAGGACACTTAGGCCCAATCTCAATTCTCTATCTTACCCCTTCCCCTACGTCTTGGCCCTTGAAACAGAGGGGTAAGGGCTACATGCCCCTATTAATTGAGACAACACTCGTTACGGTTACGTCATCATACATTGACGACAAAATATTGACAACTTGTTATACACACTGCATGGTGTTTTGTATCTTTTTCAGTTACGGTTTTGAATTTCATTGATGTTCAGAACCAATGTCTTTGTTAACCAACATGTCTTTATTTACAATTATGAATGGTTTGACCGCATGACTCACTCCCACATTTGCTTTGAAGCGTATTTTGATTTCAGAAATTTCAAATTTCTGCTCGTTTTCGTGCCGAAAACGTATCAGCTGCTGGGTTTCCTCCAGCGTTCCTGTGTGAAAAAGGACGATATATGTAAAGCACATATCGATTTGTCTCTAGTTGTCTACACTGATATCAAACGGAATTCGCTGCTAATTGTGTTTAGTAAACTAGACATGCATGGAGTTCATTGCTAGTCAGAGAAATGTGTAGTTGTGCACTCAGCAATGTAACGTTCGCATATCGATTTTCAAAAAAGTTTTGATTAAGAATATGGTTGCAAATATATAGGTACAGGACTGTTTAGAGCACAAAACAATACTGTCGTAAATTTTAAATCAATTATTTCAGCCGAAAATACTTATTACTTACTTACTTACATTTATGTGACTCTCGTTGAGATCTGGCCGCGATTGTTGCCGGTTGCGCATTGTAATGGGCATGGGCGTAGGTTTCGTTTGAAATGTGCTGGGGACAGAGACGCATTCGGAAGTGCATTTTCAGAAGTGCTGGGTACAATAGGGGTTATGCGGAACGCCCAGCGCTCGAACCGGAACACTGGTCTAAACAGGTCTAATCATTTCCGCTTTTCACTTCGTACACAGTGGTTGACTGCAGCGGTAGGTGAAATCCTCTGAGGTAACTTCTCAGTGTCGCTTATTATAATAAAATTCTTATTTCTGATCAAACTTAAGTGTATTTGTTTTAATGAAAATGTCACAAATGTTAAAATATCAGAAACGGCAATATCTGAATAGCAGTTTTTGTTGTGTGGCTAGCGGCTCTGTGTCGGGGAAATTTAACGCTCGCTGTTTCACTAATTTCCAAAGGATGAGTCAGTCAGGGCAATATGGGTCCGAAACATTAGGTGTGATATCTTCGTTATAAGGAGACACACCACCCTCTGCCGTCGACATTTTATGCCAGAAGATATTGAATTGAATGGGGTATTGAATGGAGCCGACGCCGTTTGAAACCCGGGGTGATTCCGGTGTTGTTCGCCTGGAACAACTTCAGCCTGCCGGGTCGCTCGGCCAAGCGTGTGGCAGAGGACATAGCGGCAAGAGGAGGATGAGGAGCTGATCGATGACAGCGTGTCTTTGAGGTGTAACGACTATGATAGACAAATGGATGATCTAAGGTGCCTATCGTAAGCCAAATCATTGTACCTATTGTAAATACATTAGTACATGAAGCATTATTGAAACATGTTTGCAGAAAATGTTTTTTTATACTGTCAAATAAATGTTGTGCTCAGAACATAACATCTATTAAAAGTCAGGTACTATATAACTATTGAAAAAAATAACTGCCTTTTTTCTTAATACTTTTGTGACCTCTGGGTCAACTACTATGTGTTGGACTAGCATCTTTTCTTGAGCACTAATGGCAAAGTCACACCATCCCATTCCTGTCAGCAAAAGTTGCCCCTGCACCTGCCAGACGTACAGGTGACTTTATTTTAACAGCAGTGTTCCTTCCTTCATGTTTAGATACTTGCAGTCAACGTAGCTGCTAATGTTGGGGCACTTGATCTCAACTGGGCCAAAAGGTGGCTGTGCAACATGGTCAAATACTAGGCCATCTGGTGAGGTGCCAAGCCTTGGGGCATCAGGGTGAACAATTAGGCCACAGGGCATGTAGGTTACATTTTCTTATTTTGCAGTATTCTTGTGCTGCCATAAACTCCACATCTGCACCTATTTGAGTAAGACATTTCTAAATTTGAGTAGAATTATGGCAGCTGATGCCACTCTGAATTTCCAGCGTGCTCTCTGGTTGCCACCTCAATCTAAATGTGACATTCAAACTTTTCAGGTGGAAGTGTTGTTCGTCGGTTAGCTCATGTGCACAGTCTGTCGGGGCATGCCGGTAGTCATCTAAAGGAAGCTGTGGAAGAGGTGGAGCATCCATATTGATCTGTATTACCCTAGTAGGTAGTATGGGCTGCTGGTTAGAAAGTAAACTTCCCTTTTGGGCTACACCAGTGTTTTCTCATCACTGGTGGACATTGTTGCTATGAGGGGCCTTCAGTCTTTATAAGGGTCCTCAATACATAGCAGTCCAATTTTGAACAGGTTCCCATTCACACCCTTGTAGAGTGTATTTCTATGAAACAAAGTGGTACAGTTCATATCCTACTGTGACAAGGTTACAATTATAAAAGTAAAATATGTTGTATGTATGGTCTGCTGGCTTCAGTAACTGCAATGTGTGGAAAAAGAGATAGAAATTAATTTACAAAACTAAAGTCCATAAAGTCAGTATAGTGTCATAGTCCTCATTTGAGAGGAGAATGACCTGAAGATAGGAACCATTTGCCAGTGTTTTTTCATTCTTCTGCATGGACCTGTGACTAGCTGCTCTGACACTGACAGTACCTGTCAACCTGTCTTTGTTTGAAACTGGTGGACAAGAAGATACAGCAATTGTTCATTCATTTATTTATCACATTTGTCATTATACAAACATAAGTGCTTGGGTGCTCCTTCATCCCACCAACCATCAGGCTCAGGAAGCTCCAACACCACCAGACAAATGGAATGGACTGAACTTTCATTCACATACACCACACCACACACCTTGGACTGTGACCCAGCCGTTGTTATTCCAGGACCATTCATATATTGTACCTGGAATACCTGTATAAATTTGCACATCTTGCACCTTGCACTTTCCGCATACTTGCACTATTTTATCTACTTGCACTATTTGATCTATCTTGCATTTTGCACCACAAACTGCTATCTAGGACACTAGTATGCATACGGGTCCTCTCGTCACCGACCAGACTTAAGAGCGCGTATTTAATCTAATCTATTGTTTTTTTATTGTGTATAGAATTTAGCCAGGCTCTTTACTGCTCATCTATCCCCTGCACTGCTGGTCTCTGCGAATTTCTCCTACGGGGGATTAATAAAGAAATATCTTATCTTATCTTATCTCTAATGCTGAAACACCTGCCAGAACGGCAGTCGACATTAGACCTACAGTCGACACATAGGACCAGCATTAACACACAGGACATCGTAGTAATTATACTATTGGTACCAAAACCCCATCGCTAAAACGCAGTCTTCATTTGATTGTTTTAATCGTCTGTGACAAAAAAAGGCTAAACTACTGATAGCATACAAGTCTAAACTAACGACTAATAGTTACCTAACGCTATATCGGGTGCCATTAGTAAAAGCTACATACTACATACCTTCATAATTAAGAATAAATGAGGAAGCGCAAAACTTAAATCCCTTGTCAAACACAGTACTCAGGGCTCTGGAGGTCTGTTTGGCAATAGTGTGTACATCGGAAATTGTTATTAGGGGTAGCTCCTGTAAACACCGGCTGTAGAAGTTATTTTACTTCGCTAGGTGAGTCAGCCATGGAGACAGCAGCGGACTGCCGGAAGTAGTTAGACCTGTTTTGAGAACCCGGAAGAATGTTGCGCATAACCCCTATTGTACCCCTCTAGGTACAATGACGCGCATTCATTTTTTCCCCCTTTCGCGCAGGTCATGTTAATTAATAAAAATGTATACAAAAATGTGATAATGACACACACAGACGCGATGTCTTGACTATGCTCACGCACAGAGCTCTAATACTTTTCATTGGATAATGTGATTCAGATAGATGCAGTTCATGGCCATGTCTACCTGCTGAATGTAACCGCTGTGAAACAATCTGGAAATAACGTTTCATTTCTCTGATTAACGGCTTTATCGAGACCGGCGAGACCGGCGCTCGCTCTCTGTTAATCGTTACTCTATGTCTCTCTACCAAAGTGCTCTCTCTCCGTCTCTCTCTCGTCATCGGACACAAATCAAATTAAATGTTGTTTATATTTTGTGTAAATTAGGTTAATGCTTTTGTGTTTTCTTGTATTATCAGTTCAAGTTGTTGTACTTGCCTGAGGAAATCGTGGATATTGTAACGTGTTGGGGGAGTGTTTCCCAGAATGGATTGCGACATTCTGGCATTCTGTGTCATTACATGTTATTGCTATTAGATAGGGTTTGGAGGCAAATGTTCAGTACAGGACATGGGTTGCATTTCCCTGTTTCATTACGTTCACTTTGTTGACTGTTGTTTTTGGGATGAGTCAGGGAGCACCATTACTCAACGCACTATGGCATTTTGCCATACCACTACCACTCCGTTCGTGACGGCGTGTAAAGTCCGCTTGTGACCCTGTCATTCTAAAGCCACTTCTAAGAGTAGAGTTCGTCTGTCTTTGTTGAGCTTGACGTATCTCAGACTGTATTTAATGATGCAGTGGTGAAAGACACCTGTTCGAGTCCCACACGAGGGATTCTTTCATAAAAAGTGGTGGGTACAAAATGACTGATGACCAAAACTGGTAGGTACGCGTCCCCACCGTATTCTACGCGCATGGTAATGGGTACCCCTTGGTTTCAAGTAAGCTCCCGATCTTACTTGGTTTCAAGGGGTGTATACCCCTTCCCCTTGGCCCTACCCCTCAGTCGAAATGAGAATTGAGATAGCCCTTGGTCTCACGTGAACGCGCAAAACCAAGGGGAAGGGGTAAGGGGAAGGGGTAAGATAGAGAATTGAGATTGGGCCTTAGACCTGACTACTCAGGCCTACAGAGTGTCTACATCTCTACAGTGAAGCATGCTTACAGTGTCTCCGTGGTGCAACTACTGCAGTAGGTCTACAAGGTGCCTCACTGCTCCATATAATGCAGTAGGCCTGCAGAGGGCCTTCCTGGTGCATCTCTATAGTGCAATAGGCCTACAGAGTGTCTCACTGCTCCATCACTAAAGTGCAGTAGGACTACAGGATCACACTGGACTAAAGCCCAAAAGAGGAACATGAACTCAGACGCAAAGACACTGAAAAATGAGGCTTTGATCTAACTCAAAATCAACTATATTTTAAGACATATTACCCTCTTGTCCAAAGGTGACACCCAAGCCACAGGCCAATCAGTAGCATATACACAGTGAAAACTCAGTGGCAAGCAGAGAAAACCTGTGAACTTAAATACACAAGTGAAAAGGTTAAATGAGCCAGTAAAGTTTAAACACAGATGCATTAACTCCACTGAAAATGACTAAACCCAAAAGACTGAACAGTGTCCCCTAACGACAAAACAAAACCTAAACTGTGACATACAGAGAGTCTCTGGGCCATCTCTGTGGTGCAGTAGGTAGTATCATAGTGTAACAGGTCTGTCTCAATCCTTCTCTGTCTCCCATCTGACAAGCAAAGCTAACATTGCTATTGTACCAGCGACAGTGCGGGTAAATACGGTCTTTGACAAAACTCATTGCTTTGTCAAAGAGCAGCAGCTCTTTGCTCATCTTGCGCGTTCACTTGCTACTTTGTATTGATTCCATCATTGGAAATAATCTACACCATGACAATAAGGTTGTTTGACATCCGGACATGAGTTAAATATTTCAGCTGGAACATTCGTCATAATCATCAGCGTTGAAGCAGAAGTCAAATGAAAGTGGGCTTGTGTTTTCTCACGTCAAATGATTCATATAGATGTCTACTTTATTTATGAAGTAAAGGTATACATTATACAAACAAACACAACTAATCATTTGTACACTCCAGTTCCCAAGACATACCGAAAGGCGAGGGAAAGTAAATGTAGAATAACAACAACAACAATAACGTCATGATGAGAAAGAAAAGTCATGAAAAATATATAAAAGCAAAAACAACAACTCATTGTCCATAAACATGTTACAGTTTTATGTATTCTTTATTAGACCACATCCAGAAGATTAGGAGGAGGGTTTTTGAAGTTGAGTAATCAAGGCAAACATCTTTGGTGGAAGTCGGTACTGTATTCTCCATGTCATCATGAAAGCAGAAGTTAGTGAAAAGCAGAAATACCTTTCAGCCCTGAATGACAAGGTTGTCCTGTCTGTACCCAGGTCATGATTAAAGAGCTCTATTGATCCAAGATGGACAGCAACCCAAAGGAGTTAGACTCTACAAAGGTATCTTCTGCTGCAGGTGAGTGTGATAATGTATTGTTATTGGTGTTATACCTTAGTGTATGTAACCTTGGGTCCAACTCATCCAAAGTTCAACTTTACTGTTGAATGCACTCTTCCTTCCTCGAGTACCTGCTCCTTATAGAGTCAGATTAGTGTTCAGCCAGTACATTTCCTATTACCGGTACAGACATAATGTTTTCATCACATCAGTTTTTCAGGTGGAATTGAAAAGGCTTATTATGTAGAATATGTCATTAAACAAAGTAACTCCAGAAAAAAAATAATAATATTAATTTTACCATCAAAATTTGTACTGAAGGGATTTGATGATCAGAGTTCATTTCAACCATTTCCATCAAACTAAATCATTTTAGGTTCTCAATAACACCTTGGTCCCAAAAAGGAGCTGGAGAACAATTTGTCACAAATAGAAATGTCATCAAACCCCACATTTACATTTAGGGCATTTAGCAGATGCTTCTATCCAAAGTGACTTACAAAAAGCCCACGTCCACACAACCGTAGAAACCATGTCCTCTTGGTGTGTGGCTGCTGTCCACCATGTGGACTCATTTACAACGTTGTCTGTCGCTTGTACATCTCTTTCTCCTTCTCTCTCTCTCTCTCTCTCTCTCTCTCTCTCTCTCTCTCTCTCTCTCTCTCTCTCTCTCTCTCTCTCTCTCTTCAGATAAGAAGCGATCCATTGGCCTCCTAGTGGTGCTTGTCACCACGCTGTCAATCCTCACGGCGCTTCGTATCTACTGTGAGCACAAATCGGACCTCGTCTCCTTATTCCTGTGGGAATAAGACAGCAGAAGATACACCTCTAGACAGCAGGGCATTTACTGTCCGTTACTGTGGAACGATGCAGAAGTTGTTTTGGTTCCACAGTGGGGATGATATGATATAGTGTACCATTGTTACGACTGCAAAACCGCCAGAGGCTGTAACGTATATTGGCGCAGAAACAAAAGGGATGTGTTGCTATGAACTCAAAATATACGCTGTTTCCTTAATGCATGCCAATCTGCTCCTGTCATTTGAATGTGTTCCGTAGACTGTCGCCTTTAGCTGTGTTTGAGCGATATTCTTGGTTGATTGAGTCAAATGCTTCCTCTTCTCTTCTCTCTAGGCTCTTTTGAGTTGATAAGTCAATTGCAACAATCAAAAGGGATCACATCATCCTATGAAATCCTGGAGATGATTTACAGTAACCTGAGCAGAAGCCGTGATGTTTCTCAGAAGGAAGCCAATGATCTGAGGACAAAACTAACTCAAATAAACCTCACTTGTGCTCAGATGACCATTGATGGATACTGCCGCGATAAACACAAAACGAGTATAAGTAAGATAAAAACTAATCTCTAAGATACTTTATTGAACAATAAAACACAATTACTGAATATGAATAGCCTAATGTTAGTAACTCACAGACGACATGCGCTGCTTGTTGCTTTGTGTATGCTTGTGTTTAGTGTGTACGCCTTGTGAAACAGGATGGCTCCAACATAGTTCCAGCTGCTATGTGATTGTGGACCATACTAATGAATCAATGTGGGAGACGTGGGCTGAAGCTCGGGATTACTGCCGGAGAAGGAACGCAGATTTGGTCGTGATAGACAATGAAGAGGAACAGGTAAACATGGAACTAGCAGGAGAGCAGTGAGTGGGATTAAGAGTCAAATGATCATTATCAGAAAAAGATACGAGTTCACGATGAATTAAGTTTCATTAAACTGTTGAATAGTTTATTGTCTTTTCAATGTCAACAGGCGTTTGTGCATACAAACAGCTACCCTAAGACTAACGACAGCAGTGGCTACTGGCTGGGCCTGTCCGACCCAGCTGGGAATGGGACATGGAGCTGGGTTGATGGGAAGGATGTGTCTCTAAGGTAAGAGAAAACATCAAACACATTGAATCATCTGATCGGTCTGCAATCATCTGACCCAAACACCACACCTCCTCCTCCCAATACACACTCACAGCTACTGGACAGGAGCTAACCACACCACCTCCAGTCCCTACTGTGCAATAACATGGAAAAAAAATGATAAAGATCCTGGATGGAGTGCTGTGGACTGCAAGGTCAAAAACCGATGGATGTGTGAAAAGAGGGCGCTCTCTGTTTAGCTATCACTCTCAGGCTGGGAAGAAGTAGTGAAAACTCTTATATGTGGCTGTATTTTAGGAGCTAGAACGAATTCCAATTGAATCTCCACACTTAAGATTTACTTCAATTTTGTTTGTTTTTTTAATGTTCATAGAGTATGACTTTAACTGTCGGCATTCACATTGAAACCGACAGCAAATTGTTTGTGTGTGTGTGTGTGTGTGCGTGCATGCGTGCGTGCATGCGTGCGTGCGTGCGTGCGTGTGTGTGTGTGTGTGTGTCTGTGTGTGTTTGTGTGTCAGTGTGTGTATTGGGACAAAGTTCATGTCCAAAATGTTTGCATGTTACTCAATATGAACATTCTGATGTATTGTATATTAATAAATGCATCTCAAATTGTTTTACCTGCCATTTGTTACCATTCTTTTTAATTTCATAAAAGTATCAATAAAATATTCCTTCCTTATTTGAACTCATATCTATTATAACATGAACACAAAAATGTACACTACATGAAAATGAACTCACTAAAGGCCAGGACACTTAGACCTGACTACTCAGGCCTACAGAGTGTCTACATCTCTACAGTGAAGCATGCTTACAGTGTCTCTGTGGTGCAACTACTGCAGAAGGTCTACAAGATGCCTCACTCCTCCAACTAATGCAGTAGGCCTGCAGAGGGCCTTCCTGGTGCATCTCTATAGTGCAATAGGCCTACAGAGTGTCTCACTGCTCCATCACTAAAGTGCAGTAGGACTACAGTATCACACTGGACTAAAGCCCAAAAGAAAAACATGAACTCAGACGCAAAGACACTGAAAAACGAGGCTTTGATCTAACTCAAAATCAACTATATTTTAAGACATATTACACTCTTGTCCAGAGCTGACACCCAAGCCACAGGCCAATCAGTAGCATATACACAGTGAAAACTCAGTGGCAATCAAAGAAAACCTGTGAACTTAAATACACATGTGAAAAGGTTAAATGAGCCAGTAAACACAGGTGCATTAAATCCACTGAAAATGACTAAACCCAAAAGACTGAACAGTGTCCCCTAACGACAAAACAAAACCTAAACTGTGATGTACAGAGTGTCTCTGGTCCATATCTGTGGTGCAGTAGGTAGTATCAAAGTGTAACAGGTCTGTCTCAATCCTTCTCTGTCTCCCATCTGACAAGCAAAGCTAACATTGCTATTGTACCAGCGACAGTGCGGGCAAATACGGTCATCTCCCAGGATCTCGAGTGGGAGCTGAACATCAGCTCCCTCATCAAGAAAGCCCAGCAGAGGATGTACTTCCTGAGGCAGCTGAAGAAATTCAACCTGCCCAGGACAATGATGGTGCACTTCTACTCCTCCATCATTGAGTCCATCCTCACCTCCTCCATCACCATCTGGTTCGCTGCTGCCACCGCCAAGGACAAGGGCAGAGTGCAGCGCGTCATTCGGTCTGCAGAGAAGGTGATTGGCTGCAATCTGCCGTTGCTCTAGGACGTGTACACCTCCAGGACTCTGAGGCGTGCAGGTAAGATTATGGCCGACCCCTCCCACCCTGGTCACAAACTCCACGCCACTAGCCTTGTCAACAAGGCCCAGAGCCCCCCCTGACACTGACTCTCTCCCTCCCCCCACACAGTCCTACACGCTACATTAACGTGGCATCTTCAGATCGTCTGTTACATTAACGCACAGTGTGTACAGTGTGTACTCATTCGGTACCACCATTTTTCTTTGCATGCACTACTGCTCCGTATTCCATATTCATTGTACGTTGTATATATATATTTATAGTTATTTTACTTACTTACTTATATTTTTCATACTGCTTTTCTCTTGGACCAATTGCACGAAGACAAATTCCTTGTAGGTGCAACCCTACTTGGCAATAAATCTGATTCTGATTCTGATTCTGATTCTTTGACAAAACTCATTGCTTTGTCAAAGAGCAGCAGCTCTTTGCTCATCTTGCGCATTCACCTGCTACTTTGTATTGATTCCATCATTGGAAATAATCTACAAGATGACAATAAGGTTGTTTGAAGTCCAGACATGAGTTCAACATTTTAGTTGGAACATTCGTCATAATCATCCGCGTTGAAGCAGAAGTCAAACGAAAGTGGGCTTGCGTTTTCTCACGGCAAATGATTCGTATAGATGTCTACGTTATTTATGAAGTAAAGGGATACATTATACAAACAAACACAACTAATCATTTGTACACTCCAGTTCCCAAGACATACCGAAAGGCGAGGGAAAGTAAATATAGAATAACAACAACAACAATAACGTCATGATGAGAAAGAAAATTTCATGAAAAATATATAAAAGCAAAAACAACAACTCATTGTCCATAAACATGTTACAGTTTTATGTATTCTTTATTAGACCTCATCCAGAAGATTAGGAGGAGGTTTTTTGAAGTTGAGTAATAAAGCAAACATCTTGGTGTGCAAGATGGCGCCGGTGTGTGTGGCTTGCCGTCTCTCGCTGTCAACACTGTTTGTGTTTGTGCTGTTTGTATCGATTGTTGTCTCTAATGTAAGCTCACTGCTTGTGTATGATCGCCAAACACTGCTCGATCTTCGCCCCTCTGCCAAGGACTTGGCGAAAATCTACCATGATCATGATGATCATACAATGCTTCAGCCGTCTCACCTCTCTGGGATACCGACTCACCTTTGGCGCACCCTCGCTCAACTTCCCCGGTTTAAACGCCGGCGCCGCCGCGGTAAACGCAGTGGCAAAGGTGGTAAAGCTTAAGGTCCTCTCGGCACGATTCCTTGTGGTTCCCTTGAGGGTAAACGGAGCGGTACCTGGTCTCTTTCTCCACCCGCGCTCGCTGGACCCTGCCGACACCTGGCTGTTACCTGTCGTTGGTTCGGATGAGGAAATCCGCCCCCGAGGCCCCTGCTCTCCCCGTCCCCGCTGGCGTGGGGTGAACCCTCGCCATCTGCGGACCCTGTGTCGAGCTCCACGAACAGCTGAGGCCTCGAACGAGCCGGTCCCTGCCAGGTTCGGCCTTGTCAACGCAAGATCACTGGCAAATAAAACTTTTATTCTAAGGGATTTCTTTACGTCCCGTGGACTGGATTTTCTCTGTGTAACAGAGACGTGGCTGAGTGCTGGTGAGTCCACCCCGCTTATTGAACTCTTACCACCGGATTGCTGCTATTTTAATTCCCCGCGGTCGTCGGGTCAAAAAGGAGGAGGAATAGCAGTTGTTTTTAAAAGTGTTGTCTTGTGCGCTGTCATTTATCGACCACCCAAGTACAACGTACAACAAGGACTTTATAAGTGACTTTTCTGAATTTCTGGCCGAATTTCTGCCTAAATACGATCGTGTCCTTATTATTGGCGATTTTAATATTCACATCTGCTGCCCAGACGAGCCGATCTCCAGGAACTTTTTAAATGTTATTGACCCTTTTAATTTCGTGCAGTCCGTGTCTGGTCCTACCCACGAACTCGGACACACACTTGACTTAGTGCTCTCGCACGGTCTGCGTGTTTCCAATTTGGATATTTCTGACGCTGTCTTCTCTGATCACATGCCAATCTTATTTGATATCCCCACTCTGTTTGGTTAAACCGTGCGCTCCTACTCAACGCTGCCGCATGTTTAACTCCTCCTCCGCAGCTCTGTTCTCCTCTGCTTTCATTGGTTTCTCCGAGGATAATTCTAAAGCATCTATGAGTTTGAATACTGAGGAGCTGGCATCGAGTTTTCACTCTATTTGTTTACAAACACTGGACTTGACCGCTCCTCTTAAGAGCTGGCGCACCAAACCTGCGCCCGAGCCCTGGTTGAATGACGTCAATCGTGCTGCCAGGCGAGAGTGCAGGAGAGCGGAGCGCATGTGGAAAAAGGACAGGTTACATGTATCTTATGGTATTCTTAAAGAGCGCCTGTTGTGTTATCAGAAGACCGTAAAAGCTGAGAAGAATAAATACTTCTCAGAAATAATTGCTTCTAACTGTAACAATCCCAGTGCTCTGTTTAAAACCATAAAAACTGTCCTTGAGGTTCCCAAATGTATTAGTTTTGATGCCTCCACTGAAACTTGTGAAAGATTCCTTCACTTTTTCATTGATAAGATTGTGTCAACTAGAGCCTGTATCTCTAAGCCCTCTTATGACCCTTCAATTCTCCTGACCTGTACATCTGTATTTGTTCAGTTTGAGCCGGTGTCCTTCTCCATTTTAAAGGACACAGGGTCACAAGGACACAAGGTCATATGAAGCCCTCCGGTTCCCCTGCAGATGCCATTCCCCCTCGCCTGTTTAAAGAGGTACTTGCTACTATTGGACCAATTGTCCTTGAGATTGTCAACAGTAGTCTCTCCTCTGGTACAGTACCAGGGGATTTTAAACATGCAGTAGTAGGACCCCTACTTTAAAAAAAACAGGCCTCGATCCCTCTCTCTGTTCAAATTTCAGGCCTATCTCAAATTTACCATTAATCTCCAAAATCTTAGAGAGGATTGTTCACAATCAGTTGCTACCATTCTTGGAAGAAAATGGTATCACCGAGCTGTTCCAATCCGGGTTCAAAACCCTCCATAGCACAGAATCAGCACTTTTGAAGGTGTCAAATGATATACTGTTGTCAACAGATTTTGGGAAGTCTGTTGTCTTGGTGCTTTTAGACTTGTCTGCTGCATTTGACACTGTTGACCACAGCATTTTAATCTTTCACCTCGAGCACTGTGTGGGCATTAAGGGCATTGCCCTTGACTGGTTTCGGTCATACCTAACCGACAGAAGTTTTTGTGTAAAACTTGACAACTCTGTGTCCTCAACAGCTCCTCTTCCACATGGGGTTCCCCAGGGCTCAATTCTCGGCCCTCTTTTATTTGCTCCTTATCTACTCCCCCTCGGTTCTGTTTTTAGGAAACATGGCATTTCATTTAACTTTTATGCTGATGATTGTCAGATTTATGTCCCATTGTCACAAAACAATGCTCACTCAGTCCAGCCACTCATAGACTGTCTTAATGACATTAAAGCCTGGCTCTCATTTAATTTCCTCAGTCTAAAAGAGAGCAAGACCGAAGTAATGTTGTTTGGACCAAGTTGCCACTCTTCCCCCAACATTGACCTTGGCCCTCTGACACTGTACCTGAATGATTGTGTCACTGAAAAGGCTTATTATGTAGAATATGTCATTAAACAAAGTCCCTTCGAAAAAAAATATATATATATTAATTTTACCATATGTACACATTGACTAGTCAAAATTTGTACTGAAGGGATTTGATTATCAAGGGTTCATTTCAACCATTCCCATCAAACTAACTCATTTTAGGGTCTCAATAACACCTTGGTGCCAAAAAGGAGCTGGAGAACAAGATGCTTATTTGTCACAAATAGAAATGTCATCAAACCCCACATTTACATTTAGGGCATTTAGCAGATGCTTCTATCCAAAGCGACTTACAAAAAGCCCACGTCCACAGAACCGTAGAAACCATGTCCTCTTGGTGTGTGGCCGCTGTCCACCATGTGGACTCATTTACAACGTTGTCTGTCGCTTGTACATCTCTTTCTCCTTATCTCTCTCTCTCTCTCTCTCTCTCTCTCTCTCTCTCTTCAGATAAGAAGCGATCCATTGGCCTCCTAGTGGTGCTTGTCACCACGCTGTCAATCCTCACGGCGCTTCGTATCTACTGTGAGCACAAATCGGACCTCGTCTCCTTATTCCTGTGGGAATAAGACAGCAGAAGATACACCTCTAGACAGCAGGGCATTTACTGTCCGTTACTGTGGAACGATGCAGAAGTTGTTTTGGTTCCACAGTGGGGATGATATGATATAGTGTACCATTGTTACGACTGCAAAACCGCCAGAGGCTGTAACGTATATTGGCGCAGAAACAAAAGGGATGTGTTGCTATGAACTCAAAATATACGCTGTTTCCTTAATGCATGCCAATCTGCTCCTGTCATTTGAATGTGTTCCGTAGACTGTCGCCTTTAGCTGTGTTTGAGCGATATTCTTGGTTGATTGAGTCAAATGCTTCCTCTTCTCTTCTCTCTAGGCTCTTATGAGTTGATAAGTCAATTGCAACAATCAAAAGGGATCACATCATCCTATGAAATCCTGGAGATGATTTACAGTAACCTGAGCAGAAGCTGTGATGTTTCTCAGAAGGAAGCCAATGATCTGAGGACAAAACTAACTCAAATAAACCTCACTTGTGCTCAGATGACCATTGACGGATACTGCCAAAACCAACAAAACAAGAGTATAAGTAAGATAAAAACTAATCTCTAAGATACTTTATTGAACAATAAAACACAATTACTGAATATGAATAGCCTAATGTTAGTAACTCACAGACGACATGTGCTGCTTGTTGCTTTGTGTATGCTTGTGTTTAGTGTGTACGCCTTGTGAAAGAGGATGGCTCCAACATAGTTCCAGCTGCTATGTGACTATGGACCATACTAATGAATCAATGTGGAAGACGTGGGCTGAAGCTCGGGATGACTGCAGGAGAAGGAACGCAGATTTGGTTGTGATAGACAATGAAGAGGAACAGGTAAACATGGAACTAGCAGGAGAGCAGTGAGTGGGATTAAGAGTCAAATGATCATTATCGGAAAAAGATACGAGTTCAGGATGAATTAAGTTTCATTAAACTGTTGAATAGTTTATTGTCTTTTCAATGTCAACAGGCGTTTGTGCATACAAACAGCTACCATAAGACTCATGACAGCAGTGGCTACTGGCTGGGCCTGTCGGACCCAGCTGGGAATGGGACATGGAGCTGGGTTGATGGGAAGGATGTGTCTCTAAGGTAAGAGAAAACATCAAACACATTGAATCATCTGATCGGTCTGCAATCATCTGACCCAAACACCACACCTCCTCCTCCCAATACACACTCACAGCTACTGGACAGGAGCTAACCACACCACCTCCAGTCCCTCCTGTGCAATAACATGGAAAAAAAATGATAAAGATCCTGGATGGAGTGCTGTGGACTGCAAGGTCAAAAACCGATGGATGTGTGAAAAGAGGGCGCTCTCTGTTTAGCTATCACTCTCAGGCTGGGAAGAAGTAGTGAAAACTCTTATATGTGGCTGTATTTTAGGAGCTAGAACGAATTCCAATTGAATCTCCACACTTCCGTTTTACTTCAATTTTGTTGTTTTTTTTAATGTTCATAGAGTATGACTTTAACTGTCGGCATTCACATTGAAACCGACAGCAAAGTGTTTG
This sequence comes from Urophycis tenuis, assembly GCA_036785325.1. Classification (NCBI taxonomy): domain Eukaryota; kingdom Metazoa; phylum Chordata; class Actinopteri; order Gadiformes; family Phycidae; genus Urophycis; species Urophycis tenuis. The sequence goes on along the minus strand of JAXIVH010000002.1, from coordinate 9,415,387 downwards.
TGTGTGTGTGTGTGTGTGCGTGCATGCGTGCGTGCATGCGTGCGTGCGTGCGTGCGTGTGTGTGTGTGTGTGTGTCTGTGTGTGTTTGTGTGTATTGGGACAAAGTTCATGTCCAAAATGTTTGCATGTTACTCAATATGAACATTCTGATGTATTGTATATTAATAAATGCATCTCAAATTGTTTTACCTGCCATTTGTTACCATTCTTTTTAATTTCATAAAAGTATCAATAAAATATGTTTTCCTTATGTGAACTCATAGCTATTATAACATGAACACAAAAATGTACACTACATGAAAATGAACTCACTAAAGGCCAGGACACTTAGACCTGACTACTCAGGCCTACAGAGTGTCTACATCTCTACAGTGAAGCATGCTTACAGTGTCTCTGTGGTGCAACTACTGCAGAAGGTCTACAAGATGCCTCACTCCTCCAACTAATGCAGTAGGCCTGCAGAGGGCCTTCCTGGTGCATCTCTATAGTGCAATAGGCCTACAGAGTGTCTCACTGCTCCATCACTAAAGTGCAGTAGGACTACAGTATCACACTGGACTAAAGCCCAAAAGAAAAACATGAACTCAGACGCAAAGACACTGAAAAACGAGGCTTTGATCTAACTCAAAATCAACTATATTTTAAGACATATTACACTCTTGTCCAGAGCTGACACCCAAGCCACAGGCCAATCAGTAGCATATACACAGTGAAAACTCAGTGGCAATCAAAGAAAACCTGTGAACTTAAATACACATGTGGAAAGGTTAAATGAGCCAGTAAACACAGGTGCATTAAATCCACTGAAAATGACTAAACCCAAAAGACTGAACAGTGTCCCCTAACGACAAAACAAAACCTAAACTGTGACGTACAGAGTGTCTCTGGTCCATATCTGTGGTGCAGTAGGTAGTATCAAAGTGTAACAGGTCTGTCTCAATCCTTCTCTGTCTCCCATCTGACAAGCAAAGCTAACATTGCTATTGTACCAGCGACAGTGCAGGCAAATACGGTCATCTCCCAGGATCTCGAGTGGGAGCTGAACATCAGCTCCCTCATCAAGAAAGCCCAGCAGAGGATGTACTTCCTGAGGCAGCTGAAGAAATTCAACCTGCCCAGGACAATGATGGTGCACTTCTACTCCTCCATCATTGAGTCCATCCTCACCTCCTCCATCACCATCTGGTTCGCTGCTGCCACCGCCAAGGACAAGGGCAGAGTGCAGCGCGTCATTCGGTCTGCAGAGAAGGTGATTGGCTGCAATCTGCCGTTGCTCTAGGACGTGTACACCTCCAGGACTCTGAGGCGTGCAGGTAAGATTATGGCCGACCCCTCCCACCCTGGTCACAAACTCCACGCCACTAGCCTTGTCAACAAGGCCCAGAGCCCCCCCTGACACTGACTCTCTCCCTC
>JAXIVH010000002.1:9392702-9413774 GCA_036785325.1 Urophycis tenuis | reverse complement strand
CGCAGCACCCCCACCCACCCAGGCCCCACACCACCTCCACCACTCCAGACTGAGAGAGCAGGGAGAGGAAGCGGGGGAGAGGAGAGGAGAGGAGAGGGGACAGGAGAGGATGGAAGAGGAGTGGAGAGAGGAGAGGAGAGTTGAGTGGGGCGAGGGATGGTCAGTGCTTTTGCCTCCCCCTGTGGTGTCACCCCCCCCTCCACCCCCCGCCACCCTGATCCGTCATAGGAAGTGGGTGATGAATGTCTTTGTTCGTTTTTTTCCATCGTGTAATGGCTCTAGTGGGAGGCCTTGTCAAGACAGGGGGGGGGCCGAGCCAGGGGACCCCACTCACACACACAGACACACACACACACACATACACACACACACACACACGACCTGTGACACACCATGTCACAGTGGTCATTCAACCATCGGGGTGAATTATGATTTCTTTAGGTCTTGTTCAATGGGAGAGCCTATTTGTTCTATTTAACGGGGTGTTAAAATGTCATTAAACACAGAGTCCCCATGAGTCCCAGTGTGCCAGGCAAGCATGTGAAGGACATAGACACAGTGCTGCAAGGAAAACCTATGAAGGAATTTGACAGATACAGCCTCCAAACATCACACAACGTTTACACGTCACAAAGTTTCTGCTCAAAGTTTTATTCGATTGACCCATTTGATTGTCCATAAATTAGAAATGCGAGCATCTTTTTTTTCCGCCGCCGTTCGTAACACCCCTTGGAAATTGAAAATGAAATTAAAGGCTTCAGACTATTACGCGTTCGCAAATTGGTTTGGATGATGTCAGAAAAAAAAAAAGCGCCTGCATGAATGGAGAAAACTTTAAACGACGTTCAATCTACTCGACTGTATAGACCGGACATGGGGGCCTCAGACACAGACCACACACAAACATGTCCCACGCTAAAAGTGTACAAAAAAAAAAATGACACGGACGCCTACTGGTTGTAAATACGTTCGCTCCTTAGAAACCCCATTCCCACGTGTGAGGGCGCCGCATAGCCGGGAGAGGGCCAGGTGTTTGGAGCCGCCACCACAGCTCATTCACACTGTGGTGGGTGGTGAGAAAACAGAAAGAAGAAGAGGGGGAAAAAAAGTGGACATTTCCTGCGGGACAAAAAATGAACACGGCCGCCTACTTTAGTTGATTTTGCATTCATGCCGTTGGCCATTTCTTTTGGGGGGGGAGGAGTTTCAAGTGTCGCACTCCCGCGTACTTGTGGAACACTGAGGGAAATCCAAACCCTGGCCACACGCATACACACACACACACACACACACACACACACACACACACACACACACACACACACACACACACACACACACACAGTCAAGTAAGTGTCCTCTTCAGCTTAAAAACTTCCTGGCTTTAGTTTCTCCTCCTCCCCCCCCCCCCCCCCCCCCCCGCCCCCCCGCCCCACCTCTCTCCCTAACCTCCGCTTTTTTCATTCTTACTCCGTTCGTGAAGCTGTACGCCTTGTTTCTGTGTTTTAGAGGGGAGCCCGAGAGCCAGACGACCCACTAAAAGTCCAGAGAAAGTGACACACGTCGTTGCCCGCATCGCAGGCTCCGTCCTGTTCCAAAAGGCGGACACGCACACAAATGTTCCTATACGCATAAAGTTGTCACGAGGTGAGCAGTCATTTTTTGTTCCCCCCACCGCCAACATAAAGATGGTGTGAGCGATGTGTCCAAGTGGGCCGGGCGGCGGCATTATCAGGGCCATTATGTCCTGTGTGGGGACTGCAGGCAGGGAGCTCCCCCAGGGGCATCCGGGGCCGCCGGGAGCCTATTAACCCATTATGTAGCCCTCCAGAAACAGTGTTAAGCACCATCACTCCAGCCCCAGGGCCCAGCCACGGGGGGCCTCAGCTGCCTGGAACCAGCCACCACTACCAGCGTGGTTTAAAAAAAAAAAAAAAAAAAACCCTTTACCCCCCTTTTCCCATGCCTTGCTCGTGGGCTGAGGCAGAGTGATGGGGCTCATGAGAAATGCACAAGAATGATTTTTGTTGTAATATAGAGACTGTGGTTGGGGTTGGGTTAAGTTATAGTGTAATAAGGATTTCTCTTTTTTTTCATATCAAGTTATTTAAATGAAGTTAATAAAAACAACCCAATAAGGCATAGCTATTAGGCGGCTGTAAGGCTCCATTAAAAAAAAAAAATAGGTCTGCCCCCCCCTCCAGATAAACAGGTCTGTCTAAATAAAAGCCCCCAGAAACTTGCTCTGTAGCCTGCAATCTGCTGCTATTACGTAATTACTGCCATTAAACTTTATTACTTTATGTCGGACATAGGGGGATGCTAAATGAAATATTCGTATGTTATTTCGACACAAATGCGCGTGGAAAAACGCGTATCGCATCGCACCTCACATTTCACAACAACAAGAGGGTTGACGATCCGTCAATTTCGACGCGCTTATATACCACCACATACAAACGCTCACGTTTCTGGAAGTCGAAGACAATTGAATAATTACCATAATCATAACCATTATTTTTTTCCCCCCCCCTTGCATTTTAATTAGCCCTATGAAGCTCAATTAAGCTCTCCAGTATTAGGGGCCTTTTCAGTAAACAGCTGTCCACCTGTCTCCTCGGTCATGGGAAAAGAGCGCGGAGCCTGTTCTCGCCGAGGGTTCCGTCACGAGAGCAAGGGAGAATTATGAGGGACGCCGATCGCCCCCCAACCCCCCTCCCCCCCTCCCCCATAGCCCCCCACCCCATCGCCTCCGCCCCCCCCCCCACCCCACCCCCATCACCCCCACCCCTACCTCCGAGAGACCCTATCTAACAAGGACAACCCGCTTGCTCGTCCATTTGATCCCCGAAAGTGAAACTGTTAATTACGCAGCGAGAAGACGAAGAAAAAAAAAAGAAAAAAAAAACCATCTGGACTTGAGTCGTCAAAACGCCAGAAGTCTTAAGACTAAAGAAAGAACAAAAAGTGGGATAGAAAAAATCGACTTCCGTAATTTTTGTAGGACTAAGCCGTAACTAAATTGAATTATCCAATGTTTTTTTTTTCTCCTCGGCATGGGCTTCCCCCCCCCCCAACTAAACAAGGAATCTATGAAAAAAACAAAGGCACAACCGTTTAAAACATTTATTTTGCCAATTTCCCCAAACTTTTACAAATATGTGATTCCCCACAGAAAATAGATAATTACAAAACAGTTTCAGTAATCACAGTGGATGTTGTCTGAAATCATGTAGAAACGTAAGCAATGGTTGTAAATGTATTTTTTTATAGGCCATGGTATGAACATTACACAGAAGACAATAAAATCCTAATAGGTTACATTAAGAAAATACAATGAAAACATACAAATTTTGTGACTTTTTTCTTTTTTTTAGTACACCTGAGGTGTTTAATAGCATACTATTTTTTTAATCCGTTATAAAGTAATGATGCACAGGTTTGTACTTAATGAAGGGAAGTGGCAGGCCACTGTGAATTCTTTTTCATCTTTGGTAATGGCTATTCTCTATCCAATTTGACTTGGCTTGAGTCTTGCAAGTTCTACTCCTTGATCAGTTTCACGGAATGGAGTTGAAATAGTTAAGAGTGATGCTGAGGGAATACGGCCAACTCGAGAAATCGTCAGCCAGTTAATCATCACATTTCGAAATGGGATTCTGCAAATCACCCTCTTCACCACTTATGAACAGACGCACCATGTAAAGTAGCTGCAGGGCGACCTCTAGTGGTAAGTTAGATAGCACTTGAACGTGACTGCACAATCACGTTCATAAAACCCATGAGGCCCTGTACAACCTTGAGTTCCTTTCGTTTTAGATTGAAAACACACACCAACACGTCATTAACTGTATCTAATATAACTACGCATGTGAAATAAAAACAAAACATGCATTGCAAAACATGTTTACTCTCGATATGACGTGCATTTAACAATAACCCGACCAATATCCCATAATACAGTCTACAAGGAACGCTGTTGAAGTGCTGGGATACATAAATACGCCATACAGTGTTGTGTGTGTTTAGCTGTTGAGCTTCTCCACCTCCTCCGCTCTCACTGTGGTCAGCTGGTCATCGTGGGACTCTTCCTCCCCGGGCACCTTTGAGGAAGAGCAGGGAACGAAAAGAAGAGGCCGGTGAAATTCCGGGCAATTAATTTCAAGCAAGACGTTTCAATGAAATCCTGTTATTGGATTTTCAAAAGTCATTATTCTGTCCCGCGCCACAATTTGCACGATTGTTCAAATCATTATGATCAACGTACCTTTGGGCAAATTGTGGCAGGGAGAATCCTTTTTTTTTCTCGGTAATTAATAAAATCACGAGTTTGTTAAATTATTTGGCCTTTTGGGAAAATCCTTGATATTGTGAATGGGGGAAAGCGGTTTGGAAAGGCCTGAAAAAGGCTTCAAACAAGGTGGAACAGAAAATGGGGGATTTGCTCCACCTTGTGGCTAGACTCTCGCAAGACCACTAGAGAAATTCCCACAATTGGTTATTGTTGCAAGAGCGCCCTCTTCTGGTTGTAAGGCAAACTGCTAGCATTTCTCTTCGAAGGTTATTAACTTCTTTAAAATAGAGTTAATATGATAACTCAAGTAATGATAGCAGCCTACACGTTATAGTATTATGGGGGAATAAATATCATCAGTTACAGACAATATAGTCTGAATCCTGAGACATTACCCCAAAGTTTTGACAGGCTAGTTTGAATTCCATTTGACTTCTGTTGAGTTCCACAGCATTCCAAACCCATTCTCATCAGCAGCTTTCCTACAGCTCTCTGGTAAGATGCATAGCAGAACCCACCTCCCAGTAGATGCTGTCTTCATAGCAGATGGTGTCTGGAGGAGAACCGTAGATGGGCAGCTTCAGAATGAACCCTGCAAAAGATCACAACCCGTTTTAGATGGTGATACAACTATAATAACCACAGTCAGTGAAAAACAATGTACAAATGATCACACAAGACCAAAAACTCACAAAAGACTCACATTCCAAACAGTACTCCAGAATATAAATACTGATGAAACAATACACTACATTTTGATGGGAAGTGCAAGAACACAAAAGGAAAAGCGTGCGGAGCCTGGACTCACCGACGATGAGACCGCCCAGGAAGGCCATGCCCAGGGTCACCAGCAGGGACAGGGCCTGGTGGCCCGCCTGCAGGGGGCTCCCCACCGCCCCACTGGCGATCTCAGGGAACACATCCTCCATGCTGTGACACACACACACACACACACACACACACACACACACACACACACACACACACACACACACACACACACACACACACACACACACACACACACACACACACACACACACACACACACACACACACACACACACACACACACACACACACACACACACACACACACACACACACACACACACACACACACACACACACACACTTTTAGCTTTGCTTATTTTCTTTCTCATTGACATTTGACCAGAAAGATCTAACCAAACAGAAATGCATAGCCCAGTGCAGAAGATCCCCTTTATTCCTTCGTGCACCACAATACAGTGCAACACTTTGGGCGGCAGTAGCTCAGTGGATAGAGCTGGGGGACAGAGCGGGTCGTCCACTATAGGGTCGGTGGTTCTATCCCCTCGATTCCCCACCTCCACATGTCTAACCCCACAAATGTACTGATTGTATGTCGCTTTGGACAAAAGCGTCTGCTAAATGCCCCATTACCCTTTACAATAACTACTTTTACACTTGGCTGGCAACAAATGAACCATCCCCTGTTTCCAGAAACACCTGAATAGGCCTACACCGAAACGGGACTCGACCTCCATGGACATGGGACTAGTTTTCTCATCCAGGGCGGATCAGAGGTCATGTGATGAGCATTTCCTCCTCTTCTCCTTGATTAGACATGGGGGCGTGGGCCAACTCACCCCTTGCCATAGACATCCACGGTTGCCAAGACAGCGGTGACAGAGCCAACGATGGCGCCCAGAACACCGGGCATGCCGTGGAGGTTGTGGACGCCACACGTGTCCTGAATCTTCAGCTTACTCTCCAGGATTGGCTGAGAGGGGGGGGGGGGGGGGGGGGGGGGGACAGGAAGCAGGAAGTGAGATGGCACTTAGATGCTCTCACAGAACAAGGGGTTGAACAGGGTGCTAATTTACAGATACTGTACATTAGCACCCTGTTCAACCTATTAGCATCCTGTTCAATACGGTTTGCAGAAGAGATGACGGAGATTGAAAAGCATCAAGTGAGACGATTAATATTTTGGTTTCATATAAAAAAAAAAAAATGGTGCATCTGGAACAGCTCAACACAAAGCCACAGGTGACCAATGTCAGGGCATGGTGTTATGGAACAGTTTAAGGTCAGTTCCCCAACAGAAGATCATCAGTACCGGCCTATTTTGTCAACATTGACATTTGTAAACACTTGTCAACAGTTTGTAAAATATGCGTCCATTATGAGTTCCGAGCAGACGTTTGGATAATTACAGTGAAGGAGAATCCCACGCGGTCCATGAGGTCACCCCAGCCCTGTGACCCGTGACCTCACTCGGACACGTCGCCATGACACACGCCAGTGGCGGCTGCTGCTGCTGCTTACCGACAGGTACTTGAACCCCAGCACGGAGATGACTCCCGCCAGGAAGCCCACGATCATGGAGCCGAACGGCGTCAGCATCATCTCGCCCGCGGTTCCTATGGCAACACCGCCGGCCAGGGCGGCGTTTTGGATGTGGACCTTTAGAAAAATAAATAAAATAAATGGAGCGGAATACCGAAAGTCAAACTGTTGAATATCTCAATCTCATCTAAAAATATGCGTTGAATATGAGAGAGACGGCAAGAGACAATACACTGACAAACAGACACAGAGACAAAGAGAACACAAGGCTGAGAAATAAGACTACCAATATTTGCATTTTAAAACAGAAAACTATTGGCCTTATTCGCCAAGCGGCCATCTTGGTTCTATCGGTTGGCTGGGCGGTGGATCTGAACACGTTAAGACCAAAGATGGCCACCGGGTGAGAAAGGCCCATTACCATATAGACCACAGCCAGCATTTTGAACCCTGACGGCTGCCAGGTGACTGACACTAGATACAGATCGGTCACCTGGGGCAGCAAGTTAACCGCGGCATGTGACAACGACACCCCGTGCGCCACCTGAACAATAGCTGGAGTTGATGTGCGATAAGACCGAGTGGGCCGAGGGAGACGGAATGAACCACTTGACTTGCGTGAGTCACAGACAAACCCCCGTTACAGGTTAGTCGATGTGATCCATTGATTAGGGACCATTGTCAGGTTGTTTGCTTGGTGCTCGATGCAAATCACTTGTGATTGCATTTCATGCTCACCGCTCCCGCCCCCCACCCCCCTCTCAACAACTCTCGTTCCCTTCCCCTCAGGCTGCAACTGTCACTCTCGAGCTCATCCCCTGTGGCTCGATCACTATCACTAGCACTGGAGGAATGTTGCATCTTGATCTCAGAATGGTTGACAGTTCTGGTTGCCGGGGCTACGGCAGTGTCGACATTCCAACTGATTCCAGCATGTTGACTAATAATTCACAGCGACGTGAGTATCCGGTGCAAGACATCAGACCGGGCTCAGCGTTGCGCATAGATTGTGTTACAACATGCCTTACCTTGTTGACACTCGCAACAAACTAAGGCACAAGGTAAGCACTTGACTACCACTAACAACTTTCTCCAAATAAGCACTTAACTACCCGCCCCCCCCCCCCCCCCCCCCCCCCCATATTATAATGTCAATTCCTACAGCTAGTCTGCACTCTTTTCAGTCCAAAAATCAATAATATAGCTTTTTATTTATACCCTTTCTGCAGAATAAGCAAATGACATGGGTTGGTTCCACGTGATGTCACGCTCATTTCACAACTAGGGCTTCAGCCGAGGTGACTGAAGCCCTCCTGAAGTAAAACAACCACTCTGGTCTCCCCCCGGCCCCCCACCGCCCCCGCTGGCCCCTCGCTCACCATGTCCAGCTTGCCGTCGTGCGCGGTCAGGGCCGACATGCCGTAGGTGGCCAGCGTGCACGAGGCCAGGGAGTAGTAGGTGTTCATGGCGGTGCGGTGCTGGTCGTCCCCGTGGGCCGTCACCGCCGAGTTGAAGCTGGGCCAGAACATCCACAGGTAGAGGGTGCCTGCGGCGGGGAAGGGAGGGGATCAAGTCAAACTCGCATGTGAAGAGGTCTGCCCAGTGGCTATCGCGCTCCCGACAAACCTGCCCTGTGGAAGACCCCCCCCCCCTCCCACCGACCCAGTGAACCACTGCTCGACTGACTGTGACTTACCGATCATGGCGAACAAGTCCGAGTGGTAGACCGAGCAGTTCTTGTGCTTGCTCTTGTCGAGGTTGGGCCGGTACAGGACGCGGGTCACCACCAGGCCGAAGTACGCGCCGAACGTGTGGATGGTCATGGAGCCACCGGCGTCTTTAGCCTGGAGAGGAGGGTGGCAGGTTTCACTTCGGGACGTGTCGGCGAATTACATGATCAGCACCACCCCCCTGCCCCCTCTCCCCCCAATTGTGTTGAAAAACTTGAAATGCACAGCTAAAACGTCACATACCCCCAGCAGACTCAGAATGATGTACTCGTTGACGGCGAACAGGGTGACCTCAAACATGGCCATGACAAGCAGCTGCACCGGGCTGGTCTTCCCCAGGACCGCTCCGAACGAGATCAGCACCGCTCCCGTGCAGAAGTCTGCATTGATCATGCTGGACCAGACGGAACAGGTTCAAGTAAACAGGACAGCGACACCAGAGCACTGTTGACTGTCCCAACACTGCAGTGGAACAGGCATTAGAGTATAGATGGAATAAATTAAATGTGTCAGTCAGTCACACACCTCTCCACTCCGATGTGGATCTTGCCGCCGTGCATGCCGTGGAAGAAGCCCTGCATGAGCGTGGCCCACTGCAGCGAGAAGGCGGCGATGAGGAAGTTGAAGCCCACACTGCTGAAGCCGTAGCGCTGGAGGAAGGTCATCAGGAAGCCGAAGCCGATGAAGATCATCACGTGCACATCCTGGAAACCTGGATGGAAAAGGTTTGCGTCAAAGAAAGACTTGTTAGCCAAAGCACCTTGGGAGGGACTTCAGACACGTCGTTGAGGTAGGGTAGGGGTGCCTTGCTCAAAGGATGCCTATAGGGAGACTGGACATTGGGGTATTGAACCCACTACCCTTGAGCAGGGAGTCAAAACACCCTAGCCACTACATTATCCTGCCCTCAATTTTAGCAATAGAAAATATTTTTCTCAGTTATTCGTCTGTTATGTGTCTTTTTTTAATTTATTATTATTATTTTTTTTATAAATAGGCAATAAAAATTTGTGACGGAGCAAAACCTGAGGCGTTTGAGGGTAATTTGAGATTTGATCAGGAGCACCAGAGGGCTTGGAGCCTGTGACTAAAAAGGTTCCATGCAGAGCGGCTCAGAGTGTCTGGACCCGCGCCATGAGGCTCTTCAGGGGGCTGGTTACGTAAGGAGCTGGCTCCCAGCTCAGGTACGCTCAGTGCAGAACCCCAGAGACTTGAACTGCTACAAGGATTCAACTGAACAAGAGACTACTTAGGTCAGCAAAAGAGACTACGGTACTTAGTTTCTACAACAATGCCACTCCCAACGAAGATGTATCATGTTTGCTGATTTCGGGATGAGAGTGGTCAATTTCCTCAAAACGAAAAGTTTAAACTGTTTAAACCTAGGGTTTTGTTTAAATATTAAACAGTCAGGATGTATTCAGTATTAGGCATAATTTCTTCTTTGCCAAAAGGGGAGTTTCTCAATCTTGGGTTATTCTTTTTACGCTTTCCACTCATGTTGACAGAATGGATCCTCCTTCTGTCCTTCTGCCAAACCTGCTGCACAACCTGTTATTGTGCAGCGGCAACTGTCGCCATGGTGATGACCACTGGCATGGGGGTGGGTGGGTGGGTGGGGGGGGGGGGGGGGCGGATGTCCCTGTTGGCAGCGTGACCTACATGCACATCTTGCCATCGTCTTCAGGAAACACACTCACCATGACTTGTCCTTCTTTCCCCCTGTACTTTTGACATTGTCCACAGTGGAACCTCACGGTCCTGCCGCGCAGACTTCCCTTGGCTCGGCGCGCGGGCAAACAAAACTGGCAGGCTTCATTTTCTAAAAAGGCGGCCGCCGCTCTCTATAGGAATCAATTGCACAACGTGGGAACTGCGGGCACGTTGTCCTAACAAAGCTAATCTCAGGAATCTGCAGGAACGCCCACCGGAGCAGCTCCGCTCGTGACCACCTGAAGATGACTCAGCAAGGTCTCACCGCGTCCCAGAAACACCGGCGAGTGGAACGTGAACTGGGGTGGGGGGGGGGGGAGACGATACAAGCGGGGCGTGAGAACGTGCATTAACAGGGACGAGGGTGAACCTTTCTGGGGTTTAGTCATGCAGACAAGACGACCTAAATCGTGAGAGTGAACAACGGCAGCAGCAGGCACGGCGTGGTTCCTTATGAACCTCTGCTCCGCTGCGCTGACCTCTGACCTCGCAGGGCCCCCCCCGGGTGTCAAGCCCTCGCCGGCCTGCAGGGGGAAGAGGAGCTGTGTGCGACGCGACCGCCTGACACCCCGACGACAGAGGCATCTGAGGGGGTCGGCACAATTTGACAATAACAGAAATAAAAGAATAAAAGACACCGAGAATTCGCTAAACGAGCCAAGACTTTCTAAATGCCTTCTGGCCTGGGGGCCGATACCTCGCCCTCTCTCACGCTGCTGCGCTGTTGTTTTGAGTTGCAATTGAGAAAGCGTCCCGTCTGTCCACCGGAGCCATTTTTAAAAACATGCTTGGATGTGATGCGTTTGACGGCCGACGCGTCAAACAGTTCAGCGTCGTCGCAATGTTCAACCCGTGTGAAGTGGCGAGTGTGCACGCACACACCACAGTCAAACGCGTGTCCGCGATTCTCCTCCCACTCCTAACGAACCCTGCACTCCCCTCTCGCTGGCTCGCTCGAATGCTCCTGAAGGCGACGAGAACCCCCATCCCCACTGCAGCATGCCCCTGCCACCCCCCCCCCCCCCCCCCCCCCCCCGAGGCCCTAAACACCTGGAGAGAGAGAGAGAGCTGTCAGTCAGAGAGGGAAGGCCGTGTTCAAACAGGTAGAGCCGAACAAACACCAAGGACGTTGATCCATTTAACAGTAAACCATAGGGGGAGGGGGAGGAACACACACACACACACACCCACACACACACACACCTTGATAAACACTTTCGAAGTCGTTCAACAGATTGTGGCACTTTTAAAAGTAAATATCATGTAGATTAATGTAGACAAAAAGGGCTTAAAATTAGCATAACAACCACATTTCGGGCATGAAGGTGATGAAAAATAATTCTAGTGGTGTTGGTTAATCCAGCATTTCACTGTTGGAACAAAACCAAAAAACAGTTTAGGCCTACACCATAACATGTTTATGTAAAGCGCCAAAGTAAATAATGGCAGGGGAAACATTTTCTCAACGGTTGGGAACATCAGTGGACCAGAAGGATTCTTTGTGATCTAATCACAAGGAACAATGGCTCCTCAGTAAACCAGCGTCCAATTAGGAACCCATTTCTGATGGAGAACTTTAACATCACATCGTGTGACCAACCTCCATGGATAAAAACCGGAGGGGGGGGGGAATTCAACATGGGAATTAAATATAACAACTGAACAGCTAAAGATTTTTCTGTGCATCCGGCAACATTGGAGCATGCAAGACATTTGTGAATCATTTGGATTGCTTTGAGTTTCTCTGCACCGTCCACATGCATGGCAACAGGCTTCCAGAACATCTGAGGTCAGCCTCCATACTATACTTTCAAAATCGGGGATCAAAACATTCCTGCATCGGCACAGTTTTACCTCCTTAAATTTTTAGACTCATTGTTGTTTATGGTTATGGTCCTGTAAATTAATTATTTTAAATGTGCTCCCCTCCTAGTGCTCCAAATCACTCTCATCATTGAGGGGGGGGCATTAAAAATAAAAACATTTAAAATGTAATACAAGAAGAAAAACTAAAATTAAAACAATGCCTTTCCAGGAATATCTGGCACGTGGCCCCCCGAGAGCCGCCACACTCCAGCGAGTAACCTTTGACCTCTCCCCCGTTGACCTTTCCCCCCCCGTGCACTCACTTGGGTAGCGGAAGTAGAACTCATTCTCGTAGTCGGACTCGTTGCCGTACTTGTGCCACTGCTTGGCGTCCGTGTCGTGGTCGTACTGCACCAGCACGCCGAAGAGGATGATGAGGATGATCTGCAGGATGAAGCAGATCACGGGCAGCTTGACCCGCATGTTGGTGGCCGCGCCAGACATGGTGGCTCGGTCTTGGTCGAGGGGGCTGTAGCCGGCGGGGACTTCTTCTCTTAAAGCCTGTCTGGAGAGAGCATACACCAGAGAGAGAGAGCTAGAAAACTAAATGATCTAATCCCACTGAAGACCCCTCCACACACTACTCCAAAGTATCGCTACGAGCTGCCCCTTTGCTCCCTCCCTCTCTCTCTCTCTTGCTCTGGCAGCGCTGAGGAAGTGGACCTAATGGTGTGAGAGTTGCAGAGGCAAACCTGCCAGACAGATACACGAGTCCCTTCAACTTGTTTTGTTTTTGTGACTAGCCGGACCACACCCACCAAACGGTGGCTCTGCTACCAATCAGACGAGTCAGTCGTAGTACCTCCCAAATCTTTTCAACACCCCCCCACCCCCACCCCTCATAGCTGTAGGGGGTGTGTGGCAAACACCTGAGCTAAATAACTAATCACGTGTGTTAACTCTGCTTTGAGAAACAACTAATTGTTCAACTGTCACGCGTAAACATACACCTTACACGTTTAAGTGCCACCACATGAAAAGAAGCAGACACACATGGAGCACTTCGTGTAAATAAAAAAATCAACAGTGCTGCAATGCAGCATTGTTCATGTGTTGATCAATTTGTAAAATGTGTTTGACCAATGCTTGTGAACCACTGGATTTCCTCTATTCATCAAAGTAGTATCAATTCCCTCTGCACTAATAATAATAAGCCAACTTATTCTATATCAGCGAACTAATTCTACGACCAGCCTTGTAGAATGTGCAGCCAACGGGCTGACTTTAATGGTAACATTATCTTGTCTACTTACCCCATGATTGTGCGATACTGCCACAAAACAAGACTCCCTTTTTCGCAGCCGCAGCCCAAAATGTTTGGAAAAAGGTTACTCCTTTCACGTGTCTATTTATGATGATTGAAGTGCAGGCTCCCCGCCGACGTTGGTCTGGTCCGATCAATTAACACCTCTGACTTAATGAGTACGTTTTTTGTTGTTTTTCTTTTGATATTGGCTAAGATTTTCCCCTGCAACATCGTGGTGAATGTGCCCAGGAATATGGTTAATGTCCACCTGTATCGAATAGTGCACGCTCTATGTCCTTTCCTAACCACTTTCCATTGACTTCGATTGAAAATGTCACGAGGTCAAGGAAATAAGTGAAGGAGAACTCATTTATTGGCGCGTAGAATACGGTGGGGACGCATACCTACCAGTTTTCGTCATGAGTCATTTTGTACCCACCACTTTCTATGAAAGAAGCCCCCGTGTGGGACTCGCACCGGTGTCTTTCACCACTACGTCAGTTAATACAGCCTGAGTTACGTCAAGCTCGACGAAGAGAGAAGAACTCTACTCTTACAGTTCGCTTTAGTATGACAGGGTCACAAGCGGGCTTTAAACGCGGTCTCGAGCGGAGTGGTAGTGGTATGGCAAGATGCCATAGTGCGTTGAGTAATGGTGCTCCCTGACTCATCCCAAAAACAACAGTCAACAAAGTGAACGTAATGAAACAGTGAAATGCAACCCAACATGTCCTGAACATTCGCCTCCAAACCCTATCTAATAGCAATAACATGTAATGACACAGAATGCCAGAATGTCGCAATGCATTCTGGGAAACACTCCACCCGTTACAATATCCACGATTTCCTCAGGCAAGTACAACAAGTTAAACTGATAATACAAGAAAACACAAAAGCATTAACCTAATTTACACAAAATAGAAACAACTTTTAATTTGATTTGTGTCCGATGACGAGAGAGAGACGGAGAGAGAGCTAGCACTTTGGTAGAGAGACATAGAGTAACGATTAACAGAGAGCGAGCGCCGGTCTCGATAAAGCCGTTAATCAGAGAAATTAAACGTTATTTCCCGATTGTTTCACAGCGGTTACATTCAGCAGGTAGACACGGCCATGAACTGCACCTATCTGAATCACATTATCCAATTAAAAGTATTAGAGCTCTGTGCGTGAGCATAGTCAAGACATCGCGTCTGTGTGTGTGTGTCAGTAAGTACACATATGCAAGTCTCAAGCAAGTCTCAAGTCTTAACCGTCAAGTCTCAAGCAAGTCACAAGTCAAGTCATAGAAATGTAATAAGCTGGAAGACAACCGTCTTAAAATTTTAAGAAACTGCAGCCTAAGTTTTATGTAGCCTTCCTTTGCACAAAAGGGCTAACAAATAGAGGAAGGGGATATAAGGCTAAAGAATAACTATAAATACTCACTAGGACCAGCAGGATCAGAATTACTAGGAACGACTAACTGCTCTGCGCGTCGTTGCTATGCGCGGAGTGATATGTGAAGCGGTCAGCAGCAGCGTTGGATGGGGACACCTTATCGTCTCTTCTAAAACTGTTAGTCCCAATGCTTGATTCTGATTGGCTGATAGGTGTGCTTTATGAGCATAGACTGTTTATGGGACGATAAAGTACACCTCTCCCCATCCAACGCTGCTGCTGACCGCTTCACATATCACTCCGCGCATAGCAACGACGACGACAATAAAGAAACTCGGAACCGGCTTTTTTCTGCTTTGTTATGGAATGGAAAGTTAACTTCGATTTGTTGGATGGACTAACTATGGTCGATAAACTGCTTGTGGAAAGGGGCTGTTAAAAATAAAGTGATTGCTTGCAAGCGACGTGTTGTTTCTGCAACCTGGCCGGGAACTACTTCCTTGTATCTGGGAACTACTTTGTTGCGCATCTAGTGAATTATTAGTGAAACGGAAGCGTTTTTATTGCTACATGATTTTTCATATTGCCGCGTTGGTAACAGTTTTAGAATAAGATAAGATAAGATAAGATAAGATATTTCTTTATTAATCCCCCGTAGGAGAAATTCACAGAGACCAGCAGTGCAGGGGATAGATGAGCAGTAAAGAGCCTGGCTAAATTCTATACACAATAAAAAACAATAGATTAGATTAAATTAAATACGAGCTCTTAAGTCAGGTCGGTGACGAGAGGACCTGTATGCATACTAGTGTCCTAGATGGCAGTTTGTGGTGCAAAATGCAAAATAGATCAAATAGTGCAAGTAGATAAAATAGTGCAAGTATGCGGAAAGTGCAAGGTGCAAGATGTGCAAATTTATACAGGTATTCCAGGTACAACATATGAATGGTCCTGGAATAACAACGGCTGGGTCACAGTCCAAGGTGTGTGGTGTGGTGTATGTGAATGAAAGTTCAGTCCATTCCATTTGTCTGGTGGTGTTGGAGCTTCCTGAGCCTGATGGTTGGTGGGATGAAGGAGCGCCCAAGCACTTTTGAGGCACTTGGCTGAGTGAGCATGTGGCTGAACGTGTTCCTGAGTTGCTTCAGTTGCTTCAGTTCGGCATAGTGAGGCTGAGAGGGTAGGTCCGGGTCGCCAGCAGCATTCCCCTCGTCTTCCTCACTGTCGCCGCCTCCACACCGTCCAGCTTCATCCCCACTGCAGAGCTCGCCTTCCTCCCCGGCTTGTACAGCTTCCTGGCACCACCGCTCCCAATGCTTCCTCCCCAGCACACGGCAGTGAAGTGAAGAGGTGACACTGGCCACCGCAGACTGGTAGACCATCCGTAGAGGCCTGGTGCACACACTGAAAGATGACAGATGGGCAGTGGTTATTAATGAGATGAACAGACATGAGATGAGAATGGCTAGAAAACAGTCTGGGGTGTGTGGTGTGTTATACAAATCCATTATCTGGTGGTGCTGGCGCTTCCGAGACGTTGGGAGCGGGTGGTTGAGGTATTGTAGAGCCTGATAGCTGATGGGATGAAAGAGCCCCCCAAGCGCTTTGAAGCACGTGGCTGAGTGAGCCTATGGCTGAACGTGCTCCTGAGTTGCCTCAGCTCGGCGTAGAGAGGGTGAGAGGGGTTGTCCAGGATCGCCTGCAGCTTTCCCCTCATCCTCCTCTCTGTCACCGCCTCCACACAGTCCAGCTTCATCCCCACCACGGAGCTCGCCTTCCTCACCAGCTTGTTCAGCTTACTTGCCCCACCGCACCCGATAGCAATTAGCCACTCGACGGTGTGAATTATGGAAGAATAAGGAACCCCTGAGAGGCGTTCCTTATTTTTCCATAATCCACACCCTCTCGTGACTAATTGCTAAAATAAGTTAGCCAATCAGAATCAAGCATTGGGACTAGGCCTGCACGATATCAGCAAAATGTGCGATGTGCGATCACACTGTTCAATATTGCGATGACGATATGACTTGCGATAAATAAGAAAAGAATAAAAAAGAAAGTAAAATTTTGGTCATGGTGAATACGTCGGTATGAATTTAAACAAATTTGCATATTGTGACGTCACCGACTGCGTCTCCAAACCGTAGTTTAGTGGTCTCCTTGACATCAGTCGACACGTCACGTTATAGCGGTGTCGAGATATTTCAATGCATTGTTTTATGTAGGACCTATTGCTACGGTGCCTGAACCCAAAGTTATAACTATAGCCTTCTATAACTTTGAACGGTGACGCGAACATTTTCTTTACTGCAGCCGCAGCCGTCATAACAAACAAGCGTGAACCATTGATGAAATGAGGCGAATATAAAAGAAAGAACGTAGCCTACGGGTGTATGTAGGCAATTTATATTCGCGATACTAACTAAAAATATAATTAATAGGGTTTTATTGTAGTTGCATTAGTTGTTTGAAGAGTAAAAAAAAGCAACGGTCGGTCAACGCAAGTTTATTTTTTGGGTCGGTCCTAAATTGACAGGTCGGTTGGGCTACGACAAGCTGAAATATTTTTAAGGATGGCCCGAGTGTGCGTGGCAAACTTATCGCATTACAGACCAGCATTTGCGATGTGTTTATCGTGAACGTTCACATCGCGATGACGGTGAAAATGCGATTAATCGTGCAGGCCTAATTGGGACTAACAGTTTTAGAATTTAGCAATTAGTCACGAGAGGGTGTGGATTATCACGCCTCTCAGGCGTTCCTTATTTTTCCATAATTCACACCGTCGAGTGGCTAATTGCTATTCTAAAACTGTTACCAACGCGGCAATATGAAAAATCATGTAGCAATAAAAACGCTTCCGTTTCACTAATAATTCATTAGATGCGCAACAAAGTAGTTCCCAGATACAAGGAAGTAGTTCCCGGCCAGGTTGCAGAAACAACACGTCGCTTGCAAGCAATCACTTTATTTTTAACAGCCCCTTTCCACAAGCAGTTTATCGACCATAGTTAGTCCATCCAACAAATCGAAGTTAACTTTCCATTCCATAACAAAGCAGAAAAAAGCCGGTTCCGAGTTTCTTTATTGTCGTCGTCGTTGCTATGCGCGGAGTGATATGTGAAGCGGTCAGCAGCAGCGTTGGATGAGGACAGGTGTACTTTATCGTCTCATAAAGCACACCTATCAGCCAATCAGAATCAAGCATTGGGACTAACAGTTTTAGAATCCGAATTTAATAATTTTGGGAACACTGGCTGTGTCAGCAGCAGACCTATTATCACCTTCCATCTTTCAAACCCCAGCCGCTCTACTGTAAGATGGGCGGGGGCGGGTGCATCACCTAGTAGAGCGATTACTGGTTGCCAGGTTCGCCCACATGCAACAGGAAACATCCAATCGAAAATATTTATTATTATTATTATTCACCAATTAACCAAGACAGCAATGACTTGTCGAGTCATTTCATGCAAGTCTAAGTCAAGTCTCAAGTCATGAGTAGCAAGTCCAAGTCAAGTCAAGTCTTTTCTCACTGTTGATCAAGCGTCACAAGTCCTCAATCTGGCGACTTAAGTCTGACTCGAGTTTGATTTTCAAACACAATTTCTCACCCCACAGATACTACATTTGGAACAATAGAGACATTTTATACAAACATAAATCATTATTTTTCGAAAACTGGTTTGACCATGGAATTCATTTAGTTAAACAACTCTTCAATTCTAACGGTTATTTGATGTCTTATGTTGAACTGCTTGACAAATATGGTATTCCAATACCACCGAAGGAATACGCTCTGGTGTTTGACGCTATACCCTCAGGTGTTTTAATGCTTTTTAAAAACTCTTCAGTGCCGGAGTTGGTCTCAGTGCTACCGGATCCTACTACTGTTGGTATTGGTCAAATCTGTTTTTCCACTAAAAAAAGTAATAACAACTGTGACATACGCTACTTATTTCAAAGAGATGTGGTATCTGTTCCAAATGCTGTCCTTCACTGGAATGTTTTTTTTTTCAATTAACTTGAACTGGAGGAAAATCTGGTGTCTTCCCTCTAAATTTCTTATCATCAACAAGATGAAAGAAGTCTCTCTGAAACTGATTCACCGCTTTAATCCCTGCAATTTATTTCTACAGAGATACAAAAAAGACATTGATGTGAGCTGCTCATTTTGCAAAACATCTGAAGAAGACTTTTGTCACTTATTTTGGTCCTGTCCTATTTCCTCTATTTTTTGGCAAGATGTCTGTAACTTAATTTCTCTTAACATAGATTCAGATTTTTCCCTGTCATATGAAGATGTATTGTTTGGCTTTTTCTCATATCCTGTTAAGAAAAATAATCAGTATTACATTATCAACCTTATTCTGCTCTTTGCTAAATACCACATTCATAAATCTAAATTTGCCAATCATAAGCCATCTTTCCTGATATTTGAAAATGAATTCAAACAATACTTCACAACAATCCAACATTCTAAAAATAGAAAAGCTATGAAAACTACTGTTTTGTGTACTGCATTTAATATTTGTGTATAATAATCTCTGCTGATAATTTGATCCCCTGGCACTGTTCCTTTTTCTTGGTTATGTTCTGTATGTTTTACTTGTCATTGTATTGTCCAACTGGTACAAAAAAAAAAAAAAAAAAAAAAAGTCTGACTCGAGTCAAGTCACTAGACTCGAGTCCCCCATCTCTGGTGTTTGTGTGTGTGTGTGTGTGTGTGTGTGTGTGTGTGTGTGTGTGTGTGTGTGTGTGTGTGTGTGTGTGCGTGTGTGTGTGTGTGTCATCATCACATTTTTGTATACATTTTTATTAATTAACATGACCTGCGCGAAAGGGGGAAAAATGAATGCGCGTCATTGTACCCAGCACTTCTGAAAATGCACTTCCGAATGCGTCTCTGTCCCCAGCACATTTCAAACCAAACCTACGCCCTAAACGACAACCGCGCTATGAAGCGTATCCAACCGCACTTCACTGAGCAACGTCATTGTGCGACTGCGGATGTTATGGACGTGGGTCTGCCTCTGAATAGTGAAATAGTGAATAGGGAAACTATTATTTTTTTTAATTTAAATTCTAACCATGGCAATGCAGTAATATGGTTCACCGGGCTGCCCACGTGCATACAGCCTGCCTGAAACATGTTAAGAATGCACGGGGCGAAGTAGGCTATCTAACTCTATCTCTATTTAACTCTATCTCTATCTAACTCTATCTCTATCTAACTCTATCTCTATCTAACTCTATCTCTATCTAAGTTTCAGCTTTGTAGTTGTAGTTTCACAAAGCAGACCCAGGCCATAAACATCCGCTCACGCCTCGTATAACGGAGCCTGAGTAAGTGCAGTTGGATGCCCTTGGCACTTCTGTTGTCTTCTCCTAAGTCCTTAGGATTTTGCCGCCTTTAGGTCAGGGGAAAATGGTTAGGATTCATAACCATAGCAAAGCGTAGCATAGCCATAGCATTTATAAGAAAGATTGCCACTGGTGGCCCAATAGTTTGGTTCAAGATAAAGAATAACATGAACTACTGGTTTGGTTGTAAGTAAAGAACATTCTCCCTTGTTCGATATAATAAAGGTGGACTATTGGTTTTATTTGGATAAATACTGGCACACTGATTTAGTTCGATGAAGAACCCACTGAAAGACAGACTAGAGCTGGTGAGGCCTCAGTCACAGCCTCTGTAAGCCACGTACAGTAGAAACAACGCCATGGTCCAAGGGATAGCCTTCAGCACACCAAGAGGACGACTTCGACAAGCGCCACTCAATTCTGTTATCGGCCATTTTCATCAGCACCGTCTGCCCACAGTTACAGGAATGTTGTTATGCTTTTGGGGAATCTTAAATATGACCACTTGAGACCACAAGCGTCAACGCTTCACTCTTCAAGGCACACTGTTTGCTGTTCAAGGGTCGTCAGTTACTGTGAATTGGTGTCTGCTGGTCTTGGTGTCTGCACATGTTTTAAAGAATGAAACATTTGGCCCATACATATGGTGGAATACTCACAAAAGTCTATCACAGTGTGTTAATGGAAAATGGAGCGGCCCTCTGTGAAGTCTGTGTTTTGTGCATGATCTCCCCCAACATGATTTGTGTGTTGTTCCCTTTTTACGTTTTATGTTTAGCCTCATCCATGAATGAGTGAACCCTGGGCAGTGACAATCCCCTGAATGTACCCGCCATGTCCTTGACCCATAACCTAGGGACCTGGGGGGGGGCAAGGGTCATCCTGACCCTCACCCCTCTCTGGTAACATCTGGGGTCAGTTTACTTAAGGTGCTCCTTATGTGTGCCTACAGGAGGCCTTGTGCTGCTGAACGTGACCGACACCAGTGACAGGCGCCCGCGATCGTGGACCCCTACTCCACACCCCGAGTGGTTTGGTCTACGGTAAATCTGACATCTCTACTGCTGGATGTCCTGAGAGTTCCGGAGCAAACAGAGACTCATTATCCCGGCAACATAGGATTGGACAGGGGAGTTGTGTGCTATCTC
>JAXIVH010000002.1:9365202-9387702 GCA_036785325.1 Urophycis tenuis | reverse complement strand
ATTTAGCAGACGCTTTTGTCCAAAGCGACTTACAATCAGTACATTTGTGGGGTTCGACATGTGGACGGTTGGAGGAGGGGGAGGAGGGGGCATGCATGCATGCATGCATGCATGTTTCGTCTAAATTGTCCCAGACAGTCAGCCAACATATTTCGTTATTGGATCGACCAAGGTCTTGAACCCACACTTGCTGGACAGCCAGAGGCCCACTAGAGGGTTCCAGTAGAAAAGAGTAAAGGGCAGACACTAGGCCTTTGACCTTAGTCAAAGGCCTAGTGTAAGGGCAGCATGTAGCTCAGTGGGTAGAGCGGGTGGTTAGTGGTCGTCCACTAACCGTAGGGTTGGGGGTTCGATCCCTGTGATCCCCACTTCCAAAAACTGTCTGCATGTCGAAGTGTCCTTGAGCAAGACACTGAACCCTGAACCCCAACTTGCTCCCCGGGCGCTGATCAGAGCAGCCCAATGCTCCTACGTACAATATGTACAATAAGATGGGTCAAATGCAGAGAACGAATTTCGTTCCCATGTCATGGGAATGACAAATAAAGACCACAAGGTCCCAATAATAATATTAATAATAATAATAATTATTATTATATTAGTCCTACATCCAGTAACGTGTGTAGCTTGTAAGTGGTGAGGGGAGTACCCCAGGGCACACCATACGCTCGCATGGCAGATCTAAGGCGCAAACAGAAGAAAAAAGATGTACCAGGCAGATCAAGTAGCTGGTAAATCATTAAAATCCTAAGACCTTTATCATCACAGATATCAGACATAACATTAACCCCTCTATCACTCCACTCCCTGAGAGAAAAGGGCACCCCACCAGTAAGTAGCGAGTATGGAAAATAGGACTTTTTGTGTGCCACTTTAACATAGAGCCAGTCGCCCTCCCCAGAGAGTGTCATATAGTCAAAAGGAAATACATAATGGGGCAAAGTTTAAGTTTGGATTGTTTAATGGAAAGATCTGAGTGTATTAAATCTTGAAGTCTGTGAGGGTTGGCCAAATGTTCTTCTATGGATCTCCATGATATTTTTACCTGAGGGTCAAGCCAATTGGACAGTGGGCGCAGCACATAAGATCAAAAGTAGAATTTGAAGTTAGGGACAGCTAGACCTCCCTTCTGTTTATTGCGCTGAAGAGTAGTTAGCCTGACGCGTGGACATCCCCCACCAATAGCGTTTAGGTGGGGAAAGGGGTACCATATTAGAGTAAAAGTTCACCCTTGGAAGGATGTCCATCTTGATTATTGACACACGTGTTTGCAGGGAGTTTGGGAGACACGTCCACATTATCAAGTCCGCCTCCACCCGCTTCATGATACCTTGGAAATATTTGCTAGAGATGGAGAACAAGGAGGGGAAGACCTCCACGCCCAGGTATTTGAAGCTCCCAACCACTGGTATGTGCGTTGGCAATGTGGAAGCGTCAAGAGACAAGTTAACGGGCATCAGCAAAGATTTGGTCCAGTTAATTTTATAGTCTGAGAGAGCGCTGAACTCCTCAAACACCTCAAATACTATCGGGATACATACTGACACGTTGTTTATATATAACGGGATGTCGTCAGTAAATAATGATATATGATGTGAAGTGTTACAGAAGGATATGGGCGAGAGAGAGGGGTGTTGTTTAATTGTCTGCCCCAGAGGTTTGAGGGAGAGAGCGAACAAAAGAAGGGACAGAGGACAACCTTGTCAGGAGCCTCTCGATACTGGAAAGGAGTTGGAAAAAATTTTGCCTGTTATGACCCGAGATGAGGGATTAGAGTAGAGTACCTTAATCATCCTAATATAGATATTTCTAAGACCATAAGCATCCAAAACCTGCCAGAAATAAATCCATTCGAGTCTATCGAAGGCTTTTTCAGCGTCCAGCGATAAAACAAAACATTGGGACTCAATGGCCCAATCTCAATTCTCTATCTTACCCCTTCCCCTTCCCCTTGGCCCTTCCCCTTCCCCTTCCCCTTGGCCCTTGAAACGGAGGGGTAAGGGCTACATGCCCCTATGAATTGAGACAACACTCGTTACGGTTACGTGATCATACATTGACGACAAAATATTGACAATTTGTTATAGGCCTACACACTGCATGGTGTTTTGTATCTTTTTCAGTTAATACGGCTTTGAATTTAATTGATGTTCAGAAACAATGTCTTTGTTAACCAACATGTCTTTATTTACAATTATGAATGGCTACAACATTGAACGCATGATTCACTCCCACATTTGCTTTGAAGCGTATTTTGATTTAGCGTATTTTGATTTCGGACATTTCTGCTCGTTTTCGTGTCGAAAACGTATCAGCTGCCGGGTTTCCTCCGGCGTTCCTGTGTGAAAAAGGACGATATATGTAAAGCACGTATCGATTTTTTCTCTAATTGTCTACACTGTTATCAAACGGAATTCGCTGCTAATTGTGTTTAGTAAACTAGACATGCATGGAGTTCATTGCTAGTCAGAGATGTGCACTCAGCAATGTAACGTTCGCATACCGATTTTCGAAAAAGTTTCGATTAAGAATATGGTTGCAAATATATAGGTACAGGACTGTTTAGAGCACAAAACAACACTTTCGTAAATTTTAAATCAATTATTTCAGCCGAAAATACTTACATTTATGTGACTCTCGTTGAGATCGGGCCGCGATTGTTGCCGGTTGCGCATTGTAATGGGTACCCCTTGGTTTCAAGTAAGCTCCCGATCTCACTTGGTTTCAAGGGGTGTATACCCCTTCCCCTTAGCCCTTCCCCTCGGTCGAAAAGAGAATTGAGACAGCCCTTGGTCTCACGTGAACGCGCAAAACCAAGGGGAAGGGGTAAGGGGAAGGGCTAAGATAGAGAATTGAGATTCAGCCAATATCTTTATAAAAATATAATACATGGAGAAGTCTACACATGTTATCAGCTGCTTGGCACAATTTTATAAACCGGGTCTGATCACAGTGTACTAATTTTGTCATGTGTTTCTCAACCCTTGAAGCCAGAACTTTAGCATATATTTCTATTTCCGAATTCAAAAGTGACAGGGGTCTGGAATTGCCACAGAGCAAGGGATCATTATATGGTAGGAAGGACAGTGAGGATAGCGGAGTTGGTGTCTCGGTCAAACAAGCGCTTATCCACAGCTGTGTGGATCATCTCCAGCATGAATTGCCCCAGCTCCTTCCAGAAAAATCAATAAAATTCAGGGGGTATTCCATCCCACCCAGTGATTTCCCCTTTTTCATTCTTTGAATCGCCTCATGTAGTTCTATTTTAGAAATTGGGTTCTGTTGGTCATCTGTTTCCTACGGTGGCCGACAAGGGCCAAACCACGCGGCAACATTCCATGCTGAAAAATTAAGCCCATGCGGAAGTGCAAAAACTTGCAGTTCCTCGACTGGCCGCTTGAGGCTGGCTGCAGAACGGAGTCAACTCCCATAGACACCCATGTTAAAATGTCCAACTTTACAGCCAAAATAAACATGTTTACAGCCTGGTTCAAAAAACCGTTTTGGTGTCTTTCAGTAGTGTTCGAGTCCATGACAACTGGGAGGGGGGTGAATTTTTTTAGAATCCATTATTTTAATGCACAGAGAAGGATTTATTTTATGAATAATTAAGGGCGTGGTCAACTTGATTGGCAGCTGTCATCTGTAATCACGGCATGACCTTCACGGATTCGAGGCTTTGATTGGTCTGGCCGGAGGTAGGCGGGCTTAGAATACAGACTGATATGTCCAAGATGGCGGCGCCAAGAAGCTCAATTTTAGGCTTCATCTCCGCTGTTAAGAATGTCTATGGGTGACGTCACGGAGGGTTTGTCCATATTTATATACAGTCTATGGGCCAAACCCACTGCAACGGCCTAATGCGTCTCAGTTAAGGAAAACAGCTTCAAGTACAGAAACGATTCAAATGAGCAAACTACAACACAAGTCTAAATGAGGTACAAAAAGAAAAACATGCAAATGAAAAAAACGTGCTGCAAAAAAACTAAGACAAATGCAGCATCATCAAACGCAATGCAAATAGAGAAACGATGCGAAGCACAAAACAATTCCAACCAAGAAACCGTTTTCAAAAGCAAAACGCTTCATAACCGGCCACTACAAACGGAGATGCTCCAAATCTGCAGGGGGCGCACGGGATGGAGAGACAGAACAGCTGACTGAACGGTGTTTCAACATTCAGCGGGAATGGTAATGTGACTTTTAGTTGATTATATTTGACTTTTGAAGACACTCAATAAGGCCGTGCCATACATAATGTTGGCTTACTGGCCCCTATGAAACCGCAACCTCTGTCCTCCGTATCAATAATAATCATAACTTTGGGCTTTGATTAGGTTTGACATGTCAAGTTAAGGAATTGTCAAAACACAATTTCCATATACTATATATATATATATATGCATATTATTTATGTTATAAATTATATGTCATACTGTATATATCACATACTTTATACATTCTGTATTGACCTGTGTGCGTTTACGCTAAAGAAGAATTAAGCTAAATGTTTCAGGTATTCAGAAATGATCAGGTGCAGAAAGAAGTAAGTGTTTGACTACAGAAGTCTGTGTTTGTTTGGAGAGACAATTCCATCCTGTATGTTCCTCAGGCTGCTGAAAGACCGGCTGACGCTCTGCCTCTCCGCACCATTACACAACGTGATGTATTGTGTTTTCATATCAGCACAGCGTTGTGGGGTCGACGAGAGACGAAAAGGGCATTCCAGGAAGGGGTGAAAGGTCAGCTCCATTCAGAATCCTAGAAAACAATAAATAAAAGACACATTTGTGGTGGTATGCGAGGGACCCTGCCCGCATGTACCTGCAGGGAGAAGACTGAGGAATGCCTGGCTCGACAGGGGGGACATAATGGGAGGTGTGTGTGTGTGTGTGTGTGTGTGTGTGAGAGAGTGAGTGAGAGAAGGGGGGGGGGGGCTATATGGTATATGGCTGTCTGCCATATAACTACCTTTTTTAAAAGCTTGAAAAGGTGATCTCTCTCTCACGGCACTGATAACCTGCCTGTCAGGGGACCGTTGGGAGATGGATGTTAAAAATGGGTGAACATCATATTTCTTTGGCTGACATGTGTATTTCAGGAGTTGGGGGGGGGGGTGCATATTTGACTTTCTGTTCGAGGAAAAGCTGACTGACTGAGACCCTGAAGGCGAGTGCCTTTGGCAGTGACCGTGTCTGTGACCCCGGCTGCTGTGTGTGTGTAGGTGTTCTATTTTTCTTTTCTTTTTTTCCCTCCCAATGCTTTCGTTGCCTGAGTTCCGCCCCAGCGCCGTGCTAACTGATCGCCCATCAGGGCTGCCGTCAGGACTAACCGGCTCGGCCGCGCGCCGCTTTCCCGCACGGCCCACACGGACAGGACACACACACACACACACACACACACACACACACACACACACACACACACACACACACACACACACATGCACACGCGCACACTCGACTGAAACGACATGGTAAAGGCTTTCAGGCATCAGAGAGGGACGGCAGCCTGAAAGATCGGTCGCCGAGGTCCGCCGCGAAGAGCACACACGCTGAGCAACATAATGCAGCTGACTAGAAAACCAAACGTGTCTCAGCGAAATCACAAGACGCTTCCACTGAGTATCTTTTGACAACTGATGTGAAGGTGCGATAAATGGGAACATTTTTTTCAAGGCTTATCCAGTTTTAGATAAGCTAGATAATAACACATTTATTGTGCTCTATTCAGGATTGGTTTCAGTTTTTTTTTTATTCGGTAAATATGCACAACAGCTAGAGGCAGTACGGTTTTACGACTGTAAGAATCCAAGTCAGTTAGTAGAAGTAGTTATGTTGTTTTTCAAGTTATAGCCTACGCTTATACAAAGTTGTAGCTTTGATGTTATCTTAAAACATCACTCATCCTTTACCAATTCACTGACTACTCAGGCAGTTTGAATTCATTAGTGAACTGACTGTTAGGAACCCATTAAAAACTATGATGAAGCCATTAATCATAGCAATTATGAAAAAAATAAATAATTATACATCGACACATAGGCAGGAAAAACTGAAAAACTACTTTGTTAATCTATTATTAAAAGTGTTTTTTCTATTATAATAATGTAGGCCTATTATTAATAATCTATTTGACTATTATAAGTCAGTTCCAGAACTGTTCACTAGATGGCGATAGTTCAAGGCTTTATTCAACATTCGTCAACGAGTCTTTTCTATTTATTCAAACGGTTTGACCCTGAGAAACTAACACCTAAGCAGTGTGTACTGGGAATCACTAAAAGCAAAAATTAGATGGATTACCAAGGGCATTGCTCATTAAAGGTGTTGAACAAAACCGTGATCAGAAATTAATTTAATTATTGATTACATTGTTAATTAATCATGATAATTAAAATTGCACTTAAAAGCAAATTAATATGAAAATGCTAAAAAAAAAAAAAAAACTATAGGCATGCATATATATTTATTTATTCATTCATTTATTTTTGAAAAATGTAGAGGGTGTCCATCCCGACCTTGGTCCCCTACTGCAGCTGAAGTACCCGTCGCTGCCCCCAAAATGACTGAAGTTTACCATTTGCATTCATGTGTTTTTAGGTTTGCAGTGGTATGTTGAGTTTTTGAGTGTCTGTGTGTGTGTGTGTGTGTGTGTGTGTGTGTGTGTGTGTGTGTTTGTGTGTCTGTTGTCTGTTATTCATTGCAGGGACAGAGAGACCATGGCTCTAACAATGTGGCCCTTGTATCTGGTGTGTGTGTGTGTGTGTCTGTAGGCCCCGGCGGATGCTACTAGGGGCCGTCACACGACTTCCTATCCCCCTGGTCCCCATGTCGTGGGGGTCAGGCACACAGATGGCTGAATGCCCTCCACAGTGCTCTCTGGAAACAGCCCAGTGGCAAAGGTCACCACAACACACACAGCCCCTTGTTTGTGGCCGAAGACCAGCGATGGCGCATCAATGTACAATATGTCAGTTTAGCTTGATGCGCTAGTTGAGCTGGATATGCTAGTGTAGCTGGATATGCTAATGTAGCTGGATATGCTAGTGTAGGCGGACATGCTAGTGTAGCCTCAATAGGCTAGATGAGCTTGATACACTGTTTTTGCTCAATGCACTCGATGCGCTAAGATGCAGTGCAGGTCAGAAACAAAAGCGATTATCAACTGTGATGGTTGAATGCAATAACAGTTTGATATAATGCATATTTCCAGCAGGTTACATGAACCTACAAACTCCCCTTCCAGTGATTTCTATCCTTATTTTCCCCCTTGGAAATGCACATATTAAACATTAATGTAGTAGAATGTACTAATCGTTAAAGTTGTTTTTGTCCAATTTATCCGATTTTAAAATGCAGGAGGCCACGAGATGCTAAAATAAAGCCAGTCTGTCTGATGGCCATTAACATCTGGAACAGAGCCGCCAACAGAACAGCCCAGTGAGAGAGAGAGAGAGAGAGAGAGAGAGAGAGAGAGAGAGAGAGAGAGAGAGAGAGGAGAGAGAGAGAGAGAGAGAGATAGAGAGAGAGAGAGAGAGAGAGAGAGAGAGAGAGAGAGAGAGAGAGAGAGAGAGAGAGAGAGAGAGAGCAGGGGTGAGAGAGAGAGAGAGAGAGAGAGAGAGAGAGAGAGAGAGAGGAGAGAGAGAAAGAGAGAGAGAGGGTGAGAGAGAGAACGTAATGAGCATGACAGTACACAACAGAGAAGACAGAAGACAGAAGATGGGAGAAAATGAAAAATTCAGGGGATTTGTTTGAAGTTGCAGGCGTGGAACCGAGCCAATAATAAATGAATAGCCGATATTGAAAAAGAACAAAATAATACCAATAATTCATATCTGAAGATAATTTGGATCAACCAGGGGGACAACACCACTGTCATGTGGATCTATATTGAGTGGCCAACCGTCTTTTAAAATAAATCTGCACGTTCTCAACCAAACAGGTAATAACAACGCTTTCTTCTGCTGATGGATGTGAACGTGAGGGTGGACTGCAACGCAGATTGTGTCCTTGTGTTCGTTTAATCACACTTCTGCTTGCTTGAAGGACATGATTGATCATACATTAAAAACTATTCATTGTTAATTAAATATTCAGTCCGAGATTGTGCAGACCCTGAATAACTAAATATGTTCTGCTCTTGTAGCAATTACTATATATTATATGGAATATAAAAGGAATATCTTACAAACAGGAATTTTCTGAGCTTGTCCTGCTGTAAATTGCCCACAGCTCCCTGTTCTGTGTATTTCTCTAAAGATGTGTCTGTCTCATCCATGTGCTATGCTTATGGTCTGTAAGGACAGTAAGAGAGATGAACTTCGTGATGAACATTGTGGTTGTCATCCTGCTGACCGTGAGCTGCTGCACCTGCTCACCAGTGGCACAAACCCCCAACAGGGCAGGTAGAGTTACTGCACCCAAGAACATACTGTATATTCATAACTGGAGACATACTATATGGCCTATTTTAAATCGGCTCACTTGCTCACTGAAGTGTACACATCATGGCACTTAATTAAATACTTTATGATGAATTATTATCGTGATCATTTTACATTGAGGGCATTTAGCAGACGCTTTTATCCAAAGCGACTTACAATCATTACATTTGTCATACATTTGTGGGGTTCAGTGTCTTCCTCAAGGACACTTCGACATGTGGAGGTGGGGATTGAACTGCCAACCCTCCGGTTTGTGGACGACCCGCTCTACCCACTGAGCTACTGCCGCTGTTTAGAACATGCTATCAATAACATACTCTAAACAGCTGCTACTGCGAGACCATATCAGGGCCGTTTTAACAAACTCGCCCGTAAAACCTTAAGTAAGTGCCTTGCTAAAAAAAAATTGTAAGAGGAAAAAGTTGCAAAGGTGATTGATCGTGATTCCCCATTGACTCTCACGGTGCACTGAGTGGCGACCATCTGTATGTGTGTCCTCTGACTCCAGGCCAGAAGAAGCTCAAGTACCTCATCGAGCCCCCTGTCTACGCCGAGGTCATCGGCCGCCGCGGGGAGAACGCCTCACTGCCCTGCATCCTGCAGACCAAACCCAACCATTTCAAAGTCAAGTGGACCAAACTGCAGCCAGAGAACCCGGGGCCGGAGAACATTGTGTTGATATCCAACGGCTACGCCTTCAAACTCTACGGCCACCTGGGGCCGCGCGTCTCCCTCCGCAACGCCCACACCATGGACGCCTCGCTGCACATCCACCATCTTGAGTTAGAAGATGGCGGCCAGTACCGCTGCGAGCTCATCAATGGCATCGAGGACGAGAGTGTGATCGTAACTCTGAGGATCGAGGGTAATGCGGTTATCACGCGGTTGTTGTGTTTGGGGACTGTGCTTTGGGACGGTCCTTTGGAATTACTGAGATATGTGAAAGGGAAGAGATGAATAAGATGCCATTCATAATCAACTATTATTTTCAAAATTGTATCATGTTCTAAACATAGAATGATGACCACAAGTAAAAAGCTAGCTCCTAAATCGTAAAAGAAAGACAAGCTTCACAAGTCTTCTGTTTTTCTCCAAGGGGTGGTGTTTCCATATCAGAGCCAAAATGGCCGCTACAAATACAACTTCCAGGAGGCCCAGCAGGCCTGCGCACAACAGGATGGTGTGCTGGCCACCTTCAAGCAACTCTACAGAGGTAGGTGTATGATATGAAGAGCGGGGCTACTGGTGGGGCTGGTTCCTCCAAGGGAATTGGTCCAGGTGGGGGGGGGGTCAGTGCTAACCGTAACCCCGGCCCATTATCCTCACCCCCCCCCCCCCTCACCCCTGTGCCGCTCTGGTGGTTTTTCACTTGCCTCTCCTGTGCTTGTGGAGCCTGGACGGAGGGCCTGGACTGGTGCAACGCGGGCTGGCTCGGCGACGGCACGGTGCACTACCCCATCCTGATCCCCCGGGACGAGTGCGGCGGCGGGGACCTGCTGCCGGGGCTACGCAGCTACGGGCCCAAGGACAAGGAGCGCGACCGCTTCGACACCTACTGCTTCACCTCCTCCGCCCTCGGTGAGCTCAGCCAGGCGCGTTTAACGACCTCCGCTGTGCGGGCGCCGCGGGGGAACGCTCGTCGACAGCGCCGAATCGTTGTCTGGGTAACATTCCTGGCTGTTTCCCTCCCTCATGCGTGCTAGGAAGTGTATAGAGAGTGCTTGGGGAAGCCCAAGCACCCGCAGCTCATCGCCACCACTGTGTCGTCACTGCGGAAGATCTGCAGGTCGTAGAGTAGAGGAAGAGAGTTAGAATGAGCTCTGAAGTGTAGCATAGACTGCTGTTTGCTATTTATACTTATCATTGACTTATTTAGCCATTTTATTTGCTTTATTCACAGTAAGTTTTATGTGTATTTTGTGTGTTGTGAAGGAGCAGGTAGGACTTCAGCATCTTGCACAAGGATGCCTTCAGGTAGACTGTGGACATTGAGGATCGAGCCGGGAATCCTCTGGGAGTACAACAATCGAACCAATACCACTAGTGTTAAATCCCTGCTTTACACACGACAGACAGACATCTGGCTCATAGATTGCATTGGGATTGGGGTCAATTCAGGGCGAAGACAAAGCACGCTGCTGTTGGAAGGAATTGTCTGAGAATGCCATCCGTAGCCCAAAACATTTCCCTGACACCCACAAAACGTGCTTCACAGCCGTGAGCCTCGACATCCCACCCACCACGGTAGGTGGGACGGTTTGGCAGAATAATTAAAGAGAGACTGAGAGCTCCATGGCATTTACTATAGCTGTTTCTACTACGGCTCCACTTCTACTACAACTGACACAATCTGTCCAAAAAGACTTTTAATAAGACATTTTATTATTGGCTAATGAAATCAAACTAAAAGTCTATGGTCATTTGTTAGAGAAGGGGGATTAAATAAAATAAAGTTCAATGTACGTTTTCAACAGTTTAGTTTAAGAAGTATAAAAAGTGTAAACTGTCATCCCCCCCACCTCCCCAACAGGCACTGTGTTCTATGAGACGGGCGCGTTCTCCTACGACCAAGCGGACCAGGCCTGTAAGAAAGAGGGGGCGGAGCTAGCCCTGGTCGGCCATCTTTACGCCGCCTGGCGGTTCCTGAAGTTCGACCGCTGCGACGGCGGCTGGCTGCGCGACGGCAGCGTGCGCTACCCCATCGCCTTCCCGCGCGAGCGCTGCGGGGGCGTCCCCGAGCCGGGCGTCCGCTCCTTCGGGTTTCCCGCCAAAACGCAGCGTCTCTACGGAGCCTACTGCTATCGGTTAGCAGTAGCCTGACCCCTCCGCTCCGTGACGGCGCATACAAACCAAAGTGCTTTTCTTCAGTGAGTGGCTTCATATCGAGGTCTCGTGTGACATTGACAAGAACTAATACATGTTTGGGATGAACCAGATCAATAGAAGGGGGCCATTATGTCTAAAATGGAGACTTTACTCTGGAACCTTTTAAAAGCCAAATCGTTAATATGGATGATTGATGTTTTCAGATACTACCAGTGCAAGTAATTCAGCTAACAAAGGCTTTGCTGTGTTATTCATGAACTGAGTTCAAGTTAAAACATATCAATAAAATCATGTGAAAATGTGAAACATGCTAGCCGCGATTCATTATTTCTTGAATTGCAACATGCCTCTTGGCATATTTGTATTTTTCAGGTGTTTTGTTGTTTGTTTTATGCATTTTTCCAAAGAAGAAAAACTGATATTTATTGTCAAATGAATTTATTTTGGAATGAAATCCATTCACTTCACTCAATGTAATGTGCCTCTACATACACCACTATCCAAAAGAAATTCTGCAGTTGGTTTTGGAACTGTATAATACAAATCTTGATATATGTGGAATTAATTATATCATTCTGCTGTTAGCGTGTTACTCAAGGACCATCTTGATCACGTGTTAAATTGTGCTGTTATGGTTCATTAGTTCATTCAAATGTGTGTTAACACTAATAACATGAAATGTTCATTGCGCCAAGGGTACAGTAATCAGAAAGAAATCCCTCGTTTCAACAGGACTGAAAGGTCTCTAAAATCATATCTTAAACCTTGGCAGATAAAGGAATCATTTATCTACTCAGGGCCAATTTATCATATTTCCTTTTCAACTTCTTCACTTTTTTACACCAAGTTTCTTGGCTGTAGCAGAATACATATATATACTGTAGATATAAAAGACAGAAAAAACATGAAAACAAGATAGAGTTTGTGGGACAGGGAAAGCAAAGGCGTGTCAAGTTAAGAAAAAAACAATGTAGGTGTAGTACTTCCAGGTCTGGAGGGGCTTTTACCCATGGCTGAGTCCAAGACCCCCAGAACCTCCAAGGGCCTTCAAGGCCTTCCGGGACCTCCTCACTCTGAATGGCTGCTTACATCTGCTGGTCCTCCATCGAGAGGACTGGAACTAGAGAGGAACAGCAGAAATCAACCATCAAGTATATTTAATGTCAGCATGTATAACATGAATACTACAGTGTTAATATGGAGTCAAGCAACCCCACTATACATTAAAAAAAAAAAAGTTCAGATCTGAAAATGGTTCACAAACACACTCACTCTTCTACAGGTGTTTGACTTGGCACGAGATGTTCGGGGTGCTCTGTGAAACACATTCAACTGTGAGACATCAGCAAAGACGGGGAACATTTTCCAACGCTCGTGCCATCCGAAGAGACTCACAGTGTATTTGGACACGCGTCATTCAGGAGCAGATACGAGTTAGCAGGGTAGCATTCTCCATAGTATGGTCGGTAGCGACAGGGGTCGCCTCACCTGTGCAGGTAATCAGAGGCCCCTCCCACTGCCCGCTGGCCAGGCACTTGATGACGGGGTCAAACCTCTGCAGGAAGCCGTCGGCACAGTAGTAGCGGACCATGGCGTGGGTCTCGTAGCGCGAGCGCTTCTTCCCGAACAGCTTGGCGTTGGGCACCTCCGGGGGGGCGCCGCACGAGGCTGGCGCGGGGGGAGACACGGCCGCATTCGGGGGTTATTCATCAGAAATAGTGTCTGTTAAACCCGAAAGCTTCAGGTTTCGGGTTTAACAGAGACAGCAGCCGCGGTGAGGGCCTACTGGTTAGGGCTTCGGACTTGTAACCGGAGGGTTGCCGGTTCGAACCCCGACCAGTACGAACGGCTCCCCGAGCGCCGCTGTTGGCAGCTCACTGCCTCGGGATTAGTGTGTTTCACCTCACTGTTTGCCTCACCATCACTGTGTGCTGAGTGTATTTCCACTAATTCACGATGCAGAGACCATATTTCCCTCACAGGATCAAAAGAGTAATTCTTCTTCTTCACTTGCATGAGGTACACGGTTACAGGTCGTCCATTCGGTAGGCCCATCTTGAAGCTGCAGGAGAGGCGATAGCTGTGTGTAGGCCTACTCACAGGGGCCCTTCCTGCAGGTGTAGGTGAGGTGGTAGCTGTGTGTAGCCCTACTTACAGGGGCCCTTCTTGTGGGTATAGGCAAGGCGATAGCTGTGTGTAGGTCTACTTACAGGGGCCCTCCTTGCGGGTGTAGGCAAGGCGATAACTGTGTGTAGGCCTACTCACAGTGGCCTATCTTACAGGTGTAGGTGAGGCGGTAGCCGTGCATAGGCCTACATACAGGGGCCCTTCTTGCAGGTGTAGGCAAGGTGGTAGATATGTGTAGGTCTATTCACAGGGGCCCTTCTTGCAGGTGTAGGCAAGGTGGTAGCTATGTGTAGGCCTACTCACAGGGGCCCTTCTTGCAGGTGTAGGCGAGGTGGTAGTTGCATGGGGCGTCACTCCAACTGCCGCCCTCATGCCACACGATCACACCACAGTCCTCGCCAGACAGGAAGTAGCTGTCGGGCTGGCCCCTGTACCAGTTCTCATACAGCTGGGGGAACACAGTGTTGAACACCTTCCGGTGAAATGCTTTATACATACAGCACATGATTGCATCTTAATAGCTGAACAACTAAAGGAAACAACCTCATGTATACAAATACTATTCTGGTCTAATCCGACAAGGGAATTAGAGATGCAATGCAGAGGTTCTTCGTGATTGTTTGCAACTGTAGGGAACCGACTATCTGGGATCCTGCTGACTGTTTTGACCACCATTATTGTTGTACTACATGTCTGAAGTGTCAGATTGCAGAGTACCTGCACAGCCGTGACAGAGTACGCTGACTACAGTGATAAGACTTGGCACATTCAGATGAGAGCTACGAAACAAAGCAAACATTTATCTTTAATTCTACACTATGAACTGTGAGAGTGATGTGTTTACATCTATTCAAATTTGCAGTGTGCTTTGAATTTCAATTTGAATGAATATTTTGGTGTTCGCCTGCTCTGGTGGCGAATAGGTGAAAGCAAATGATCCAGGATAAGGTTGTTGTGAGGATGTGTAAATATTATGTGTGTCACCTTTGAATGTTAACCTGATATGCATCTTTGTGATTAAGTATATAACAGAACATATAAGGGATGCATTTAGACTGCGCTTGGACCAGAAACCCAAACTAATACACAGACATCTCACAACATAAAAAAACAGCAGCAAAAGAAGAAGATAGCCACCATGATCCTATTCCCTAGGAAGTAATTGCATATGAAAACATGGATAAAAGGCAAGGGTAAAAACTGTCTCACTCTCTGCTTGGTCAATACTCACAAGGGGGTTTCCATCCGACCAGCGGAAGTCTCCTTCGATGGTTCTGTCGTTCAGCCCGATCCACTGGTACTCTTTAAACCTGTCTGGAGAAGGGAGGAGAGAGTGAGAGAACAGAAGGAAACCAGCCCTCAATGTTGGGTTGGCTGCTCGGCGCTCATCTGAATTCCCTGCAAGTCACTTTGGAGAAAAGTCTTTGCTCTCCCCTCACTATCAGTGAGTCAATGTTGCATTTAATGGAAACTACAAATCATAGTTAAATCCCTGTTACACCGCAAGTCAAATGCTAAGATGCAGTCCGTAAGAATGATCTCAACCATCCACTTAAAATCTATTTATTTTATTAGAAGACATTATAATAGTTAGAAGTCAAAATTGAAAGCTTCATTGCGTGTTCCTTCATGCGTTGGTGTGAGACGATGTTCTTACACAATACCGTTCTGATAATAATCACGATTCCCTGAATACATACGACAGTTACAAAAAAACAAACATTTCACAAGTGGGACAAAAAAAGCTGAAACAAGGAAGGGCAGAATCGCTGTGAAACCCGAGCCGACCGTCTGATCGTCCCACCGATACCACGTGTCGGCATCTGAGTGGCGGGGACGAGAGCATGTCGACCGCCTGCACACAATGCACAGCACTGCCACCCCAGGAATGCCAGATAGCCATCGTCAGGCCTCCTCTGCGGACCCAAACACACAGGCGTCGAGCCGCCGACGGCCTCGGGTGTTGAATGAAACGACCAGACGTAAAAAAAAAAAAAATGGTTGTTGAGAGTAATCAAGGCACCGCACAACTGCGACGACCGCAAATAAAAGCGCATTATTTTCCCGGTAAGTCCCATGAATCTTCACTGTGGGAAACCTAATTGTTCTTCAAAGAGAGGCGCCTCTGTCACACAGGGCAGACCAAGTTATAAATCAAACATGACTTATGAAAGACTACGCTCAAACGTGTAATATGATGACTGAATACTTCTCTC
Source organism: Urophycis tenuis (assembly GCA_036785325.1). Taxonomy (NCBI): domain Eukaryota; kingdom Metazoa; phylum Chordata; class Actinopteri; order Gadiformes; family Phycidae; genus Urophycis; species Urophycis tenuis. The sequence continues at coordinate 9,372,087 of JAXIVH010000002.1, read as the reverse complement.
TGTCTCTCTCTCTGTCTCTCTCTCTCTATATATATATATATATATATATATATATATGTATCTGTATCTATTGTATATATATATACAATAGATACAGATACACCCAAGGTGTGTGAAAAGCGCCTTGCAGGGATAAGGAAAGCGCTCCCGTCCCTGCCAGATAAAAGAGGCGAGCCCCCATAGAGATAAAGAGGGCTGCGGTCCTGCAGCGCCGCCTTTCAAACCCAACTGGGCCAGACAGAGACGCTTCACTGGAAGCGCAGGAGATCATGATAGCACCAATGTGGAGTACAACCGTGCGGTCTGCCTGGATGTCTTTTATAGCACCGCGATTCATTAGGTCGGCCCAGAAGAGAGACACATGGTCGTCAGCGCAGAGTGGAGTCCTCAACGGCTCCAGTCGAGTATTCATTTGTTCATATAATAGAAGGCTAATTAAAACAAGGCTGATTAAAAAGGTGAACGTCGTTGTTACCATTGTTATTATATCCTGCCGTATCTCCGACTTGAAAATGAAGGCCTTTCCTTGTGTAACAAGAAATATAAGAAGTATTTTAGCAAACCACTTGCAGATAAAATAGAATAAAACAAATATAGAATATAAATATAAATATGAAATTTTTGATGCCAAAAAACAGGTCGAGCTGGGAAGTGGGGGAGTGGGGGGGGGGGGGGGGTACTGTCATGCGTCCAGATGTGCATGTGATAAAACACAGACAAATAACACTGTTTAATCACCGAGCAGACACCTCTATCCAAAAGGACTCAGTGACTTTAGATTCACAGCTCATACGTGAGGGGCTATAGGTAAGGTCTATAATGTCTATAGGTAAGGTCTATTGGTAAGGTCTATAATGTCTATAGGTAAGGTCTATTGGTAAAGTCTATAGGTAAGATCTATAGGTAAGGTCAGGAAACACTCATCATCCACAGCCACACCATCCACAGCATTTAACAGGAGACCATGACGTCCCCCCTCAGGGTGAGGGGTGAGGGCTCGGGTACCGTTGACGTAGTCCTGCTCCTCGGGGCTCATGATGGACACCAGGTTGGCCCCCAGCATGCGGCAGTGCTGCTCGGCCACCTCCCAGCCCTGCCGCTTGGAGAAGTGGCGGTAACACACGCCCTGGAACTTCTCCCAGGCCTCCTCACACTCATCCAGGTCTTCACCGGGGGGGGTGGGGGGGGGGAGGCCGGGAGATGGAGCGGGAGACAGGGGAGATGGAGCGGGAGACAGGGGAGAAAGAGGGGAGGCAGACATGGGTGAGTGAGAGAGGGGAGACTGTTTTTCCTGTACGAGACGCCAGAGGCGTAGCCACGGGCGTGCCTGGACGGGCCTAGGCCCGCCTACTTGTCAGTCTTGCCCGTCCAATCAGAGGTCTTTCCTTCGTTTACGTTCACTTTGCCCACCCGTTTTTTTTTTTCTGTGCCCACCCATTTGAACATTTCTGGCTACGCCACTGTGAGACGCACAGCAGGGGTATTTACCTAAGACAGGACAGGACTCCATTTGAGGAGGCTACGAGAAGACGCACATTTTTGAAATGTGTTTCTTTCTGTCTTACGAACAAACAGGATTTTGAAAGAAATACAGCAACAGTGTCATCGATATTGTTCAGAAAACACAGTAAGAGAGAAAACACAGGGTAAGAAGGAGAGATAGGGTACCACACTAATACAGGTAACAGCACATCTCAGAGAGGGTAAGGCAGTGTGATGATCCAGAACACAGGAGCAGGCACCACACCTGTTTGGCACAGGTCTCCTCCGTAGCTGGGCAGACACACACACGTCCGGGGACCCCGGTCCACACAGGTGCCTCCGTTCAGACACGGGTTCTCAATACAAGAGTCTGCTGGTGTTTAAGTCACAGGAGAGCAGAATGTGAATGACCTTAAAATCACCCTCAAAACAACATTCAAATGAGCTTGGACGGAAATCACTGGATTTCCTCATGAAAAAAGTATTGTGTGTTCTCAGTAATTGTCACTGTGTAGTGTCAATATGTTGACACTAGAGGGCAATGTTAAATCAGGCATGATCAGCTCTCGACTTCAAAATAATGAGTAGGATGCAGTTAAAAACATAATCACTACCTTTTGAAAAATAACTTTGGCACTTTAGCCAAGAAAATTAACATTAAAATTTCCTTCACTATCACTAAACAACATTTTAAATATACAGGTGGACATTATTGTATCTTTGCCAGATTGTATTATACCAAGTGCCATCATCAAAAGTGGTCTAATCTTTAGGTATTAGTCCAAATTATATTATAGTACAATAATAATATTTTTTTATTATTATTGTTATTATGCTTAGCATTATGAAATCATAACACAATAAGTAGCCCCCTGCTGACAGCCCACTGTGTCTAATAATCGAGATATAATTCAAACTTAATGAAGCAAATCCTTCTGTGCTGCTGAATCAGCTTAAGCTGCTAACCCCCCCACCCCCCGGTGAGAAGTTCAGAAGCAAATAAAAAAGAAATGAGTCTGAATCTTTCCAGCATCCTTAGCACTCCCTCCCCGAAAGACGATTCCCCCCCATCAAGTCATTTAGTGGACGCCACATCCAAAGTGAATGCCAGCCCATAGGGATGCAGGATGAGGATTCGGGAATCAACAGGTAGGCCTGGACAGATGGTAGACATCTAAGCTCCCACCTGGCACCCAACCCTTCACCCCAGCCACATCCCTACCACCCTGTACAAAGGACTGTAAAACACATGAGAGGTGGTAGGCTGCATGATAACCACGCACACCGTCAGGGCGGTCCTACCTATCTCGTCCCCGTCCCGGAAGGCCGGCTGCAAGACGGCGCGCGTGTGATTGTGTTCCTCCCGCTCCACCTCCTCCTCCTCCACCACCACCATCGTCCACCCGGCGTAGATGTCCATGGTGGTGGTGGGCGGGGCCTCCCCCGGGGAGGTGGAGGCCGTCGTCACGGCGACGTCCACCGCGCCCTCCTCGTCGGTGTCCGTGGTAACGGGCGGCTGCGCGCTGTACTCCACGTCGGACAGGGACTCCTGGGGCGCGGTGGCGGCGAGGTCTGTGGCTGCCGCCGCCGCCTCCGCCTCCGCCTCGGAGGTCAGGCTGCGGTCCTCGCGCGGGAGCAGGGTGACCGGCGTCCCCGTGGAGGACTCGGGGGTCTCGGGGGTCTCGGGGGCCCCGCCGCCGCCTCCGTCGGTCACCGTGGCGGGCGTCTGCTCCTCCATCAGGGAGCCCTCCTCGGGCTCCGAGCCGGAGCTCTCCCCGGGGGCCCCCGTGGACCCCTCCGCCGGGGGGGAGCCCTCGTCCCCGGAGCCGCCGTCGCCCGCCTCCTCCAGGGGGTCCGCCCCTGCCTGCCCCCCACCGAGCAACACATCCACCCAATCTCTCGCCGCCTCCTGCTCCGTTTCCCCCCGGACCCCGCCATCGGGCGTCTGGGTGAAGCCGGACTCATGCTGGCGGCTGTCCTCCGCGCCGCCAGCAGGGGGCGACAGAGTCAGGGATAGCAGCGATGTTGTCCCCATGGTGGAGCCTGATCGGTGGGTCAGACGCATTAGGACAACAAGAGACAAAGTTAGATCAAATTTGTATATTTAACGCATAACTGCTCAGTTGGAGTTTGAGCAGGAGTTTAAATATGTCGAATAAGTTCCGAAATGTTAAATAACACACATTTTGCATTCATTGTATTTTTACAGTAAAATATCTGTATATTTCTTAATAATTGAGGAAAACCGATCGATCATCTGAAAATAATATATATAATATATATATATATATATATATATATATATATATATATATATATATATATATTCATTTGATATCATATTGAATTAACATAGTTAGAAACACCAGTGGCTGGTGGTAGCACACCAGCTGCTGCCTTCATTTCCTGTGTGAGTCACATCATCCAGCCGGCGCAGAGCACCACTTCTTACTGTAGTGGCGGTGGAGGGTGGTGAAGTGGTCCTCCGCCCCGGGCCCGGGCGTGCCGTCCTCCGCCGTGAAGCCGCTGCTCTCCTCCGCCGTCGGGTCGTGGGAGGAGCCCGGCGGTGTGGCGCCCTCGCCGGGGAGCGAGGTCGGGCTCTCCTCTTCGGACGAACCCTCCTCTGTTGGAGGGTGCTCGACTGTAGTGGGCTCGGAGAGCAGGGGGAACAGGGAGGAGGTGGTGGTGGTGGTGGTGGTGGTGTGGGCCTCGGAGACATGCTCTTCCTCCTCTTCGTCGTCGGAGTCGTGCGTCTCCGTCGCATCGGGGGTGGCGATGGCCAGCGCCGTCGCCACGGTGGCGGTCTCCGGAGTGTTCTCGAAGTCGTCGTGGGTGCCCGTGTGCTCGGACGCGTCTGCGGGCGAGGCGGTGGCGTCCGGGTCAGACTCCAGAGCGGTGGCGTGCGTGTCGGTCTCCACGGTGGTCACGTCGTCGCCGTCGGTGTCCGGAGTGGTCACATCCCCGTCAGCCTCAACGGTGGTCACATCCCCGTCAGCCTCGACGGTGGTCACATCCCGGTCAGCCTCGACGGTGGTCACATCCCCGTCATCCTCGATGGTGGTCACATCCCCATCGGTGTGTCGAGGGGTCACATCCCCATCGGTGTGTAGAGCGGTCACATCCCCGTCCGCCTCCGCAGTGGTCACATCCCCATCAGTCTCTACTGTGCTCACGTCCTCATCGGTGTGTATGGTGGTCCAACCCCCACCGGTCCCTGCAGTGGTCACATCCTCGTCAGTCTCCGCGGCGATCGCGTCGCTGTCAATCCCCGGAGCGGTCACATCCTCGTCCGTGTGTAGAGCGGTCACATCCTCGTCCGTGTGTAGAGCGGTCACATCCCCGTCAGTCTCTGGGAATGGCCCCGCGGTCGGGGTTCCACCTGCCCCCGGCTCCTGGTGAGGCGACAGAAGAAGCGGGGGGGTGAGGGGCTGCTCTTCGGGGGACGGCCGGTCGGACGTCGGGTCACCGGCGGCCAGCGCCGGCCTCCAGGCCTCCTTGGCGGTCACGGGGGGCTCCAGCTGGGGCGGAGCCACGGCCGACGTGCCGGGCTCTTCGGTCGGGTCGCCGGACGCCCCCAGGTCCTCCAGGCCCCCCGACGGACCCCGGGACTCGGGGACCTTCCCCTGAACAGTGGCCTTGCTGGCGATGACCTCCTGGAGGGCGTGGATCAGGTCGTCCCCGTCGTGGCCTTCGACGTCCTCTGGCTCGGTGGCCTGGAAGTCATGCGGGGCATCGGTGTGTGGGCCGTGATTACCTGGAGGGATGAGAAGGACGTGAGGAGGCTGGACGCCATTTGGTGGACGAGTTCATCCAAAGTGTCTCAAACACCGAGTGGGGACAATCTCAGCATGGGGAGGGGGGAGTGAACCTGCAAACTTTGCAGCATTAAGGCCATGTCTACAACACTTCACTCCAGCGGAAATTACCTTAACTTTTATTTTGAATTTTATTTATATTTTTATTTATTTTTATACACTTTAATTGTATATTGTTTTTACTGTTTTTTGTTTTTATACTGTATTGTAATGCGGCTGCTGCTACGACAACCTAATTTCCCCTCGGGGATAAATAAAGTTGTTTCTACTCTATTCTATCTGTCGAGCGGCCCGCCACAATGTTGTTCTCCGTTGGTTCTCCGGGGTACGATGGGATACAATGAACCCTATGAACGCATAAAAGCGAAACTAGACGCCCACCCCCCGCACCCTGGAACCATAGAAACCGACACACACCAAACAACAAACAACAAACACCATTCGCACTGCCATCGACGTTAAAGCGCCTGTTAAATCGCCAATGCGCGCCGCCCCCCCCCCCCCCCCCCCCCTCACTTCTGAAGCAGTAGACGTCGTGCTTCGTGTGCGGCTCGGGGAAGCCCGTCTGGTTGCTGTAGCGGTACACGGTGCGCACGCCGGGCTCGCCGCCGCCGCAGCGCTCGCGGGGCACCACGATGGGGTAGCGCACGCTGCCGTCCGCCAGCCAGCCGGGGCTGCAGTGGTGCAGGCCGTCGTTCCACGCCGCGTACAGCTGCGCCGTGGTGGCCAGCTCCGTCCACTGGCTCTGGCAGTAGTCCTTGGCCTCCCACAGGGTGAAGCGCTGGGGGGCGGTGCCGTGGAACACCTCCCCTACGAAGAGGAGGAGGACGCCATTTTTACATTGTAAACATTTTACATTGTAGCTAATCTTGTAACCATTGCTATGATTACAAGATCAGCTTCTGTGGGGCGAAAGGATGATGATGATGATGATGACAATGATGAAGAGGATACTACTAGCTTAACCATTGGTATGACTGCTAACAACAAAAACAACAATAATAATAATAATAATAATAATAATAATAATAATAATAATAATAATAATAATAATAATAATAGTAAAATATGACAACATTTATTTATTATTCATGTATTTTCATATAGGGTGACAGTGGGTGGTGTTGGAGGGTTAACATGTTTCAGTGTTTCACTTGTATAGATAGTCGTCTGTCTCCAAACGTCAGGGTGCTGGAGGAGGGCAGCCGTTGCCTACCTTCGATGTTCTCCACGTAGCAGTACACATCGTACAGCTCGTCAGGCTCCAGCATCCCATAGTTCCTGACTCCTGGCTGGCCCTCCATGTCCCCGAAGCAGCCCACCCTGGGCATCTGAATGGGGTACCTGTAGGGGGAGCACGATGGGGACAAGAGCCATCAGACACCAGCCTCCTACAGATACCCCTCACTACCACTTAGTAAAAACTAGCTTCTTTTCAACAAATGTGACTTAGGGAATCAACGTCAGGGAACGGGGCTTAAATGTCCAAGAGTACACATTAGATCTGCACGTTCGCATCGCTCAGCTGAACCTCGGAGCTCGTTCTTCCGACAGAAAAACCAAGAACAGCTACTTTTACACGCCGTCG
>JAXIVH010000002.1:9317702-9360202 GCA_036785325.1 Urophycis tenuis | reverse complement strand
CTCTCTCTCTCTCTCTCTCTCTCTCTATCTCTCAGTCGGGTCTCTGGCCATGGCCTCATTTCCATATGCCAAGGACAGAGAGAGAGAGAGGGGTGGGTTTCTCTTGGGAGGAAGAGAGAGAGAGGGGCAGCCGAGGCAACATCACAGGATGTTTAGAAAGGCGGAGGAAGTGGCAGGAATACACAACGACCCTCACCTTGAAGAAAGACCCCCAGAGCCAAGAGCACATGTTTAAGGGGCGCGCTCGCCAGGAAGGGTCAAATGTGGCCGATGGTGGTTAAGGTCATTCTTAAGCATCCTCAGACAGGTTTCATTGGGAAAACCTTGGTCTGCACAACATCGTCTGGAGGAGGAGGAGGAGGAGTGGGTTCAGCTCATAGCCCCGTCGTCTTCCATCAGCATGACCTCCATGTTAAAAGAGTTTTATCCTGAGACAGTCCTGCCCGATTTGCATCCAGATTCAGCAAATCACATGTTTTGTGACGTGTAACAATCACGGCCCTGGGTCCTCCTTACTGGACCCCCCCCCCCCCCTTCCATTCTTGTCAAGGACCACCTCTGCTGTTGACCCTCTCGCCTCAGCGGCTTCTCCACCAATCCCGCGCAGCGCTACCTCGAATGACTCGCTCTGCCCATCTCCCACGGCAACCAGCGGCCCCCCTGTCACGCCAAGGCTGAATGGAGGCAAGAGGAAGTCTACCAAGAGTGAAGGAAGGCTTTCGAAGAATGAGGGAGAGAGAGAGAGAAAGAGAGAGAGAGGACTGGAAGGCAGGCGGATGGAAAGACCCAGAGAAGGAGAGAAAGACTAAGATTAAGTGAGAGACTTATAGAGATGCATAGAGAGACCATGTGTGTGTGTGTGACAATTTCAGATAAACAGAGAGAGAAAGTGAGAGAGAGTGCAAGAGAGGGAGAGAGAGAGAGACAGAGGGAGAAAGAGATAAGTGAAACACAGCGGTATAAAGAGAGAGAGAGACAGAGTGAGAGAGAGAGAAAGAGATAAGTGAAACACAGCGGTATAAAGAGAGAGAGAGAGACAGAGTGAGAGAGAGAGAAACAAAGTGAGCAAAAGACAGACAGTGAAGAGAGGCAGAGTGCACTGGGTGCAGACTGAAGACGTCAGTGGTACTGAGTTGAGAGAAGCAGTCAGTAATCCTGATCCAGCGACAGCCAGCTCACATCAGCTCCCGGGTGTCTGAGCGCAGACAGTGGAGTGAAGGAACAGCTCTGAATGAAGAGACAGCAGCCTTCCATTAGCTACAGGACTCTAGCTGTTAGCATTGTTCAGCCTCAGACACTGCTCTTCAGATGGGGGGCCAACATCTCTTAGCCCTTGGTGTGCGTGTGTGTGTGTGTGTGTGTGTGTGTGTGTGTGTGTGTGTGTGCCTGTGCGTGTGCGTGTGTGTGTGTGTGTGTGCGCGCGTATGTCTGTGTGTGTGTGTGTGTGTGGCCATTTGTGTGTGACGTGTGTGGGTTCATATTTTTCAGTTCAACTGAAGTGTCTACGCACAATGGAGCTGATTGGCCAGATTGTCTGTGTGCTTTCAGCGCTTCTGATGGAAACAGGATGACGGGATGATGGGACATGATACATGACATAATGGGCCCCCCCCCCCCCCCCTCCCACAGACCCCATACCAGCACCTGAGCAGGTGAACATGCCGTCACCATGTGACAAACAACTGCTGTAAAACATGCAACACGCTAATAACATCAAACATCACCAGACCGAAACATCTGACACACCGCGTCACACCAAAACCCCTTGGACAAACTTTCTTCAGAAAGAGAGGAACATTCTAGTTAATAATATAAAGGTCATTCATCAGTTCAAAGGTGAACACCACAGCCCCGATTCTCTCTTTGATAGAGCGTCTGCCTTTGTCGGGCGGACACAAATCCATAGAGTAAATCTTTGAGTCCTGAGACCGGCGAGTGTACATCTCCAACTGCCTTTGTTTCTTTCTCTAACAGCAACTCATTTCCACAATCTTTGAATACATCTGTAACTGTACACATTATAGTGGAAGAAAACGAATACCAGAATCTGTGTAATAACAAAAAAGCCCACATCTGTATGTATTTAACTGCTGATCCACACCCCCGCATTTTATATTTAACTGCCAAACAGTTTAATTAAAGTCATCGTCCACGTATAATTCTGTTTGCTGGAAATCTTTTATTCAGTGGAGCTGTGTTCTTTGGAAGGTGCAGCTCTTTTCTAATACACTGCATATGCTTGTTATTTTCAAGAAGACTTCGGCACGTCTAATTAGCATACACCTTTTTTAAGTGTGAATTATATTAGCATATTGATCCAGAATAGAAGCTCTCACCGCCTGGGTAAAGTTGAATATACGGCACAAGGAAAACACACTAACACTAACTCAAACCCTAACTCTACATTGGATGGAGATGGTAGCAAAATTCCATCAGGTTAAAGTACCCACAATAGGCCTCTTGCTGGTTCTTACATTTGCATTTAGGTCATTTAGCAGATGCTTTTATCCAAAGCGACTTACAAAAAGTACATTTGTCAGAAGAACATTTCATTGCTGTTAAAACAGTAAGAAAGTCACCAGAACAAGTTTCAAGCATTTCAATTGCTAGGTAACCATTGCTAGTTATACAACATCTCTGGACAGCTTCTGGTTCTTAAAACATAATAATCTCATCTAATTAAAACCAAACACAAACACACTTTGTTTCCATGAGGATTTAAGAGTTGACAACCGACTCATTGCGTCACGATGTGAATATGACAGTTGAAAGTGAACAGAAACCTCTACAGCGAAGCAACGGGTCTCTATGCCTTTCCCAACATGTATGTAGTTAGTTTAGCCACATAGGTCTTTATTATACACTGAGATGGGTACAGGAGATAAGTGCCTAAAGCTGATTTATAGATTTTTAACATACATTTGATAACCAAATCTTAAAACAAGCTGGGGGTTAGTACAGGCCGTGCGTTATTGTACCAGACAGACCACATCCTCCCATTGATGGATCACGTAGGCCTATACTTTCGAAATATGAAATTATTTAATAATGCATCAACTCGTTCTATTCATAGTCCAATTACTTTTTCCTGGTGACTTAAAAAAAACCCTTTTATAACCTACTATTATGTCAGTAATTAATAATCACTAAAAACACACCTGCCCTTAATCCATGGATGATGTAATATGTAGCATATCGTGTAGAGATCGATACGTAAAACATTAAGGTCGCTTTAGGATGTTTATAGCCCATTGTATAAAACCAAATTTAATTGCGTAGTTTTAAGTTACAGCAATTGAGCAACCTGCCTTACAATTATTCGAGGATATGCACGCTATCCCATACCAACAGTAAAATGCATGTTAAAGCATGGCACCTATTGTGTCTGCAGGATTTTTTTTTATGTTTAAACCCGCTTACCTCATCTTCATCAGTCGGGTGTTGGTCTGCATAAGTTCTGAGAGGACTCTGCAGATGCAACTGTTCTGAGTTGACTGAGCCACAAATAACTGCGCAACTGGTCAATCGGTCAGTAGGTAGCCTACATGCGTCTCTGTTTCTTTTTTTTTTTTTTCTGTGTGGACGCTGTCTTGCCGGTAGAGGACAGGTGGTTCAATATCGGATCTAACGTGTCTGACTACTTCACACCCTGATCACGGCACGTGTGCATTGAAAATGTGACAAGCGACTGAGCCTCGCCATTAAAAAACTTGCCCGGTTTCCATCCGAAATTCTACTCGGTGATAATAAGCAGTAGTCGGAGCCGGAAGGGAGGTGGTGCCGGGGTGAGCAACAGTCTGGCTGTGAGCCTCCAGCTGATCACTGAAGGTGTTGGGATGCTGTTAAAAGAAACCTCGCATGACGACACAGACTACTGCGGCTTTACTTAAGCGAATGAAACGCCCCCCTTTTGGAAAGGACATGGGTATGGTCGGTAGGACCTATTTGATGTTAATTAACTTTTTGAGCTCCACATCAAAAAGCGCCCCCCCCCCCCCCCCCCCCCCCCCCTCCCCTGATAATCAGCCTATGAAGATGTAGGTCTACACCTAATGCATGTGTGCAATAAAGAGGTTTAACTTTTTCCGTGTGCATTAAACCGGGATTAGGCCTACCTGTCAACTCAACTGACACAGTTGGCAGACTTCATTGTACTTTTTTAATCAGCACTAGTCTCATTGAAGCCTGCAGTTTCACATAGTTCGACTTAAATCTCTTTAATACAGGTGTTATGCATCAATGTAAATATATAGGTCTACTGCGAGATTAAAGATAAATAAGGAAACACTTCCTGGAGTAATTTAGTTATGAAATGTGTTTGGTGTGTCATGAAACATACATTTATAATACAGTATTTACGACAATATCGTAGGCTACGCCGGCAAAAGGAAATAGCTAAGAAAGAAGGCACCATATTTACACTATTTATAACAATTCCTGCTAGGAATTGTTTACTCTGAAGAATAATGTAGACCTACTGTGGAAGGGCAAGGTGCAACTGTAATTACTCTTCCAGTTCAATAATATCACACACAACACACAACACACACACACAGAATAAAATTGATCCATTATTGAAACAAACTCCGTACCTGTCCACAATGACAAATATTTTCTTCCAAAAAAGTTTTCATACCGCTGTATCCTTCTGATCGACGATCCGACTCCACCAGAACTATGGCAGAACTATGTTCGGCAGGTGACATAATAACAACAAGTCCTCCAACCCGTACAACTTGTACGTGTTGCACATAGAAATCGAAAAAAGAATACATGTATAAAAGAAGGAAACAAAACACATTTATTGGGGATGCTGTTGAGAATGATGACGCCTCCCAGCTGAAATGCTGCAGGACACATTTCCATCCCCCAATAGCAAAAGCACAAACTGGTTGTTAATTATAAACCCCCTGTGGGATTCCTTATGTCTTCACATCTCAATAAAGCAACAACGCAAAAATAAACGTTCAATGTATCTATGGATCAAACAACAAACACACTTTTGTCATTTAAAAGCCCGGGGCATTTCTTAGGCGTGCCGAACCGTGATGGAAATCCACAGTGGTGGTGGGACGGTCCAGATGTTTGCAAGAACCCCCCCCTCCCTCAACCTCAAGAGGTTATGCTCTTGAACGCAGCCCAGAAGTTGTATCCAGTGGCCAAAACCTTCTCCCAGTCGCTGGCCACCACCCTGTACAGCTTCATGGTGGCCAGGGCGTCCTCCAGAGAGGAGTGGCCGTTCTTCCCCATCTGAAAACACCACCACACAAAACAAAGGTGAAGGACCCGTGTGTAAAATGGAGGCGGCCGCTAGTGGTGTGGTTGCAATATTGCAACCAACTAAATCCTCCCCCACCTCCCTATTCTGGTGACTACGGTGGCCTGTACTGGCCTGTCTTGTGAAAGGTGCCGCCAGGTGTGGTGATCTTCAAAAAATTAATCGTCTACGACAGCATCAAGTTGCCAAGTGTAAAGAGATGAGGTTCCTTGATAGATTTATGAACTGTATTCAGTTGTTTGGTCTAAATATCAGTGGATCATAGCTTACAAGTAAAGGTCCTTTTCCATTGAGCGTAATTGTTTGCAGACATTTTCCCCAGGACAATAAAATCATTACAAAGCATAAGGCTGAAGTTGACTGTACACATACGCTGCAATTTTTGATTTGTGAAAAGTAGACATTAATTTAAACAGCATCACGGTCGATTTTTGACCCATAAGCCATTTTTCATCGTCTCCATGGAGGTAAAGCTGTCAAGTTCTCAAGTTTTATTTATATATATACATACTATATTCTCAAGACACAGTCCTCCAATTGCATCCGTAGTGGTACTAATTTGAGTATTTTTTTCAAAAGCATATAGAAACAAAATGCATAGAGACAGAACCACAATCTTACACACGTTTTTCCAGTCTTTCATCTGGATAGGTTTCAAACCCCACCTTCGGTTACACAGCTGTGGTTGAATGGTATACATGAATCTACCCTGGAGCTGATAGTCCACAGATGACCTTGTGGTGGTCATCAGCCTCCCCTCTATTGTCTTGGTCATACTAGAAACACTGGTTTAAGTCAAACACCTAGATAGGCCCTATATGTTGTGTTCACTGCCTGTATATTTGACGTTGGCCCATGCTCAATAGCATATGTTTGTCTACTTTGCAGTGGAACCCACCGTCCCACAGCGGATACAAAACGGCTGTGATCATCCCCGCTTGTCGCCGCCTACCTGTATGTCGTGGTTCAGGATGGTCTTGCTCATGTTCTTCAGGGAGACGGTCCGCTGCACCTCAAAGCCCCCTTTCAGGTTGAGCAGGGGGATCTTCTGGGTGTCTCTGGTGTGTGAGGGGGGGTGGACATAGGCCAGGGACTGGAAGTCGTGGTGGACGGCGTGGCCCACCACCACTTTTCCTTGGAGCAGCTTCGCAACCTGACCGGAACAGATACCGCATGGTAGGTCATGAGCACAATCTCAGAGTAGAATTGTCACATTTTAAGCTTCCCAGATCGTGAAAGATGGAATGAATGCGACTAATGGTCATCGGCACGTTGCCAACTCATTTACAAAAAAAAAAAAAATCACACTGTCCACATCTTGATGGTACAAAAAAGGCCGATATTCGCTCACCCGTTTCTTGGCTTCCTGGGAGGGCATGGCGTTGACGAGGTCCCGCGGTCTGATGCCGCTCCAACGCGTCCTGTAGCACGTGACGGGATTATCCGGCTTGATGAACTCATCGAAGACCACGTCGCCTTCGTAGGACACCACGCTGCAGCGGGCCAGCATGTTGACTTGTCCCTGGGGGCCGCCGCCCACCATTTCACAGTCAATGGCGACGTATTCTGAGGGGTTTATCGCCACCGGTGCCAGCGCGGGGATGTTCAAACCGCGGAGCAAAGAGATCGCCCTGTGGTTTGACTCCGATACGGCGTCCGGCACGGGAGCACTGCCGACTACTGAATTGAAAGGCTCCTGTTTGTTACTGGGCAAGAAGAGACGAGTCAGGTCTCCGCAGGATGGAGGATTGGGCTGGTTCTGAACACTGGCAGGCACTGTTCGCGGCGTGTTCAAGTGATTTGACTTCTTTTTTTTCTTTGACCGCTTGGTGGAGTCGGCCGAGAATGAACCGCGTACACCAGTTTCCACCTTTGCATGTTGATGGTGAGTCAGGTCCGACTTAAAAATGACTTTCGGCCGCTGAGAGCCTTCTGTGCTGCTCACCGTCCAACTGGGCTGACCTGCTTGGGGTTTGCCTGGCCTCTTTGTGTATGGGTCCGTCTTAGATTTAAGCAAGCCCTTTCGCTCCAAGAACTTCCTTTTTTTCAGAAAGCGTTCATGTTTCAGATTCGGTGCTGCTGACTTCCCTTTGTCATCAGAGTATAACACGTTTATAAACATGTCACATTGGTCATTCTGTGGTTGGCTTTGGCTCTTTCCGGGGGTGGACGTTGATTCACCCCCAGTGACCCCAGTTTTCATAGCACCAAACATGATGAGCAGTACATTGGATGGGGAGGGGGGCTGTTTGTGGATGAAAGGTCTGCTAGAATATGGTAAAACAATAAATCACTGTCTTCAACAACGGCTGCAAGGAGTAGGTCTCAAGCTTGTTTTGCTTTCAGTTTCAAGAACCAGGGAAAACTGAAAAACACAAGTAATAAACGTAAGACAGTATGCAAACGTACCAGGGACTAAGCAGCTATATACGTGAATATGTAAACAACATAAACAGTACGGCACTTTACTGAAATGTAATGATGTCCTTTTGCATTGTATACTGGATTGCATCTATGCAAAAAAGATACTCTCGGGTCTTCATATAGGTTGGTGCTTGTTTTAAAGATACAAGTAAATCGTAAGCGCTGCTTCAAACGTGTTGAAACAACAACAGCTTCACACCGTGCTGGACAAAACAAATCCTCCACAATCCCTTAGAATATAACAACAGATATAACGTATACACCATTGTTGTTATTGTGTTATGCTAGCTGCTGGAGCTTATTAGCGTCAGGACCATTACTTTATATGACAATATATAGAAGATAACAGAAAGAGAGAAAGTGAAAACCTACGTTAATGCGAAAACAAGCTGAGACAAAGATGAACTGCGAAACCGTGTAAACCTTACAAAACGTAAAAAACACTGGAACTTATGCCCAGTTTGTCTGCCCCCAATAGCATGAGGGACCACGAGACTTCAGCAGCAGACGTCGCGAGGTTACGATGGCGACAACTACTTCCTCTTCCGGGTTAGACACCGCAGGTGTTAGTTTTCTACAGGTTTTCTACCTCTCATCTGCATCCAGTGTGGATTACTGTTTTAGTTTAGGAATTAATAGAAGTTATATGTCTCTGTAAACGCAATAGGATTATTCATTCATTTTTGATTTAGGAAACAACACTTCACCCAGTACTATTCTGGCCCCACATGTGGGCGATATTTGCGTGGAGAGTTTATAACAGTAGTTAAGAAAGTAATCTACACGTTTTAACGTTACTGTGCTTTTAAGGTATATATGTCCCGAAACGTCGTGTCCCGACTTGGGGCTGTCAACTTCAACCCTATACAGGATTAAAACCGTATGATATAAATTCGCAGATGTTCTTAACTCTCTCATCGCAAAACCAGAGGGATCTGGCGACGAATCTTACTACTTTTCTGTCCAAATACAAGTACATATCCGACTCCTACATAATTGTAAGTCAGTCTTTCCCTCACCAACCATTATTGGGATAGTATGTCCTATCTGTTGTGGCGAATTTCCTATTACAATACATCATGAACGGCATTTGGTCAAACTACTATACGTTCCACAGGAATTCTTCACAGAGGAGCTCTGGGAAAAACTGCCCGCCAAATGGCGTGAGGTTTTGTGTGGTTTATCGTTTCCCCAGATAGCAGACCTCTTACTGGACACACAATGTCAAGACAGAAGGTATTGGATTGGCTGTAGAGAGCGGTGGGTTTGGGACCCACCTTGTTATTTCTTGATATGGGGAGATTGACATCCATACTGACACATTGAATGGGGGCATTTTGTATTAAACTTATTTGCATATGTTTGAAAGCTAGTTAAAACTACTACTTACTATATAGTAATGTATTTCATGTAATATAATTCATATATATATTCACTTGGATATTGAAGGATGTTGAAAATGATGTGTGGTTGGGAGGCTGATACAGGTGGGGTTGTATCTTGCGCAGAAAGGTTGGGAACAACTGATTCAGAGTTACCCTACACATTTCTCCTCAAACTATTTTAAAGGTAAAAGCATTGCCGTTACAGGTACCCATCCGTGTGGCCACTTTCTCTGCTGGCGTTTCGTGCCACTGCCCATGCGCTGTCCTTTCCCAGACGCACAGGGCAGCAGAGTGGAGCAGTAGACCCGGTGGAAGAGTTCTTGGAGAACCACAGCCAGAGCTCCATGCTGGGCCACATATTCAGGAAACACGTCAAGCCCAAGAAACAGCATGAAATCCGCAAGCTGGGCACGGTACGACCCAGAGTGTTGTTGTGTGGGAATCAATAGATGTGCTGGGTATGATGATATGCTCCAGGCTAATCAGAACTCTTGATCGATACTGTATTAAACCATAACATCTCACCTGGGATTAATAAAATATGTCTCATCTTCGTAGCTGGTAAAACAACTATGCGACCAGACTAAGTGCAAGGCCGTGGTCGATGTTGGATCTGGACAGGTAATTATAAGTGAGCGCTGTCTGGTATTTTAATTCATTCAGTGACGGCTTCTCTTTCTTTCTGTCGATACTCTTCCCTACTGTGCAAGCATAAACTCTTAACTGTCCCTCCGAGTTACTGTTGTTAGTGGCCTCATGTATTTTATTGAGGAAACAAACATACATGTGTTGTCATTACTGGTCTTCACCAATAATAATTATAATAGGATATATACTTCTGTAATGTAATAGTAATGTAATAAAATGTTGACCGCTTTAAATCCCGTATCCGTCCTACAGGGCCACCTGACTCGCTTCCTGTCTTTCGGTCTTGGACTCTCTGTCACGGCCATTGAGGCGGATCAGAAGTTGGTGACCATGGCAACCAAGTTTGATGAAGAGCTCTTATGGACTTTGCAGAAGGAGAAGTCTAGATGGGTGAGTCAACTTCATTTCCAAAATACTGATGAGCTCTTATTGTCCACCGTAAATATATGCTTGTGCATAAACCTCTGGGAACCTTTTGTGGATGATGGGAGTTGACTTGTCTCTCTCCTTTTTTTAGGGTGGCTCCTCCCAGCTTCCTGAAGCTGGCCCATCTCCGCACCACGTGGTCGGTTGGGTAAACCCAAATGCATCATGGGAGCCCTTCCTCAAGCAGCTCAGAGTGGCAGAACGTGCGGGCGATGCACCGTCACCCCTCGGCTGCTCCGGTAGAAAACGACGGAGGGACTCAGCCGAGAGGCGCTCCTCCGCCCAGGCCCCCCTGGCTACTGGACCAGAACCTGAGGCTCCCTCCATTCCTCCTCCCATCTCCGCCACCACTCCGCCCGCACGTTTCTCCGCCCACAGCTGTGGAGGGCGGCTCTCAGAGGAGCCCGCGAGGCCGCCAAACGAGTCGTTGGTGTTGACCGGCCTGCATGCTTGCGGGGACCTCAGCGCCACTCTCCTCCGCCATTTTGTGGAGTGCCCTCACGTACGCGGCATCACCTCTGTGGCGTGCTGCTACATGAAGATCACCACCAGGGAGTGCCCGAGCCCCCCGGGCCTGGTGGTGGCCCCGCCTCCTCCGGCCCCTTCAGACCCCCTCGACCCGCCCCGGCTGTTTGCCGCTGCCAACAACAAAGATGGCTGCCGCTGCTCGGGCGAGTTCGGCTACCCGATGAGCTCGTGGGTGCGGGGCCTGCCGGGGCACGGGCTGTCCTACAAGGCGCGGGAGGGGGCGTGTCACGCCACCGAGGACTACATGCAGAGACTGAGGGGGGAGAGTGGGTTGCTACGGACGCACTGTTACCGGGCAACCCTGGAGACAATCATCACGGCGGCCAAGCCTGAGATGCGGCGGGCGGGTGTCCAGACCATCAAGAAGGCCCACTTGCTACCGTTTACAGAGTGAGTTTGCTGCAATGCACAACCACACTCATCTCATGATATTATTGCTAAAACCCTCTCCATATCCTTAAAGGTATATTTAAGAATTTCCAGGTGGCTTCTCCTACCTCATTGTAAAGAGAGAGGTGAGGTGGGGGTATAATGCATACATAAGATAGTATACTCTTTTGGAATGCACCAAGAGCTGCATTTCAAAGTAATAGACATTATTAACCACAAAATATATATTGTCTGCATGCTATATACACTATATGTACACTTTGCAATAAGGCTATGGGCACCGCTAAATCTATGGTCCTTCAATGTCCAGGTACGCCCGCCTCGGCCTGGCCCGAGTGGGGCTCCCTTCCTCCCTGCCCGTGGAGCCAGGCCGGGTGGAGGCCATGCTGGAACAGGAGGGCAGGGTGGTGGTGTACTTCAGCCTGGCCCTGCTGTTAGCCCCTGCTATAGAGACCCTGGTGCTGCTGGACCGCATCATCTACCTCCAGGAGAACGGTGAGGCTGGACTGCAGACACAGGGGACACAACCCAGTACTCCAAAGGCCAAGAGCACTGATAGAGCACTGTCTGTTCCCCTATTGACATATAAAGATAGATGGACGCTGCATTGACCGTTGCTGAAATCTGTTTCTGCGATCCGCCAGAAGTAGTTAATGTGGGAGCTGCGGTTTCTCTGGATGAAGTGTACTAGGATGTTTCTTATAGGATTTGAATGAGTTGTTTTTATTTGATCATATTCTGTATTTTATGTAAACTATTGTTTTTAGTTTTATTTATTTTTTACTCAATGTAGGTTATAAACCATTGAATAAATGGTTTATATTTTTATTACATTTTTATTAAAAAAAAAAAAATGTAACCGTGCGTTTTAGCCAGAAAAAAACAAAACTCCCCCTAGTTAGTTATATTAAATATAATTTACAGGCCTGTTTGCATCCCAAATATGGCGGCGTCTGTGTATACTGTATGAGTCTATGCTTCCCCCTACCTGATGGCGTACCTGCTACCTTGAGGAATGAATGGTGATCATTTTAGTAAATCATGCTTTTTCTGTGTGTGTCCATATTGCTTCTTGTAGGTGTGAAGAGCCAACTAGTACCTCTGTTCGATCCGGAACTTTCCCCCCGTAACTTTGTGCTGGTGGCCATGAAGACTGGAATGGTTGAACAGAAATAGCTTGTGGTTGAAATGAGATCTATGTATTTTTTTTATTTATATATGTATACTGCATATATATATATATATATATATATATAACGCCTGTAAACACACAAGACATGTTACTGTTGTATTTCCTTTTATGAATAGGGGAGACCGGGTATGGTTGTAACACCACCAATTCCACCAATCAGGGATAAGATAGGAGTCGCATGAAAAAATGAAAAAACTGATTTTGATGTAAGAAAGTAATTTTTTTGACCAAGACTATATTTTGTCTAGTACTTATACTATTGCAGATAAAACCGTGTGACTCATGTTAGATGAAATTATAGGCAAAATTTGATGCATTTGTCCCCTGCTAATTTCAAACCACTATGCCAATATAGCCAGCTAAACAATGGCTGAAGTTCGTTGTAACACATCTTTAACAAGTGTTACAACCATCCCCTTACATACTGTAATGTCCAACTACAACTAAGAACACGTTCTTGATTTTTAAGTTACAGAATGCCGAGGCAGTAGAAAAGGAGTGACAGAGGTGTGCCTGCAGATGTCTTTCAAAAAGCATCTAATGAGGTCACAAAGAAGGGCAAGTCAGTCAGATCAATCACGAAGGCACATGGGATATACCATGTAACACTGAGCAGATACTGCAAATCACTGCAGAAGCTGAGAGACCAGGGGTCCAGTGATCTTCCCAGTGTAGGTTACAGGAGCAGCAACAAAGTTTTCTCTGAGGAGCAGAAGGAGATGTTAGCTGATTGAGTTTGAGAGCTCTAGCTCAAAAATTCAACAAGTTACAGGTGCTGAAGCAAAAAGTGTTACAACCATACCCGGTCTCCCACACATGTAATACTGTTCTCAAATACGAGGTATGTAAATTTCACTGCACCATTGACACCAGATGGTGCTGTTTCACACAATTAGCTGACAACGAATGAAAAGTCTGTCCTATAGTGGGATCTTTTAAAGGAACCCTATTTTAACGCAAGGTGCCAGTGATTAGCAAACAAGCCGTTTCAAAATCCGCCCTGCCCTGTGGCAGTGATGTCACAAGTGGGCGTATCCACCTAGGTGTAGGGCAGCTAGATAAGCCTCTCACTTGTGATGACACTGTGTCGCAGGGCAGATTCAAATAGGTGCCCTTTAAAGCAAACAGTGTTTGTATGTCTGTGTGTTCTGTTCAGACTGACCTGTTGACTGGGTTCATAATGTCGCCTACATCATCCACACCTAAAACAAGTAGACATGTAAATAGTCCAACCTTCATTGTATATATATATATATATATATATATATATATATATTTGTCAACATGCAAAATGTGAAGGCAATAGCATGAGCGAAAATTCAATAAAGCTCTATATCAGTTTCATAACTATAGCCAAAGTCTTTTCTGTTGAATAATTGTGTGAAACAATTAAAATGGTCTGAATTTAATTCATAAAACAATCTTTTAGTGTGACGGAAGTATGAAACAAGATGAAAAACAGTTTCCTTGTATTGTGTTTCATTTTTGTAACAAACTAGAAAAGATGGTGTACCATTTAAATGTGCACTTAATAGAGGTATGGGCCTGTGACAGTCCAAGGACAAAACACAGGTACAATAGGCTATCAGAACACAGCCCTTAACGCCACATTGGCCCGCTGTAGATATTGTTTTCAGTTAGCAAGACAGATGAAAAAGGTAATTGAATTGGGTACAAACTCAGCAAAGTGCTTCTACATAAGCCGTGCAGCAAGCAGTAAGAGTAGCTAATACTTTAAATCATCCAAGGGGAAATGTAGTCGTCACCCGTCGCACACACACACACATACACAACCGGAGGAAAGAAGTTGATCCAGTTAAACAGCCGGTTGGTTTCCACTAAATGGCCGTCCAACTTTCAAAGTGGAAATTCATATAGGCCTTCTCTTATAAAGTTACAGTAACAGACACCATTCATCAGATGCCATCCAGCCATACAAAGGGATGTAACTCAGCCCTGGCTCCTAGAGATAACATCATTACCGGTGGACCATGGCACTGGCAATTAAAAGTCACTCAAACTGCCCAGTAAGCAGTTGCAAACTAATGAACAAGTAGGCAGTTGCAAACTAATTAAAAAAAACAAAAAAAAACAGTTGGCATCCAGTCCAAGGTTTATTTACTTGGCTGATGAATATCATCAATTGACGCATGGGAAATATATACAGCTGAATAGCATCTTCAACATCTTCATCTTCAGCATCAAGTCAAACACCTTTGGATATTTTAACAATATGCCACAACAAAGAAAAGGACCACCCAATTACTGAATATTAGTTTACAAAGAAAAGAAAAAAATGTTAGGTATGGTTAATTGTGTAATATTGTTTATTTCTTTCTGGGCAGAACAGGACATCTTAATTGACAAAGATGAACAAAAACAGCCAAAGTCATCCTACTGCAAAACAGTGCAACAGCAAAATGAATGTGACCTCTCAGTATCAACACCTTAACGCCAATGGGACGGGCTTCATGCATTCTGGCAGAGATGTTTGCTTGTCATTGTTTTCCAAAATGGACGTGGACTGCAGAGGTCACAGAGGTGAGAGGGTCGGGGGTCAATTCTTTTGGTTCCGTATGAAGAACTCGTTGCAGGCTACGGTCAGCGCCGCCACCAGAACCACAAACTCCTGGAAGTCTACCTCCCCGTCCTGGTTCTCATCCAGGTCCCGCATGATCTTCTCCACCACCAGGGGATCGTTACTTCCCTGGTGAGATCAGCGAGAAGAGCGGAAGGACATGAGAGAAAAGTGATAAAATGAGAAAAAGTGCAAGGAAGTGTGTGTGTGTGTGTGTGTGTGTGTGTGGGGGGGGGGGGTGCAATGTATTAGAGAGCTTCACTGCTTCAGTGAAGACAGCTGTGATTGGAATTAACTTCATCATTTATTGATGCAATTTATTTTTAGATAAAACTAAAATATTTAAAGCTTGGAGTTAATTAACTTTTTTTTTGTTTCACTTTGTAATATATAGAACACTATTTAATACTACATCATATTAGAAAAAAAGACGACATCTTTCCTTCTCTGGTGCATACAAGAAAAGGGAAACATACACTCGACACGCACTCGAAAAAAGAAAAAAAAAAAAAGCAGTGTCAAAGCACATTTGCAAAACAAGTGAAGAAAAATCCCTGAGCAGCAGTTCAAGGTACTCAAAACATTGACAAAAGGGATGATCAGTCTGCGCTTCAAAAGGCTGTGATGAGGTGTACTTGATCCCTCACAGGAACCAGTGCTGAGAACACTTTGCTTGGCAATCAGTGCAGCCAACAGCTGTGCAGCACTATACGGTTCACAGGCCTGAATAGCAGAGTTCAACACACAATCGTCACAAAAGGATCATCATCTCATGAGCGCAAGCCGGGGAAAAAAAGTAGAAAAAAAAAGAATTAAGAGTATCTCAAGCACCTTTCAATAAACTTGGTATTTTGCTATACATCAGATATTGAGTTCAATTCTTGGATTATTAGTAAGTAAGTAAGTAAAATTTATTTTTAAAGCACATTTAACCACAGTTTGCACTGACCAAAGTGCCGTACATAGTGCATAAACTAGCAGATAAAAAAAATAGAATAGATATAAGTAAGTAAAAAAAAAAACACATACAGCACAGTGATTTAAGCTAAAAAAAAAAAAAAAGACTTGCGTTAATCAAATGACTTGCAGATGACTTGCAGATGACTTGCAGATCCCCTTGCAGATGTCATCAGTTTATATTTCAACCATTAGACACAGTCTTGACCACCTACTGACACATGCACAGATTCAACCCTGTGTTTCCAACCACAAGCACCAGGGGAACCAAACTTACAGCCAGAAATTCGGCGAGCTCCCCCTGGAGGAGGTTCTTCATCTCGGCCTTGCTCAGTTTGTACCTGTCCCCCTCCTTGGACGAGTACAAGTGGAACACTCTGATCAGGCCTTCCATAGCGCTCTCCAGCTGGGATGCCATAGTGTTGGATGGTTCAAATTCCTGAGGGGTACACCAGCAGGAATAATTCAGTTAGACCGCGGCAACATCCTTCAAAATAGGGAAGTACAATAACAATGTTTGTGTTATGTCGACTGGGAGGTGTCTTTTTTCATTTGCGGTATTTGATTTTGTACGTTATAGCCATAGACCATGTGCAATCATATTCTAGGAATGATCAGGAGCTATTTGAGTGTGTTCTTGTGTGCTGTTGGGGTTCAGTGTTACGAGCCTAGAAATAATGATGCAAGTATATCATAATTATATCATCCACGGTCAGTGTCACGCAGCGCTTTATGAGCAGCATTATTATGGTTCACACATGATCGCAGGGTCAAGGAAAGTTGACAGGAGTTAACAGCATCCAAATTCGCCAACCTAACCCGACTGATATCTGACACTCCCCTAGAGGGGCACAGCAGCGTCACAGGGCCCAATCTGACAAGTTTCCCGTGGAGCACAAAGGACAAGACCTCCTACAGAGACAGGGAGATCGTCAAGGGCAGGTTGGGAAGTAGAGCGTGTGGCGCAAGAATCGCTTTGCCATTACATTAACGCAAGTCATTTGATAAGCCACTAAAAAGGTAACCCCCCAACTCATCTGGCAGTCACCCACCGTCGCCGTGACGTGGTGCTTGGAAAATTGTGATATTACTGATTGTCATACCTGATAGAGAGACATTCGGCCATCAATAATGCAACCCGACGGTCCATAATGCATGTGTGCTGAGAGACGACGAGGACGTGACCCATTTGGTAGAAAGAGCTATGCAGACGAAAATGAGGCGCTTAAACTATACATCACGTCTTGGTAACGAAGAAGCTGCCATGACCTTGGCTCCTATCGTCACCCCGCACACCACTCTACATTCAGTTCAAAATGAATGTAGATTAGAAATTATCCATTTATATTTCCTTCACGTTTCTACCCGTGCGCGTTAACGGATCAAACGGAACGCGTCCATACTCACATGCACAAGTAATACTTTAATTTGACGAAATTGTTACTTAATATCTGTTTGGAAGGTGCCAGAAGCCTAGGCCTAGAAGACGGACAAGTTAGTTAAAAAAAAAAACAACTCACGAACTCACCTCAGTCTTAACGTTATCACACGCCGGTGGACTGAGTCCTCACCACAACCCATCAGGTTAATATATGTGGCGTTCGAGATCAATTAAAACCTGGCGCCTCCTTTCGTGCTGCAGGGTCACCTGTGGCGAGGAGGCAGGTGGGCAGTGACGTCACAACTAGACTTTATCAATCAAGCCTAAAGGGAAACTGCAAAGTATGCACCCTTAAAATGAACCCATCAGAATCTGCACCCATACAATGAATGCATATTCTGTTTCATTATGCATATATATATATATATTTGTATTTATTCATATGTATTTTATTTGTATTGTAGGCTATGTATTCATTATTTATTAAATATTTATTGAAGGACGAAACACCAAAGCCCCATTCAGAGTTAGTAGCCCTAAATCTCACTATAGTAGAGTACGTGTTTACGTTGGTGCCGTCCCGGGGGATGGCAGTCGACGGTGAAGGCTACTTACTAGTCATTGTTTTTTATGAGTTTTATTTTTTTGTTGTTGTTTTTATGCTCGATAAATGAATGAAATAAATAAATAAACTAAACTAAACTAAACTAAACTAAAATCAATACTAACATTGAAACATTGTTAGTATTGAAATAATAGGCTTGTAACCTAATGCACATATTAGATCTCAAAGGAAATACATTTAAAATTAAATTAGTTATTTGATTTGATTGTTATTGACTGGATAATATTGATAACGCCTTTGTGGGCAGCCCACAGGCTAATGTGGGAGTATAATTGGAAATCATTTTTGGATATTTTGGTAAAGATAAAGCTTCTGATTACTGATTTAGTGTTTTATTTCAAAATAATACATTGTTGATGTAAAAATATATTGCAAATGTCCAGCATTTTTGGGGTTTTACAAAGTCAAAGGATATGACATATAGATACAAAAAAAATGTGATAGGCAGTAAACTTCTATGAAGCAACGCAATTCTTTCATAGGCTACACTTCAAACGAAATCCTTTTCGGAATTGCACATTCAACGTTTCAGAACACTATTTCATCTTCTTCCCTTTATCCCCTCTCAACTGCTCATGATTGTCATGGTGCCACCTGGTGGACGAATATAATTCAGGTCCACCAGAATTATATATGAATTATATAATTCATCCAGCCAGCCACAACCGATCCTGCACTTCCATATTACATAATCAGTGCCATAAGGTTTCCAAACTCTTTTCCCAAATATATATTCACAGCTCAGTACAAGTTTTTGAAGTTCAAAACAAGTAAATTCAATCTTTAACAAAAATAAAATCTAGTATATCTTGATGCAGTACACCATGGAACAAAAATAATGGAGTACTTTATAACAGAATGCACAAAAAGTGTCTATGGCAGTTAAAACAATCCCGAAGCCCAACCTTCTGATCCTTAAAGCGTGATTAGAGCTGTATGTGCATGGGTCTGAATCTTTGGTTGTCCCTTGTGCATCTGCACAACATGTGTACTCTGCTAAGGTTTGCGTGTACATTGCTTGGCCAGTATGTGACTTCTCAGAAACAGATGTTTCCCTCAAAGCTTAGGCAAGCGATTTATTTAGGAAGAATGTTGTCATTGTCATTGTTGAAATTCTGACGGCAATCGATAAATCAAATGCTCTGCCAAAAAAAGGCATAGTAGCTGTCTGTAGCGGGTATCTGTAGTTGTCACAGGCCTGTCACAAGCCTGTAGCTGTAGCTGTAGCTGTCACAGGCCTGTCGCAAGCCTGTAGCTGTAGCTGTAGCTGTCACAGGCCTGTCGCAAGCCTGTAGCTGTATAGCTGTAGCTTTAGCTGTCACAGGCCTGTCGCAAGCCTGTCCTATCATTTCATCAAAGGACTGGGTGGCCTACCTGCACACACCTGCCTGCCTGTGCACTCAATGCACATTACCATAAGGATAGGCAGACCTGTTCCTAAAGCGGTATATATATGTGTGTGTGTGTGTGTGGTTGGATCAGCGGTCCCCAGCCTCTGAAGCAGAAGAGAGTCAATATACATGTCTTGCAGTGTGTCACCTGCCACCACAGCAGGTGGTTGAGCAGAGTGCATCATGGGAGAGCACTTTGGAGCCTATGTTCCATGGCTGTTCAGCGTCTATCATCAGGATTTCTCAGAGAGAGCCAGACGAGCATACAATGATTACCCACAGCAGGAAGGATGACTGTGTGAGTGTGTGTGTGTGTGTGTGCATGTGTATGTAGCCATAGCCATAGTAGATGGCTATGGCTCTTGGTAAACTGAGACCAGACATTTTCAACCTCTTTTTTGAAGGAGGTGGCATTGATTTTGGTGCAATTTCTTCCAAAGTTTATCTTTAGTGAGCTATTGGGATGGGCTGGAGGATTAGTTCTTCATTCATCTCCTTGTCCCCGTCGTGGAGCCCTACTTCAATAATCCCATTACCCTCCGGTTTATCTAGCTCATGGTCCTCCTGGGGAGGTTCTATCACAAACACCCCACCCTCTGAGGACGTCCTGCTTCTGGCGCTGCCACCTCTGGTCAGAGACGGCCTGCCCAGCACGCTCTTCAGCTGTGCCCAGAAGAAGGGCTGATGCTTGGGCTGCTGCGGCCACTCCAGGTAGGTCTTGGTGCTCAGCATCTTCTTCAGCTTGCAGTACTTGCTGGGCAGGGAGCTGGGGTCGATGGGCTCCATCACCACCAGGATGACGTCGCTGAACGTCTTGCCCATGGCTCTCTGCTGGGCGAAGTAGAGCTCATAGTTGCACCACTCGCTGTTCACAAAGTGCCGTGAGAGAACAAAAATCACCTGTGGGGAAAAAAAAAAAAAAAAAAAAAAAGCGGAAAAACGGTCAAATCAGCGTCTACGTCTGCTCCTCGACACGCGCACATTTTCCCGAAGTACTGCGTTACCTTTCGGCTGTTTTCAATGTTGTCGATGATGTTGTCGATGATCCACTTTCCGGGCATGAAGTCCCTCTCGTGAATGCACAGGCGGTAAGGGTTCTTGTTGTTCTCCAGGCAGGGCAGGAGCTGGTCCCTGACCCAGTCTCCGTCTGAGTGACTGTAGGATATGAAGGCGTGGTACGCAAAGACCTCACCCTCCCCGGCCGCCCGCTCCTTGTGGGCTCTGTATTTCGCCCTGACTATCTGGTAGGTGGCCTTGGCGTACCAGGGGATATTGAAAATGTAACAAATCAGCATCAGTATCATCACCACGGCGGCGGTCACGGCAACCGAGATGACAATCACCAGGCGTATGTCACAGGCCACGTGCGCAGGGAAGTAAAAGGCGATGAGAGTGTTCAGGAAGGGCTCCGGGTGATAACACTTGTAGTTCTCAGGCCACTCGGTGAGGTTCACCCTCCCCTGGGCCTGGGTCTGCTGGATGAAGGCACGCAGCTCGCACGTGCAATGGTACGGGTTGTTGCCGGCACTGAGGCGGGACAGTCGCGGCATGTCCCCGAAGGACTCCACGCTGATGACCCCAAAGGAGTTGCCGTCCAGGGCCAGCGACTGCAGGGAGGCGCTCCTCCAGTGCGGAGGGATGAACTTGATTTTATTCCCGCTGAGCAGCAGTTCGGTGAGCTCGGTGGCTTGGTCAAAGAAGGCCATGTCCAGCTGGTCCAGGCCGCAGTTGGACAGGTCCAGGTACCGCATGGTGGTGGGCAGACACTGCAGGGCCTCGCTCACAAACTGGTTATGGTGCGCGATGAGTTTGGTGATGTTCGCCCGCCACACGCAATGCGTGCTTCCCGCCTGGGAGCCCAGCCGGTTGTTGCTGAGATCCAGCACCTGCAGTCGCTCAAACCCCATGGTCAGGTAGGACATTTCCTTCAGGCTGACGAGGTTGTTGGTGCTGACGTTGAACGTGTGGAGGTGGGGCACAGCGCCCGTGTAGTCGCACAGCTTGTTGTAGAGCACAGAGTCCTCCAGGCGGTTGTTGGAGACGTCCAGCAGCTCCACGCTGCCCATCTCCCTCCAGGCGTCACATGGCACGCTGTTGAAGTAGACGTACCGCAGGGACAGCTCTTTGACCTTGTTGAACCACGTGAAGCGCCAGTCAAATCGCAGCACATCAGGGTTACTGATATACCTGGTTGGACGGAGAATGTAAATAAGTGAATTGAAACATGACAAAACGCACATGAGAAATAAAACTGACTGACTGAGTCCGCTAGTTAGTTACTCTATCACTTTTAAAAATGCATTTTTATAAGTGCTACTTCTATTACTTTTTAGTAGTTTAGCCGACAATAACCATTCAACTACCCTTCCCAGAGGACACTTACCAAAGGTCCAATCTATCCAATTTCAGGTTTGTAATGCTGGATCCTGCACCACTGTCTATGAAGGTGGGTGAACGAGCAAAGTCGATGTACTGAAGCCTCAGTCTCTTCACTGTGTTGGCCTCCTGTAGGTTCATCAAGGCCATCCGCAGAAGATTCTCGTTGAATTTTCCGCGATGAAACACAAGCTGGTAGGCCTTAACGTATCTTAAATTGAAGAAAATGTCTTCCTTCCCCTGGAAGTACATGAACTCAAATAGGTTCCGGAACTGGATTCCAGCGAAGGTCTTGTTTGCAATATCGCTCAGCATCAAAGGGAGAGCTTCAGGTCTTTGGTCAATGGCCATATCAAACCCCATCTCCTGTGTCTGGATCTCCGCTAAACTACCAAGTTCATAGTAACTCAAATTTGAAGTGCACTTGAGAGCAAAAGTTCGTAATTTAATGTTTTTTAATGGCTGAAAGTCCCCCTTTTTGACTCCCATGACCAGGGATCCACCCATAGAAAGGACTTGGAGTTTGACAAATTTGGAGAAGCCTTCGACTAAAGTGGCACGTTTGTAGAGGTTATTAGACATGAAAAGGTGCTTGAGGTTTGTTAGCGGCATCAGAGCTGTGGCAGGGATCTCAGGCAGGGAGTTGTTGAATATGTTAAGATACTCCAGGATGGGGTTGTGCTTGAAAGCATCTTCATCAATGTGGGAAATGTTATTGAATTGCAGCAGAAGGACCCGAAGCCGGGGGAGATTCTGGAAGTCTTCAGCACGGACAGCCTGAAGTCTGTTGTAGGAGAGATCTACCCTCTCCAGTGTGGGTGGAAAGTGTCTCCAGGGAATGCGGTCGAGCTGTCTCCCCATGCAGTCTGCAGAAAGGCCAGAGCTGTGGATGAGACAGGGTCCTTCCTCGAAGGTTGTTGAGGGGATGGTGGACGTGGTCAGGGGGTGAGACGTGACCACTGCAGAGATCAGAGCACTCAGGCTCAGAAAAGTCCACAACATTGTGGCCCGATCTGAAAACCAAACAGAGAGGAGAGGATGTTGAGTATTGTGGCTGCCTTTCTGTGTAAATCCAACTGCTAGGCAAGAGCTTCCTGTCAATTATTCCTTGACTCGGGATGTCGTAACTCTTGTGTTGTACCCTCCCTGAAAGAGAGAAGTGAATGCCCAGTCTGTCACGCAGAAGCACCTAGAAAGCCAGTAAGATATTGGATCAGCTTGAGGGTTAAGGGACATGTCCCTGGCTTTCTCTCTGTTGCACCCATTGAGTAAAACTAGTTCATGCAACATGCTGTTTTGAAATGCAAAAACTGTTGACAGAGGATGTGCAGTAATCAGTAAAGAGTTTGAATTGCATCATTTGTGAGAAAAAACTAATAAAAAAAATCACTAGTTGATAATAAATTATATATACATATATATATATACATGTATGTATATATATATATATATATATATATATATATATATATATATATATATATATATATATATATATACATGTATATATATATATATAATATATATATATATATACACACATTAGTCCAGCCTGATGGATATTTTGTATTGTGACATTTGTATTTCTGATGTAAAAACCAAACTTGAAAGTGAGATAAAGAGCCATCATTAGAAAACACGTGAACAAGCACCAACACAACAAGGCATGGTTTTATCCCACAAATAAAAAGCTTTATCCTCTTGTACTATTTTGGTACAAAATCAGCAAATTGGCTTGTAAAATTGTTTTGTAATGTACTTAAATCAAGTTTAGTACTGCTGAATAATTATTGATTCACGGCACACATCCTAACAGATGGTACAGTAGCTATTGTAACACACAGGGAGGTTGATTCACAGTTGAATACATCCACACTATCAGACCATGCAAATATCTAATATATAGCAACGGTAACCTCAGCCACATCATCTGAGAAACACAACCGATGAAGAACAAATCAATAATAAAAGACAAAGACTGCAGAGACTGGCATATTCATCACAAAGTGGTCCTTTACACGGCATAGCAATAATCTCTACTTACCTACTGTTCATGACAAACTCACCCTGAACCCACTCTCACTCTGTGTCCTCCCCTTAATCTTAGCTTGTCAGCCTTGTCTCGGTGACCACATTGTTGTCGTTCCTGCGTAATCTGGCTTTATAACCACACTAAACAAACAGTTGGATCCAAAGACATGACAAGGCTTGAGTTAATATTTATGTTTGGGCAAACGTGGCCAATAGATAGCAGTAAATCAGCAATTTCCTTTTATATGCTTTTATAGTTTACTATGGGTGGGGGGTGGGACTATGCATCTCTTATCAACTTATTTAGGCTAGGGGTTCATATGAACTATAAATATAAAATATGTGAAAGAAAGGCCATTTCCCAAAACAGTCAATATTCTCATAAAAGGACACCACAGAACAGGAATATGTAATATTCATATCATACTGACTGACCTATGTGTTTTCAATATGATGTCAACTACACTGTACTTTAGTATCTGAAATAGTATCATATTTTGGACTCTTTAGGGAAACACGTAACTTGTCATGTAGTACTCTCACATGAATTTGAATCTGGTCAAGAAACTCCTACAGAGGTCAACAGTGGTCGATATTACTCATTGTTCTGCTTAGTAAATATATTAATGAAATAGACTGTATCCATGCAATGATTAATTGTCCTCTCTATTTGTTTATGGGGCTGCTACTTCCTCATTCCTTATTGTCATATTATTCTATCGGAAAAAAAAAATCAGCTATAGTAATCATTAACAAATTAGAGCGATGAGCTGTTACTAAACACTGTTATATATGACTATATTCTGTGGGCCTAAACATTATGCATGGCCCACAATTGATACAACTGCGTTTTAAAGCTTTAAAACACAATTTCACCACTTCACATGGTCAGCAGGGTCAACCATCTGCAAAAGCCCCCTATAACATGTTTGCGTACATTTACGGTGATCACAGGTCTGAAACTCAAACTAGTAAGCCATTAAGCTACTAGATACCATGGGTTTGTCTCTCTCATAGTTGTTGAATTTGGTGGATTTGGGTAAACAGAAGGAACGGAACAGTAGTACCAGATGTTGATCATTAACTACCACACTTAAGAGACTTGGAAGTAGGCCTTGTTTGGGAAGAACCGGGACCATTCAAGAAAGTGTTTTGTTTTGTTTCCGGAAAGTATCCCCTCCGCTCCCCGGTTTATCTTGTTGTTGGAGTGCAGCAGACGAGCTCCCAGAGAGCGTAGGAGTGCCACGTGCAATAAACAATCTCAGCCTGACTCATAAACTCGTCTTCAAACACGCAAGCCACACTCTACACATTGTTGTGTGACCGCAGGCCTAATTAAGAAGGTTTGTTTATGGCAGTCGCCACCCTTTAGCACAACAAAGACAGCGGCCGGGAAACCACACGACTCCACGTGCAGAGGTCATAATATTTGTTTTTACTGGAACCATAAAGATAACATGTAGAATTCTGCCTTTATTTTGAAATGAGGAGATGAACCAGACATGGTGATCTTTAAGCCATTATCCTCCTTGAGCTGCGTAAACATAACTCTATGATCACACCAATAAACTTGGTACCAGAGAGTGTCTCCACAGTAAATCTAGACAACTTCCGCCAAAATTGCCTTATTAAATCACACTTAATACGAGACGCTTAGAGATCCAAATTGACTAGTGTCTGGCAGAAAGTATAGGGAGAGAAAGTTTACTGACAACGTGTCTGTTTATTTATGGTTGCATGTCACTGTGAAAGCTTTAAGGGTAGTATTATATTATACCACACTAATTATTCATTTTGCGATGCTTTTTGCATTGACATCTCTATAAAGCAAGTCTAGAATGTAGTAATCAAACACGTGTCTTGTCATTGCACTGAAGACTTTCGTTTTTTATTGCGTCAGATTTAGAAAAATGCAAGTGGCGGTTTCTTGATAGTCTTGCAATAATCTGCTACCTGTTTTCAGTGTTTGTGTTTCAAAAACATGGGGGGGGGGGGGGAACAAGGGGATTTGACTTCCATCTGAAAGGTTGTGGGTTTGAACCCAACAGTCTACCTTTCGGCATTCTTGCGTAAGGTGCCTGAACCCTACGTGCCCATCAATTACATTTCTGAACGCTTTGGATTAAAAACCGCAGCTAAATGGGACTGCTTTGACAAAATATGTTATAACATATACAAGAATATGCCTTCACCTAGTCTCTCTCTCTCCCTGTCTCAAATACCCACTGGCTGTAATACTGATGAATCGACAACACGGCCCTTGATGGGATGAAGATTGTCGTCATGGTGTGTGCGTCCAATACCATATCATTAGACGTGGTATTTACTTAACCCCTGATATGCGCTTCACCTTTATCGACAGGCTTTGGTGGTACCCATGCCGACAACGGCAAACAGCACACCAGCAGCCGACGGGGACATTAGTTGTTTTCCCTCATGGCCGGACGACGGTGCCGGCTGTATACAAAAATGGCACAAACACAGGGGAAAGAGACAACGGAAGCTGTGACCACTTCAACCCCAGGGTCAGCCATTTTGTCCGGTGCACCTAAGTACCTCTCCACTTGTCAGCAGTGGGTTTGTTAGTACTTCCCTTCTAAACTGCATGTGGGTTTTAAATGGCCAAGTCCAAACACAGTCCAAACATCCGAGTAACAAACAGTAAATAATGTGGTTAGGGTGTTCGACTCGCCAGAGATCTACTAGGTTCGATCCCCAATGTCCACAGCCTATTCTTAGAAAGAGGCCCTAACATGCTTCAGAAGTTAATACGTTGTGTTGTTCCCCCAGTGCGTGCTACAGTGTGTATTACAGTGGGCGGCAGAGCAGAGGTTCTCCACCCTTGGGTCGGGTCCCAGGACAAGGCCACAGCGCAGTGGTTCCTGGGCCGCACTCCAAAATATGTGCACCAAAAACCTGACCGACCGTAGATTTTGCAGTCGTCAAATCACAGGTCACACTCACACTGAAAACCGACCAAACCAACTCAATTGTTCACAACGGGCAGAATTGACAACCCCTATGTTTGACATGAAAGTTCAATTTGGCAATGCAGGTTCTGTATGTTCAGGTAATTTATGTATGTCTAAGTGGGCCCCAGAGGCTGATGGTCTTCATGTTTCCCTGGCCCCGAAAATTTAGAAAAGGGCTGCAGTACAACATACTCTCAGCTGGACTTGACAGGAACTCCCTAATCCCTCTGTGATTGGATTCAGATTCACATAACTTTGTTAAGCCTAAGGAAAATTGTTTCTGTCAAAATTACTACAGAAAGGACTGTGTAATAATAAACAATAGAAAATAAAATCAGTACCAATATGAAACGCAAAAGTACAGCGAGTCCATAAACAAATTATGTTAAAAAAACCAATGTATTCTGTGCCGTGTATTTTGCTAACACAAGGCACTCAGTAAACTCACTAGGGCTCACTCTAGCGCTCACTGTAGGGCCGGCATGGACCACAGGAACTTTAGAGGGTCTTGTGCTCCTCATATTTATGAGGACGAACTGATATCCCTAACGACAGCTAAATCAGCGGTGTTCGTCAACTGGGATTCATGGCGGCAGCACCAGTTATAATTAACACCACTCCGGAGGGGGGGGGGGGGGGGGGAGCACGCAACCATAGAGCCCTTTTGATCAACATCTTTCAAAGTCATGAGACTTTATCTCTTAAGATAGAGTAGCTGAGTAAATAAAGGAAAACTAAAACTGTTCAGAAGGAAACGAGACTCAGTTTGGCTTCCTCTTTGGGTTACTGTCAGCCACTTGTGCAGATGCTTGTGACTTCGGTGCCAGGTCACGCCAACCCTGGTATCTGCTCACAGGGCTGAAGAGTGGGTGTGTGTGTGTGTGTGTGCGTCTTGCTTGTTACGATTCAGTGTTACTTTTCGAAATGGAATGATAAGGTGTTACCCTACCCTACCTAATTGAATGCATACAATCCGTTAACTCTGTTTATCCATCTGTCAGTCGAGTAAAACCGGTGTTGCAAAAGACAGACATTTCCTGACAAAGTAAGCTGATGCCAGTATCTGGGAAATTATCCGGTGTCAAGTTTCAGGTTGTGCAGGCTGAAAAAAAAGTGGTTTGCTTTCAGTCTGTACTGCAGCTAATTGGTTTGAATGTTTGACTTGGTTTATTGATTATGCAGAAAGCTGTTGCCTTGGTAACAGCCAATGGTTGATCAAAGGGCCCTCAGAATACACGGCACATCATTTTGTATTCATTAATTGAACTCTGGGAACACCTGTTTGTAACCTATTTATCCTATCCTGTAGATCTTGTTGGATCTGAGCTGATTATTAGATTATGCTAATGTATAACCTAAATGGTTTGAAGACATAGTGGCAATTTGGATGAGAATCTTGACATGCACACACACACACACACACACACACACACACACACACACACACACACACAAAACAGTAACTTGTCACAGATTGCAATTATGCAAAGAATACATAAAACATCCTTGATAACACTTCAATGAATCATGTAGTCTTTGTTTTTGTTCTTAAAGCTTTTGCCAAAAACAAACAGGTTGTTACACATTCCTCATGAGACAAACGACAGCCTCTAACACTTCAGCACATGAACAAACTATAGGCCTACGTACCCAAGAGGCTCCTGCTGAAGACAACGACGACAATCCCACTCGGCTAAAGATCTCGACAACAGAAACTGGTTTGCAACTCCCGGAGTGGACTATAAGTGTTATTTTCCCCCAAATCACAGTTCGGATGAAAGCTAGGTTAACGGGGCGTTTCACATTACTTGTCTTAATTCCTTCGACCAATCACTTAGCCGGGGCGGGTTAGCGCGTAATTGACGGACACAAACGTGGCCAGCAGCAGTCAGTGAACTGTCAAAAAAAGGTGACGGCAAAGGTTTCCAATCGACACCGTACAGACTGCAGAAAAACAATTAGAATCGAGTTCTGTAAAACTTCAACCAATAACGCGAAAAACGTTTCTTCCGCAGAATATCAATGTAATGGAAAAAAAGGAGACTACCAAACTTCACCTCTTCCAGTTTTGTTGGTTTCCGCTCAGCCTGTGTGCCGTCCGAGTCCTTACATCAGAAATTGGGACTCATATGGTGGGACTGCTGTTCCCAGGATGTGCTCCACCGTGATCCTTCCTCCTCTTCCTCTGTGATTGCATCCCTTCCCCAGTGTGTGTGGGTGTGTAAAGAGTGAGGGAGCGTGTGGTGTGTGTGTGTGTTTGTTCACTTTTCAGGAATGTTGGAACGTCAGTAGGAATACTTACTGGTTACAAATTCCTGCTGCCTGTGTTGGTGTGCGTCGGTACTAGTTTGTGCAAGAGTGCATGTGTGTATCTTGTCTTGTCTTTGCCAGTGTCTTTGTTGGTGTGTGCGTGTGTGTGTGTGTGTGTGTGTGTGTGTGTGTGTGTGTGTGTGTGTGTGCTTGTGTTTATCTTTGTATGTGCGTGTATCTGTGTGTATGTGCACGTTGTGTGTGTGTGTGTGTGTGTGTGTGTGTGTGTGTGCTTGTGTTTATCTTTGTATGTGCATGTATCTGTGTGTATGTGCACGTTTTGTGTGTGTGTGTGTGTGTGTGCTTGTGTTTATCTTTGTATGTGGATGTATCTGTGTGTGTGTGTGTGTGTGTGTGTGTGTGTGTGTGTGTGTGTGTGTGTGTGTGTGTGTGTGTGTGTGTGTGTGTGTGTGTGTGTGTGTGAGTGAGAGAGAAAGGTGTGTTGCTGTGGATGGTTGCTTAATCCATTCTCGTCAGACAGAGAGTAAGATAAACTTTAAGAGATGCTTCATACCTGCTTGTCATCTTGTTAGTATGTTAGCATGTCAGTCTTTAAGACGCGTTGCCTTTACAGCACTCTCCAAACCTTACCAAAGCTCGTCTTCTTGACCCACTGGGGCATTTTCCCTCTCTCAGAATTAACAAATTCTCATTGTTTTGGACTTTTGTTGACAATCAGGCGATATGTGTT
Source organism: Urophycis tenuis (assembly GCA_036785325.1). Lineage (NCBI taxonomy): Eukaryota > Metazoa > Chordata > Actinopteri > Gadiformes > Phycidae > Urophycis > Urophycis tenuis. The sequence goes on along the minus strand of JAXIVH010000002.1, from coordinate 9,330,619 downwards.
CACAGCCAGGCGATAGGGTCCGGCTCAGATCCTCATGGGACCACCATGTACTCTTTGTAAATCGCTTTGGATTAAAGCGTCTGCTAAATGCCCTAAATGTAAATGTAAATGTATTTGAGTTCACTTGTCATTTGTTTTGGAGGAAAAATATTTAATTTTGAGAATGGAGGCATAATGGCAAAACATAGTCATGATTATTGTAAATTATTGTTACATTTATACTACTCTTTGTAGTTATTTGTTATTTGTTAGTTATTTATTTGTAGTTATTATTATTATTATTATTATTATTATTATTAATATAGATGTGTCGTCATAAAAACACTGCCGAGCAGTCCTTTCGTCTTTTTATGGTGACACTTAATCCTTTGACCTATAGATGGCGGTAAAGCTTGCTTGTCTTGCAGCTCATCAGCTGTCAACCATTTTGTGTCAATGTGTCTAGTTGTCTTAGTGATGCATCCAATCCAATGACCCATACTCATAGCATTCAACCAATGATTCATAGCATTCCAGTCGTTAGAAAGATATATAAAGACAGACAGACAAAAAGATAGATAGCTGGAAATACTTGATAGTATTTCATGTGATTCACAGGATCAATTCGACATGAAAAACGTGACGGATATCATTTGAGTACTTTATTAATTTTCACTGCACATCTTAAATTCCGGTAAACATGTTATCATGGATGTATGTTATCTCCTTTAAAAATACATGTCATGAGGTGGCATTGGAATGGCATGGAACATATATAAATCACTTTATTAGAATCTGTCATGTTATCTTTAAACTCATATATAAATCTATATAGATATCAAGACACATAATTTTGGCACACACATAAGATACAGTAGCCTACTTGGCACTCGGAAAACCCAAAGTAGAAACAGAAGACGACTAACTTCACCCGGTCCAGTGGATCTGTACGCAGCAGGTGCTGTCCTGAACGCCTGAAAGCCAGTGCTTGTGTTAAACGGTTGGTTGATGAACATGACTGTGTGTTAAAAACTGTAGCTCTCTATAGAATGCAGTAGCCTTGGGTGCAGCAGCAGCAGCAGCAGAAGCATTCGTAGCTCTGAGCCGGTTTCAAGGGCAGATGCAGCCTGTGTGCTGTGCGCTGCGTATTAAGTGATGTCATTAGAGCGGGGGTGGGGTGGCGGGGGGGGTAATTAAGGAAAGTGCTCAATGGGAGTCGTCTGTATATAACACACATCAGTAGCACCGGCCAGAGAGGCCATGAAGGTTGAACACGATCTCACTCGCCGCAGCCACAACTCACCGCCCGCTGTTAACGGCCACCCTCTGACACGTGGTCATCCATTTGGGTGCTTAAAACTACAACCAAGAAGCCCCCCCACCACCACATCGGTCCCACCAATGGCCGACGCCAAACTTCCGTGTGTTAATTGAGCCGCCCGTCTCTCTCTCTGTGTGGCTGCAGCGTGACACGTCTCCGTGATCGAGACGTTCCAGTATTCTAGAAAACACCATGGGACACAGCGTTTGGTGGAGATGGTTAGTTACCGGGTACAAGTGGGGTGGACTCATTTCAAAGCAATGCATTTTAACACCTCAACACGTGTAACCGGCTGTCGTGATTTGACCACACATGGTTGTTTTTGTCAATGCTGCGGGGCGCGAACCCCCCGTCGAAAAAGGTACTGGATTTGTTTCCCCAGTGCCGCGCACCCGACCTGTAGGCCGGGCCCTTGAGCTACGATGTCCCCAACCCCTTTTGGCCCCTCGGGCAACCCTCTCTCTCTCTGTGTGTGTGTGTGTGTGTGTGTGTGTGTGAATTCACCCGCACGTGGCTTCGGGTAAAAGCATCAGCCGAAGGACTGACGCGGTGAAGAGGACTGGACCAGGGGGACAAGCCCACCGCCAGGTAAGTGGACGCAGACAAGCGCGAGGATGCGGCGCTCTCGCGTGTTTCTGCGTTTGTTTCAGTGCAGCGAAGCAGCGAAGCCACGGCCCTCGCTTTGGGAGCACACGGCTCAGATGAACGAAAAACACCCGCTCCAGAATCAGACTTTCCACAGCTGGCGGCAACACAGACACAGGTTATTATATATTTCCGCCCTGGACTGATATGAATAATCATTGTTTGCCGGCCCCATTGTCTGATGGACTATTAATATTGTCCCCGACATAATAATTAGTTTGGTTAAGCCGGGGGGGAGGAAATCTTATTTAACAATGGGTCCCGAAGCCTGTTGCAGCAGCCGCCATGTAATGAATGACAGTGCAAGCCTTCTGTTTTTCGGTCCATAGAGTCAGTGTTATGTTGTGAGTGGACATTGCAGTCCGACAGCAGTGCTCCTGTCATGGTGCAACCACACAGTCAACACCACTGAGAAAATCTGTTTTGATGTACCGTTGCCTAATGTTAATGATTACACTATGAGGTTAAGCAATATGTGTTCAGATATGCATCTGGCGCTGGGTTAAGCCCGTGAATCACACCAGCTCTTTTTTCCTTCTGGGCGCCTCGGCTGGCCAATGAGGCATTGTTGTGTCTGGTTGCCATGGCGACCGTTTCAGGCTCTTCTTAAATAGCGTCAGGAACCCTTCGTTTCACAGCATAAAGTTACGGCTTTGAAAAAGCAACACTGTCAACATCCGTCTGTTAGCATTGGTGTATCGGAGGGGTCGAGGACAAAGTATTCAATGGTTACACATAAACCAAAGTAACTCCGGTCTATAAAACCTCAAACTAACAAGACAATACGGTCACATACAGAGGCAGCAACGGTAGGATTCAGCACTGGCAGAGCAATGAAATACATAACATTCCTCACATAGCATATTGTAACAATCACAAGCTTTCTTTTCTCAAGTAAAACTATGAAATAACAAATCTACCACAGAACCTACGTTACTTTAAACCTCACCTGCCCATTGCACTATCATGTGGATGTCTTTTTTTGGAACAGAAAAGGTTAAAGCAAAAAACAAAAAAAACAAAAACAAAAAACACCACGTTTACAATATTCTTTTTTTTGTACATTTTATGGAGGATGAGTTGAAAGCAAAGTTCATGCAGTGGGTCCAGGATGAGCTGGATGTTACACACAGGAGCCCTCTTGCCTCTGGCTGCTGAGGCCAGAGTCAAAGACAGACATGGTCAGCATTTTAGTCTGAGCATCAACAGAAGTGTGAGAAGTAAAGAATACATCTTGTGTCATCCTTTTTCTTTGCTGCTTTATGGCCGCATCACCCATAAAATATTAAATTATCAAATTATAATTTGCATTATTTGATACACAGTATTTCGTGAACTGGTCTGTCTTCACAATCAAATATTTCCATTTCAGTTCAGTGTTTGTCATAATACACATTCTTAAAATGATTCCCTTTTCGTATTTTCTACGCTAATAGCAATAGGGCTTGTACATCAGAAATCATCACAGGATTTTTCTGTTGATGATACTCCTCCATTTTGTGACGAAGCCAGAGGGTTGTAGTAATGTCAAATCCCAAACTAATATAAATAAACTAGGCTCATCAAAACTTTGTTTTGCCACGTTTTGCATGAGAAATGCCATGGCAGTTGCAAACACAACAATGTCACCCGATAATGACAAATAATTTCACGATTCATTACCAAAACAATGACCAAAACACCATTACTACCATTAACGCTCCTTTGCTTCTATACTTCCGAAACGGAGGCAGCCATTGCGTTGTGACATCACGATGTACAAGCCCTATAGTATGATAAAACATCTCCTATTTGGGTTATTTTTCACCACAAGATTATTTAAATAAACAGCAAAGAGCGGAGCAAGAAACGCAGAGAACACAGAGTAAGATAATATACTGACTGATAAAAAAAAACAAAAAACCTAAAACAAAACCCTGCCCTTTCGCTGAGACACAGTGATGTTCATAGAATGAGTGTGAACCCATTCACCTGCTTCCTGTCACGAGGCGGCTTACTCGCTCCACCAACACTGTCGGCGCGCTTGACTGCAGCATTGCAGAGACAAGCGTGGCGGCCATGTTTAACCTCCTCCTCCTCTGCCAAAGGATTGTGCTTAGGGGGTCAATGTCCCAAAAGAGTTAAGGCTTTCTTTTGTTTTTATCAAATCTCCTTACCAAATTTATTTATTTCAGTTACTTATAGAGATGCACTAGCGAGATGTACTCACAAAGGTTCAATGAGAATGGGCATGTATGTGTGTTTTAGATGGATGATGAAGTGATAAAGGTTTACAATTTCACAAATAAGCACTATTAAGTATAGGTTTTAACGTGATTTGAGGAGTGGTGAATAAAAATTAATTGGCTTAGTATTGTATTTTCCTCGACTTGTTGGATATGTTTTTTATTTTTAAGTCTGAAAAGGCAAGGTTCGCAAAGCACTTGTTGGGGTGTGGATCTAGATTCATTCCTTGATATGTTTTCTTAAAATTCATAGGCAACAAATGCTTCAATTTGCAGACGGCTCTCATTGCAAAATGTGTTGTTTTGACTTGATGCAGCTGTCATACTACGACCATTACAATTATATTGTTTTATCAATTGAATCTGACATTCGGAATACTCAACACATTTCCCCCCCCCCAAAAAAATAAAATAAAATAAAGTGAAATCAATACGGAAGAAAAAAAGTTCCTCAAGGAGAGCCCCCTCAAACTCTTTTGTACCTCCATGCTCTGCGAACCCGACCTGGACCTCGGACAAGTGGCTCCTCCCCCCCCCCCCCCCTTCCTCATTCCTCCTGTCACCGTGGAGACCTCGGTGGAGACAGAGACGGGGGGGGAGGGGGGGGGGGGGGGTTAGCGTTAGCGGCGGCTAAAGTTACAGAAGCCAGAGGGCGGCCACCGCCAGCAGCAGGGAGGAGCCCAGGGTGGAGGCCAGCGAGGCGGCCAGGGGCCCCGCGTTGTACACCAGGCGGTAGGAGATGACCTCCACCTTGAAGCCGTCCTCGGTGGCCATGCAGCGGAACACGCCCTCCTTGAGGGGCAGGTCCACGAAGGCGGGGCCCAGCACGCAGGAGTCCCCGGTGAAGAGGCACGGGTAGTTCTTGACGTAGTTGTCCATCTCCCAGCGGTAGGTGGCGTGGAAGGAGCGCACGGGGCAGGGCAGGAACACGGAGGTGTTGGAGCCCACCACCACGTCCTTGGGGGAGGTTCGGCGTTGCTTCAGTGCTGGTGGGCGGAGGTTGGGTGGAGGGGTGTGTGTGTGTGTGTGTGGGGGGGGGGTTGTTCAAGGTCGGCAGAAGATGGAAGAGATTTATGGTTAAAGAAAATGAGAAATTCTAACTACTCTAAATATGGAGGACCGAGCTTTCACTGAACAAGAAAAGCAAAAGACGATAAGATGAAGGGCCCTGAGTTCAACGTTTGAATGTCGTGTGGATACATGAGCTGTCTGGAGATCATGCAAAAAGACTTGAGATTGTTTTTGTGTGTACGGTTTTGAACTCTTAATGCATAACCTGGATTTTATCCATTTATTGTGCGTTTTGAAAAGGCTATACCATCATTGCTGGTTACACTATTTGATCTAAACTGTCTTTTCGAGAGGAGATTCTCAGGTCAGACATCTCATCCGAGGGGCTATTTCACAATGGCCTTGAAATATCACTCAAATCTTTCGTCAGTGGATACTTCAAGCATCATCTTGTTTACTTCTTTCCTTTCTAGAAGTTTGACCTCGGCCATTTTGGAAATACTGCATCTTGTGCCGCCCACCACCGTACCATCGTACATATTCATCCAAAATCTTCAGCCATTGCTCTTCCCAAGGTTAGAGCCTGTCTTCGGGATTAGAAGCTGTGCAACCGTTGATAGTTTAAAGAAAGTACTTGCCCTGAAGCCTTTTTTGTCGGGCCTCAATTATATGATAATAATCTACTGGGGGCTGTGGAGCTCTGAAATATTTAATTAAGACAAGAGAAGAAGAGAACGATGATACACACTCACCGGCAGCTTCCCCGCAAACCGAGGCGTTGGACTGATCGAGATTCTGAATCAGAGCGCTGTTGGACAATAACAGAGCGAGAGGGGGAGCGGGAGAAAGGGAAACACTTAGCAAAAATAAAGCGCCACAAATAAATAGACTGTGCGTCAAAGATGGCCGATGGTGCTGAAGCAAGGCGGGTTGGTTAAGACGTGTCTCTGTTTCAGATCCACCCCGTTAAAAGGAGAAGGGAGTTATAAATAAGGACACTGCAGCTAGAAATATATAAAGCTTATTCGTAGCTCCGGCCTTAACATCTAAAGTTATTTACAAGCTACAAAACAACAACAAAACTATTTTAAATATGGTCGCATTTTGTAATATTAAAAATATCGACACATCTTCATGATGACTTCATAAAATGGCTTGCAGGCTTTTGACATCTCATGATGCTTAAATGACTGATGAAGTACGACAGCAGTCACACTATACACTGTTTACTCTGAAATGAAAATAAAGATAAAACAATCTGCCACTGTAGCAGTTTGTCCATGACCACAACAACACCAATGTCAGTCACATAATAAAGGTACAAAATATCGATATTGATATGGTGATATCAATACTAATATGAGGTTGCGCTAGACTTTTTCGTTGTCTGTCATTTTGACTGTCTTAAAAATCCCGTCATAATCTATTTTTACTCATTTAAATGATAATAATGATATATATAATTTTTAAATAATATTCAGTCCAAACAAGCTGAACAAATAATCCACACCTTGGATACACACATCAAGCAGAGGAATATGTAACTTTCCCCCTGCAGTAACAACTGACTGTGAGGCCATCCTTCAAAATATTTGGGTTTGCCGTAACCCGACCGACCCTGTCAATTTAGGACCGACACAAATATATATTTCTTTTTTTCCCTTTTAGTCGGACCGACTTGTCGTTTGTAAACTTGCGTGAAGACCGACTGTTTTTTTTTTAACTCTTCAAACAACTTATGCAAATATAATAAAACCCTTTTAATTATATTTTAGTAAGTATCCCGAATATAAATTGCCTACATGCACACATAGGCTACGTTCTTTCTTTTATATTTGCTTAATTTCTTCAATGGTTCGACTTGTTTGTTATTGTGGCTGCGGCTGCAGTAAAGAACATTTTCGCGGTCACCGTTCAAAGTTATACGGGTTCAGGCACCCTAGAAATACATTTAAAAAACGCATTGAAATATCTCGACTCCGCTATAACGTGACACGAAGTTCTGGAAAAACTGTGCCCAGATCTTTACCCATCCCTTCTCCCCTCGAGTCTTACAGTGACGTGTCAACTGATGTCCGCTAAACTTTTACGGGTTGGAGACCCAGTCAGTGCTGCTATGCTCATCGCCACCAAGTGGTCAGGGGTGTGAATTGCAATCTGTCAAAATGACGGATGGCCCTCAGATTTTTCCGTCACTGTTTAAAAAAAACGGTCAATGACGGAAAATATTCGGTTAACGCGATCCCTATATTATATAGACAAACATAGACAAATAGATAAACAAACAAACAAACATTACAGTATAGAGCAGCAGATACAACTGTTTGATGCTGAAGCCAAACGCTTGATGTGCAATATAAATGGCTTTCTCTATCTCGTGTTTGTATGTGTGTGGTTATGTGTGTGTGTGTGTGTGTGTGTGTGTGTGTGTGTGTGTGTGTGTGTGTGTGTGTGTGTGTGTGTGTGTGTGTGTGTGTGTGTGTGCCTGTCTCTCTCCCTCTTTTGAGTGGTTCTCAAGTACACAAACTTAAAAAGACAAAAAGAAACTTGAAAACACACACACACACACACACACCCCCACACACACAGACAAAGAGTGACACAAAAGAGAAAAAACATTCAGTGAATGCATCATTTGGCCTCAGCACTGAGCCATAAAGGCTGCAGCTTGATGTAGAATATGGGTCCGTAACCGTGACAACACTACCCGTATCCGGCTCTCATGTGGTCCCCCCCCCCCCCTGCAGCGCAGCAGCTCTATGGTGATGAGGTCACTTCCTGCCTTACCCGGTGCTGATGTTGTACCCCGTTGGGATGGGGACACACCTCCTCCTGGCCCTGTCCCATCCGCAGTACGGATCCCGAGAAAGGATGCAGTCCCTGCACGTGTCGCCATAGCGACCGCAGTCAGCCAATGGCAGCCTCTGGACCTCCATCGCCGTGCCAACGTAGAGGTGTCCCTGTGAGCAGGAGGAGGAGAGGAAGCTGTAGTGTTGAGACAGTGATGTGAGGGTGAATGTGTCCATGTTTTTCTATTCTTCAGAAAAAAAGCAATACATCGACATTCAGTCTTATATATAAATATATGAATTGGAATGAGTAATTAGTAAACCTGCTTATCCTTGTTAGGAATGGAGGGAATTCAAGGCAAACCAACGGAAGCGTTTTATTGTAGGCAATCAGTGGTGACACTCCTAGTTGAATACTTTACAGCTCAGCTCCACTCCAGCCACCGAACAGGGTGTTTAATGGCTGCTTTGTCAGCGTTTGCATTCGGCTCAGAAACGCGGCCATAGTAATCAATGGCAGGCGCTCCACGGACCGTGTTTGGGGGGGGGGGGGGGGGGGGGGGGCGTTCAATGGCTGCGTCCAAGCAAAGGAAATGTCAATGGCGAACGCTAGCTTGAAATGTCCCCACAGCGTTGCTCACAAATGTTGACCTCGTTCTTTGTACATGAATGGTTTTCAGAGATGAAATTGAATGTTTTATTACAATCGTGAACGGTGGCACACAGATAATGGGCGAGGCGTTTTTTTTTTTTTTTTCAGAGGAGCCCTGGTGTGGTTTGACATCACACCACCATAATGGGGCTCTATGTGGTCACTCTCTCTACCTTCTGTCCGTCGATGGCCATGTTGAGGACCGGGCCCTCGTTGTGGAACAGGGAATACTGGGCGATGATGAAGGCCTCCTCACTGGTGTGGAGAACCTTGAGCACCTTGCCTTGTTCTGGCGGAGGAGAGAGGGGAACACATCAGGACCGGGGGCCACGGGGAACGTGTTTGATATACGCAAGCAAAATGAAATGCTGCGCGCACATTTCTCTGGGAATTTGAATTTGGGAGGAGATAGAGAAACACACATGCACCGAGACTCGGCACAGATACATTAAACATCACACGAGACACACACACATGCATAGAACAGACACAAAGACACTGACACACACACACACAGACACACAAAGGCAGAAACATCCACAACACTGAGATATACAAACACAAAATATACACAGAGGTGTCACACACACACGCACGCACACACACACACACACACACACACGCACGCACACACACACACACACACACACACTCACGCACACACACACACACACACACACACACACACACACACACATACGCCCACACACTAAAGGGAGGAAGGCGCCTGTGTGCAGTAAAGCCTACAGCACCCTCAAACGCTCAGTATGAAAATGAATAGTGATCAAGTCTTGTGCGTGACAGCTTAAGACAGGCTCCTAATCTGTGCTGGGCTGCGTGGCGTATGTAGCCCCGTGCCTGTTGACGCCGCGAGAGAGCGATGTCTTTTGTAGGGCGCGGATGGAGCTTGCAGGCTACCATAGCCAATGTGTGCCCACCGATACCGTTCCCCGCCACCGCGACTGTGTCTTGAGTGTTGCCGCGGTGCTCCGAAAAACCCGGGCCTTCGTTGAGCCTGTGTTGTTCATATTTGATGTACCATTCACTGTGTACTTTCTTCGTGTTTTGATGCACTACAAAAAAAAATACCTCGGTGTGTTGTTTGTGTTATGTCTGAGCCTGTTTTGACTCTTTCCACTTCAGTGATTTTTTTTTTGATGATGAACAACACACATTTTTTTTACACACACGTTTTGGGAGTCTGTTGGCTCCTCACTCCTCCATCTCCTCGGATAATTACGAGAGGACAGTGTGAAGCGCTGGCGGGGTAAAAATGCCTTTTTTTTTTGTTTGTACTCTCATCTTTTGCTCTGAAACCCTTTCTTTCTTTTTATCCAATGTTTATCTTATCTTGTTAATGAGCTCCCTCGCACCCCTCTCTCCTCTCCCCGGTTCACCGGCTTACTGTGGTGGCTCTGAACCAGCCGACAGGATACAGGAAGGACAAGATAATCAGGCCCGACAAACTACTGCCGATCGTTTAAAGCCTGCGTGAATTCAATCAGCCGTACGCGTACGTGTGCCAGTGGGGCGGCGCCCTGAATACAAGCACTCTTCCCCTGAACGCTAACCTCTCCAGAGGTTGACCACAGGACGACCCCCCCCCCCCCCCCCTCCATCGCAGCCTGGCAGGTTTTGCAGAAACACTATATTCTAAGTGGTTCAGGTGTGCTATTTAAAAGTTACGGATTCCGAACCCCAATGTCTACCGTTACGCATATCAGCAAGATTTTCTGCTTCGTTTAATGATGAGTATCACAAAAAAACAAACAAAAAAAAAAAAATCCCCCCGGTCTTCCAAGGAGGGTGCAAGATGCCTCGTTATGGGAGACACACACGTGTCATCAGATTTGAAAACAGAACGAAGCCACGCACGGTTGTTTATTTCCAGACGTCCAAAACTCACGGACGTTCACCGTGGTGACATTTTCCAGGTCGAGGCCGAGAATGTTGGGGGGGGGGGCAGAACAGCACGCAGCCGGGCCAGTCTGAGCGTGTCACCATTCAGGAGCCCGGGCATGGTGTGTGTGTGTGTGTGTGTGTGTGTGTGTGTGTGTGTGTGTGTGTGTGTGTGTGTGTGTGTGTGTGTGTGTGTGTGTGTTCGTGTGTGTGTGTGTGTGTGTGTGCGCAGTCTGCATTGGAGGTGATTTGTATTCAGAGCTCAGCGTGCCAAAGCTGGTCATGCAGAAGATGATTATGTCATGATCAAAAGGACACCGTTTGTCAGCTTTGTAGGACCGACCACTCAATATTCAGAATGTAGCTCATTCACGTGTCTCACAGGGGACGGCATGATGCGCATTTGTTACCGCCGAGCCCGGAGCATCGTGGAGGCCTTGAACCTCCCTCATTTAGATAAGTAGGGGGGGGGGACATTTAACACATTTAAAGTTCAAAGACGGAATTCAAAACGAACAAAGCTGGCTCCGCGGCTGAAATGGACTTGGTCTTAATGACACTTCTCTTCAGGCATAGGCTGACGGCTGGCGTTAACGAGTATGACATCAGAGAGAGGAAGCCACACTTCAGACTTCACCTCTTCGGCTCCCAATCTTGTAAGTCAGCGGTTCTCAGACACTTTTTGGGAAACGTAGCCCTAGAAAAAAATCGCACGAGGTACCTCAGAATATGCAATGAAACTCCTTGTCTTCTCGCCCATGACTAAAAAAAAACCCAAAACAACTCTGCAGTGCAGAAGCGCAGTGCACAAGAGACAGAAAATGAATTCTTTTTTTTTTCACCCAATCAATTCCCCTACTAGTGTCATATTTAGTTAGTTTCAGTTGTTTCATGAACCCAGAGGGACACCAGAGTAGCCATGGTTGTAAATCACTCCACCAGCCTACCACCAACACTAATACTCTCTCTGCTGTCAAATATGACATCAACCTGGAATCAGCCAATTGCTATTTGTACTTACTGTCCCAGGTGAAGGAGGAAGTGGAGGACTGGGTGTATAGTGTGTGTGTGTGTGTGTGTGTGTGTGTGTGTGTGTGTGTGTGTGTGTGTGGTGCGCGCGCATGTGTGCATGTGTGTGTTTATCTGCGTGTACATATGTGGGTGAGCACATGGGGAGTAGATACACAGGCAGCTCCCCAGCAGCCTGTGCAGTGTACAGTGTGTTCTTCTTAAAGCTCCTTTGAACGCGCGCTCTCGCTGGCAGTGGGTTATCAGACGGGAACAAAGCCTTTCCCGGCATCGCCGTTTCCTTTCCCACAATCCTCGCTGTGGCGCTCCAACAGCTGCCCCCCTGCAGCCCGCCGTTCACCGTCTCCCGTCGGCGTTCCGTTCCCTGGTCCCTCTCTGGTGTCACAGAGAGGAACAAGCTGTGTGGACGGGCCCGGTCGTCTGGGCTCTCGGGTCAGCCAAAGAGAAGGACAGCTTGTTCCTCTCTGTGGTCTAGATATGTTACCATGGTAACACAACACTGGAAAGTGGCTGCTTGTTTAAGTCGGGCGGGGGACTGGAATGAAAGAACAGTCTCCTTCTATGAGTGATCCGCGGGAGGTTGGCGTTGAACGCCAGAACCCGCGAGCGTCTCCACGAAAAAACATCCTTCTGGTTTGGATCTTTAGTCTGAACTACAAACCACATTAGAACGCATTAGACGCCGAGCAGACAACAGCAACGATAGCATTCACTGCTTTACCTGGACCAGGGGTGAGCGGGCTGTCGCATTAAACACAACAATGTGTGCCGTGCATTGTCCATTTGTTTATTTATTTAACGGGAATGAATAAGGGACCGTCGAATGGGGTTTCTTTTCTCCAGCCGATGTTCACCCACTCACCCGTAGAGACGGCACGACACAGCCCCGGGTTCGAGGTCTGATAGGGATCCCCATTAAACCAGCCCTCAACGTGGCCCACACCACACCAGCGCTCGGGCCACGACGACAGCGGCAGCTTGCCCGCCGTTTCCCCCCCCCCCCCCCCCCCCCCCCCCCCCCCTTCCCCCTTCCCCCTGCAGTAACTAAGAGTGATTTGCTCTCCCCCGCCACCAGGCTTGTCTCCGCTGTAATTGTCCGCTCCCCAGCCGCTGCAGGATGTATACTGGTGTTTCCATCACCAGGGGCGATAAATGGATCACAGCCTCCCAAAATGCATCTAGTTTGCCATCATTGTTTTATCACTGCCAAGGACGGCGGCGGCGGCGGCCGGCTTGGCTGAGTGAGGGCCGCCACTCACTGACTTTTAAAATTGGCCTCCCGGCGCCGGGAGGCCATGCGGAAGTTGGGCGACTATCCTCGACTGCTGATCGGGTGGTCGCTTAGGGAGGACATTCTCACCCTTTTT
>JAXIVH010000002.1:9309191-9317502 GCA_036785325.1 Urophycis tenuis | reverse complement strand
ATGTTGGCCTTCTAAATTATCATTTTTGCAGATATTTTTGAAACAATGCATACAGAAAACTGACAGTTTGGTTATTTGTTCTGAAAGGACTAGTAATCCACGCTATATTATGCTTGTCTGGTACAAGAAACCCGAGACTCCATAGTGCGGAGTTATAGCGCCACCAGGTGTTAGTACGTGTTGAAACGACCTGGACACTGACTAGTAATGATAAACAGAGTATCCACATAGTTTTATGATAGCGTATAGTTGATGTTTCATTTGATCTAAAACTAATCTATTCAAAGCTAAGATTATTGCTTACTTTGTGTTTACCGCTGGACCGAATGACTAATAAACATATAGAAGATGGCTAAAAGTGTGTGTGTGTGTGTGTGTGTGTGTGTGTGTGTGTGTGTGTGTGTGTGTGTGTGTGTGTGTGTGTCTGTGAATGCATCTGTGTGTGTGAGAGAAAGAGTGTGTGAGAGAGAAAGAAAGAGAGTGAAAGAGAAAGAGAGAGAGAGTGAGCAAGAGAGCGAGCGAGAGAGAGAGAGAGAGCAGAGAGAGCGAGCAAGAGAGAGAGAGAGAGAGAGAGAGAGAGAGGAGAGAGAGAGAGAGAGAGAGAGAGAGAGAGAGAGAGAGAGAGAGAGAGATAAGAGAGAGAAATCATTTGATGACCATTACCAGTGGCCAATAAACACCATTTGAATGGGTTGTGTGATGGTTGCATGGCGGTCTGCCCCTACAGGATATTAACAAACTGATGCTATGATTGAGGGAATGGGGGGTGGTCAGTCTGCAGACCTATACCACCGTCAGAGACTTGCTGAGGTAATCCAGAAGAGTTTAAATCTCTGCTGCTCACACACGTGATAATCTATTTATTTTTTTTCTGGGTTATTCTGGGCAACTGGAAGAGAAAATGGGAGGGGTTGATTTTCTGCCCAATGAATAGAGTTAAATCTGTCCCAAGCCCCAGTTATATCAGGAGAACCAAAATGTTAACACATCATTCAAATGTTAACCCCTTCTACAAAATGTTAACCTCCTTAATCAAATGTTAACCCCTTGCTGGGATCTCTGTTGATCAAAACGTGGCATTTCCACCAACATCTGCTACATGTGAAGACATCGTAAACTATACACAGTGTGTCTACTGACACTGTTTTGTATGTATCCCGTGAAAAGCTCCTTACACAAGAGTTGCAGTGCTATGCAGATATTGCATTAATATTAAGTATTACGATTCATATTTAGCTCAGCTGTTTCTAGTTAGATTGAAATCAATCATAGTATTACAAATAGAATATAAATCACGACACTCCCCCTATGCTGACAGTGTGTTCAATATATACATAAGCCAAAGTGTGTATGAAAGTATCACATTTCTTTGTATCAAACAGAAAACATGACCGCCTTGGTACTGTGTGTGTGTGTTTTGTTGTTCACCTGCACCATGTTTCCCTGTGTGCTGGGAACAGCAGTGAGTGTGTGCCAAACATCAGCAGCAGGTGTGCTGAAGTGTGGGATGCGCAGGCCTCATGTGCCAGCAGAGGATGTTTTTTTTGTCTTCTGTTTGATGTTACGTGTGTGTTTGGCTCACGTTGTGTTTGTTGCAGCATGGTTCCTTCGGGACTGGGCGGCAGAGAGCAGATCTCTCACTGGACCAACACACCGAAGTGATCTTCTGACCTGTGGTGAGCACCTCCAGCAGAATGTCAGGTATGTAACACACGCCTTCAGTCAAACAAGGCCCCCCATTGCTTCTGCTCCTTGGCTCCTCTCCTCTCTCTCTCTCCCCTCCCCCCCCCCCCTCTCCTCTCTCTCTTCTCTCTCTCTCTCTCTCTCTCTCTTCTCTCTCTCTCTCTCTCTCTCTCTCTTTCCTTCTCTCTCAATCTCTCCTCTCTCTCTACTCTCTTTCTCCTTCTCTCACTCTCTTTCCCCTCTCTCTCTCTCTCTCTCTCTCTCTCTCTCATCTCTCTCTCTCTCTCTCTCTCTCTCTCTCTCTCTCCTTCTCCCACGTTCCTCCTCCCCCTCTCCTCTTCTCTTCCTTTCCTCTCCCCTTATTCCAGGCGCTCCCTTCGGCCTCGCCTCCCCTCCTCCTCTCCTGTCCTCCCCAGCTCCCCTCGTCTCCTCCCCTCCCCTCCTCTGCTGTGCAGGTCCAGGAGACCGTGTCAAAGGACCGAGGAGAGGTTGACAGCAGCACAATTAAAGCCACTTTCTTTGATGCCAAATCAGTTCCTCACGTCATTTCAAAGAAAGCCTGAGGAGGACCCCCCCCCCCCCACCCCCCTGTGAGAATCGTTTGCTTTGTTTCCCGTCATGAACATGAACACGAGGCGGTTGAAATACAAGCATTTAATATTTTGAAATGAAAAAACAAAAAAACAACAACAAAAAAAAGAATCAAGCAATAACTTAAAAATAGAAGAAAATAGCAAAAGAAAAAAATTATAATATATATACTGTATGTACAGCGTTAATAGCGTTGTCTTCGTCGCTTTCTTTCGCTGGCAGTGCAACGTGTTGGTCGAGGGGGTCTGTCTCCACACCTTTTCCTTTGGTCCGGAGCGGAGTGTGACGAACACGCGTGTGAGGATTAGTAATCCTCAAAGCTTGGCGAATGGAGAGAATAAAACCCCTGGTACAAAAACGCCCTTGACCTGCATCCCCCCCCCCCCCCCCCCCACACACACACACACACACACACACACACACAAGATAGAGAGATGATGACGTGACGGCGATGTTGCTCAGGCACATTTTGTTTATGTTCGTGCTGCTCGGATCATGTGATGTGTTTGCGCATCCGTGAGTAAAAAACAAACCAAAAAAAACCCTAGAAATGTAAGAGCGCGGAAACATAAAAAAAGAAGTCATGTCATGATAATTGCAGTGCTCTTAAATCCTTAAAAAAAATGGTTGAAAGTTATCGTGTTAAAAAAAAACGCTTAAGTTAGAAATACTTCACCTATGAAAGTAGATAATATGGATTTTTACTGTAGAATCAGATATACTTTCTACTGCGCAGTGTGCCATCAGTTTCTCTGTACCCGGTCATAGGATCAGCGTTGATACATAGAACCACTGTGCAATTCCCCAAATCAACATTCAACCAAAAAACATGCCAAGTAGACAGCGATCCAAATGTGAAATTGTTGACAGACCTACGGTCTCCCCGTCCGTGCCTCGCATCATTATCAATCAACGTCTTGTTTCCGTGTGAGACAGAGCCTGAGTGCTGACTGGACAGCGTCTGAAGTGATCGAGCGTGGCTAGGCAGAAAGAGTGAGACCCTGGGGGGGTCAAAGGGCGTGGCACGTCCCCGACCTGCATTGGCATATCGAAACACCTGTCAACGAAAGCCGATAAATCGACGCCGGATATGTATATATTTTCTACGCTAAAATCAAAACATAAAAATTGCCATGCAACACATGAAGCTCCCAAAAGCATTGCTTCTCTTATTCAATTCTACATGCGACGGTTGGTGGGGATGGTTGTATATCTTTTTTCCGGTAAGCAGAGATCAACAGACGCACAGCAAACATGAGACAGACCTGCTCCCACATATTCACCGCTAATTACATTTCTAGTGAAGTGATCGTCACTCAGCCGCGGGTCACGTACCACCGACGTCACCCTGATTGCTTCTGATTTGCCCGTTGATGGGGGCCGCGGCCTTCTCGAATGCGGAGCCCAGTGCGTCCCTCGACTGTCCCTCCGGAGCTCCCGTAGTTCCCGGAGAAGGAGAAGCTGCTCTCGTTGGAGCGGCGCCCCCCTCTGATCCCCCCCCCCTCTCCGCACTTCCGCCTCAGATCAGCTTCATGGTGAACCGGCCGGCGTCGCCGCTGTCCCCGCCCCCGCCCATGGAGGAGCGGGGAACAAAGTCGATGGTGGCCGTGTGCTTGATCTGCCCTTTGCTCTGGCTCCAGAAGAACATGAACACGAAGCAGATGGCCACCGAGCTGAGGAAGGACAGGAAGCCCATGGTGGTGGCGATGACCAGCGTCTTGGCGTCAAACGGGTACGGCTTGGCCCGCTGCGCCGACGAGTTGGTGGCGGCGGCCTGGGAGTACGGGGACTCCCCTCCGGCCTCCTCGGAGTAAAAGTTCAGGGTGCGGTTGCGCGAGTAGCCCTTCACCTGCAGGCTGACGCTCAGGGTTTCGTTGCCGGCCGCGTTCCCGGCCACGCATCGGTAGGCGCCGCTGTCCTGCACCTGGGCGAAACGCACCTCCAGGCTGCCGTTGGACAGCGCCCTGATCCGCCCCGTCGAGGCCAGCACCGCCTTGTTGGGGGAGATCCAGGTGATGGCCGGCGCCGGGTCCCCGTCGGCCCTGCAGGAGAAGAGCACCGTGGTGCCCTCCTCCACCCGGGACTCCTGCGGCCGGCGGTCGGCGATCCGGGCGGGCCGGCAGGTGAACATCCTGGGCAGCTCCTTCTCCGAGAAGTCCCTGAACTCCCGCTGCCGCACCGCCTCGGGGGACAAGCACGTGGGCTGCTGTCCGTCAAAGTTGAGCCTCAGCCGCCGCCGCATCACCCACAGCAGCCTGCAGTCGCACGCCAGGGGGTTGGCGTCCAGCCTCAGCACCTGAAGGTTACCCACGGAGTGGAAGGCGCTCTCCTCCAAGGTGCTGAGCTGATTGGACGTCACGTTGAGCATGCGAAAGTAGGCCAGTCCCCTGAAGGCCCCGGGCTCTATTCGTAGGAGACTCCCCCCTGCTAGATGGAGCTCCTGGAGCCTCAGTAGGTCCCCGAGCAGGTTGCCCTGGATGGCGGTGATAGGGTTGTAGGACAGGTCCAGGAAGCGCAGGTAGACCAGGTGCCGGAGCGCGGCGTAAGGGACGGCGCTGAGGTTGCAGTTGCTGATGACCAGCGAGCTGAGGTTGAGGCCGATCAGGCTGTTGCTGGCCAGGGTGTCCAGCGCCGGCCAGTAGGAGATCTGCAGGCTGCGGAGGCGGTGGAGCCGGCGGAAAGCGTTGTTGGCCAGCATGGAGATGGTGAGGCGCAGCATTCGCAGATGGGTCAGGCTCTGGAGCTGGGACAGCGCCTCGGTGGGAATGGAGGTCAGATTGCTGCGGTCCAAGTTGAGCTCCTGCAAGTTCTGAAGGCCCACGAAGGCCCTCTGGGAGATGAACACCAGGTCGTTCTCTCCCGCTTCCAGTAACTGCAGATTCACCGTTTCTCTGAAGGTGTAGTCCAGGAAGACCAGGATCTCGTTCTCGCTGAGGTCCATCAAGCGCAGGTTGGACAGGCCTGAGAACACCCCGACGGGGATGATCTTCAGTCGGTTGTTCTTGACGAGGAGAGTCCGGAGGTTGTGCAGCCCCTGGAAGGCCTCCACCTCAATCATGGAGATTACATTATCGCTAAGGTTCAGCTCTTGGAGCTGTTGGAGACCGTAGAACTGGCGGCGCCCCAGGGTCTTAATCTTATTGCTGGATAAATCCAGGCGTCTGGCATCACTTGAAAACCCCTCCGGCGGCGACGTCAGATATCTTCCGGAACAGTTGACTTCGGCCGGGTCCGGTCGGCACATGCACCGCGACGGGCAGCCGCGAGCCGAGACCTGGAGACCACCGGACTGGAGCAGCAGGACGACACTCCAGGCCCCCCATCGCACGACGCTCTCCACAAACATCTTGCTTCCTGTGGGGGAGGAGATACGTGAGTGAGACTCCAGTCCTTGCAGACAGGGGAGGAGAATCCCGCCTACTTTCTCTTCATTCATGGTGTCACATAACACCGTGTTTTTGTTTGTCACTGAATGAAATATATTTTGAGTGAAATTTCCAGGGTGAGTTTTTTTGCCAATTTTTAACAAAACTGATGGCTATAGGGAAAACGGATACACACGTCGTATATACATTCAAATTTGCCCTCAACAGAAATGTGTGCATGTGGGCGTTTGTTTACGCCACGCTATAAACCTACCCTTGTAATGCGGGGGTGCGGATTTTCATAACCACAGTCAGTTAAGATGAAACCAGGTTTGAGTTAAGTACCCCGGAGAAGATGCGCTTCAGTTGTGAGCATGGTCTTACAACAGGACCTGCAGGCAAGAGAGAAAGCTGAAGAGACAGAGTAAGAGAGAGAGAAACACAGTGAGAGGGAGAGCAAGAGCGAGAGAGAGAGAGAGAGAGAGAGAGAGAGAGAGAGAGAGAGAGAGAGAGAGAGAGAGAGAGAGAGAGAGAGGGAAATAGGGAGCGACAGAGACAGATGGAGAGATGTCAATTAAAGACAAATGAAGAGGGAACTAGATCTCTTTTGGATTACCACTTAAGTGTGCAACGACAAAAAAAAAAAAAAAAACACCTGAAAAAACACCCTGTTGCCAGGGAGTGTGGCGGCGTGGACCCCCGGTGGGGGGGGGGGGGGGCTGCGGTGGCAGGTGGACAGTAAGCAGGGTCCCCTGGCTGATACTTGGCCTGGTCTCTGTGTGGCAGAGGACTACACAATCCCTACTTAACTGATTACCAAAGAATACATTCCACCTCGGAGCCAGCCGGGTGTCAGTTCAAACCTGCGGTCCGGCTGCTGCATGTCAGCCCCTCTCTGCTGACTCCCTCCCCTGCCCCACCACCACCGCCCAGTCCCTCTCTGCTGACTCCCCTCCCCCACCACCACCACCACCGCCCGGTCCCTCTCTGCTGTCTCCCCTCCCCTGCCCCACCACCACCACCTCCCAGTCCCTCTCTGCTGACTCCCTCCACTGCCCCACCACCACTGCCCAGTCCCTCTCTGCTGACTCCCTCCACTGCCCCACCACCACCACCGCCCGGTCCCTCTCTGCGGTCTCCCCTCCCCTGCCCCACCACCACCACCCAGTCCCTCTCTGCTGTCTCCCCTCCCCTGCCCCACCACCACCGCCCAGTCCCTCTCTGCTGTCTCTCTCCACTGCCCCACCACCACCACCGCCCAGTCCCTCTCTGCTGTCTCCCCTCCCCTGCCCCACCACCACCGCCCAGTCCCTCTCTGCTGACTCCCTCCCCTGCCCCACCACCACCGCCCAGTCCCTCTCTGCTGACTCCCTCCACTGCCCCACCACCACCGCCCAGTCCCTCTCTGCTGTCTCCCCTCCCCTGCCCCACCACCACCGCCCAGTCCCTCTCTGCTGACTCCCTCCACTGCCCCACCACCACCGCCCAGTCCCTCTCTGCTGACTCCCTCCACTGCCCCACCACCACCGCCCAGTTCCTCTCTGCGGTCTCCCCTCCCCTGCCCCTCCACCACCGCCCCACATTCATAAAGACACAGCCCGTACAAATACTCATGTAAGAAATGAATGGGGATGAATAGTAGGAATATTGAGCTTAGCTTCCTCAGAAGGGCGACTTTGTGAAGCACATGCAGATGAGTGACTTAGCGAAGAGCTGAGAGAGAGTTGGAGAGTTCTCTTTTTGGCAAAGCATCTGTCGCAGAGTATACATCCCAGAGAGAGTGTTGAGATAAGATAAGAGAGATATTTTGGAAATTCATACATTTCCTGCCAATTTTTTGTTGTTTATTTATTTTGAATGAATGAAATCAAGACGCAGCATGGAGGACTGGCGAAACAATTGTTGATACAGAAAGGCCTGTTTATGTTTCGCAAGAGTTTCAAGAATGTATTAATTTTAGCTTGCAAAGGTAATTGGAAACTGAACCGGATAAGTAAATATAAATGAATATAAATAATGGGTGTAGCTGAAGTTATAACAAGAAATAGAAATTATTTTGAACTGTACCAGTCCACCTTGCCTATAAAATAATGTAATATTCTTCACAAAGACATTTTAACAATCCATGGAAATGTGTTTCACGTGAAAGAGGCAAGAGAGTAACCATTTACTAAAATATAAATCATCTATCAGTTTTTCAATTTGCGCAGTAAACAATCATCAAGATAAATAAATATAGTATCAATATAGTATCAAATAAATACCCATTGAAAAGCCCTTCACGGTCGTCTTCATCTGATATGAATCACAACACAAAGTTATCACTCCTCAAAATGGGAAGCTGCTCTGCTCTCTTTGCTAAACTTTGTGGCTGATGAAGTTTCTGTTTGCTGACCATTGACAAACACACACACACACACACGCACACACACGCACACTCACACACACTCACACGCACACACTCACACACACACACTCACACACACACACACACACACACACACACACACACACACACACACACACACACTCACACACACACACACACTCACACACACACAAACACACACACACACACACATACACACACACACACACACACACACACACACACACACACACACACACACACACACACACACACACACACACAGAGGCATATCTTGGTTGGC
>JAXIVH010000002.1:9294191-9296691 GCA_036785325.1 Urophycis tenuis | reverse complement strand
AATACATGCAATCAAACACCATGTGATCATGGAAACAATTTTCAAATAATTTACTGTTGTGGTCAAATTCAGTGTTCAGAGTTCAATTCA
Organism: Urophycis tenuis; assembly: GCA_036785325.1. Taxonomy (NCBI): domain Eukaryota; kingdom Metazoa; phylum Chordata; class Actinopteri; order Gadiformes; family Phycidae; genus Urophycis; species Urophycis tenuis. The sequence goes on along the minus strand of JAXIVH010000002.1, from coordinate 9,296,601 downwards.
AGGCTTAATCAGGACACAACACACAACTAGGGCATAACTTTTACAGCAAAATATGAGATGGATAACAAGAGTATAGAGAATGACCAGTCAAATGAATGAGTGAGAGAGTGTGAGATTGCAAGTGAGAGAGTGAATGAGTGAGAAGGGTGAGGGAGTGAGAGAGTGAGTGTGAGATTGCAAGTGAGAGAGTGAAGGAGTGAGAAGGGTGAGGGAGTGAGAGAGTGAGTGTGAGATTGCAAGTGAGAGAGTGAAGGAGTGAGAAGGGTGAGGGAGTGAGAGAGTGAGTGTGAGATTGCAAGTGAGAGAGTGAAGGAGTGAGAGAGTGAGGTGGTGCGCGAGTGGCTAACCGAAATACGAGTTAGTGATTGAGTGAGTGAGAGAGAGAGAGAGAGAGAGAGAGAGTGGGGAACCAAATGAATGAATGAGTGAGCAACGAGTGAGTGTCCTCAATTGCCCGCAATAGTAGACAGGCAAACTACGCTGCGTACAGGGTTTCAAGGCTTATCTCCACAGCCATATTCATTTCTTAAGATTAACCAGTTCATTTTTTAGGGCAATCAAATGAAGACATGGCAGCTAAAGATAACTCACCCCTCGCCACTCAGATTGTAAAGGCGGGATAATTGGTTACCCTGATTGCATTAATCGGGGTACCTCAGGGACTGTTCCAATTCTGTAACAGACGTACTCTCTTACTTTGGTCCTCCTTTGATTGAGTGGCTGACGTGTTTAAAGGTTTGTCCTTTGTGTTTTTGTTTCAACAACAACGTTGTTGATGTCATATGTGGCCGGCAGTAGCTCAGTGGATAGAGCGGGTGGACAGAGCGAGTCGTCCACTAACCAAAGGGTTGGAGGTTCGATCCCCTCGATCCCCACTTCCAAGTTGTCTGCATGTCAAAGTGTCCTTGAGCAAGACACTGAACCCCATCTTGCTCCCCGGGCTGCTGAACCTAGCAGCCCATTGCTCCTATGTACCATAGGATGAGTCAAATGCAGAGAACAAATTTCGTTCCCATATCTAAACAATGCTGAGGATGACAATAAAGACCAAAAGGTCCTCTCATAGGTCTCAATACTACCAATATTCTTCTAATTTCCTGTTGTTTGTCACCACCGCACCGAAACCAACCGCCGCGCATTCCAAGCTAGTGATGCGACGCTACGGCACTCCTCGCTACCGATTCCCGCCTGCTACTGGGGACAAAGACAAAGCTTGTTGTTTTTAATCCGCTCATTTTGTTTTCTGCTAAATGTTTTTTCATCGGGCATTCTAAGGTGAGCCCCCTCAAGGACCCCGGCTCCGCCCCCCCCCCCCCCACCCCCATGAACGGAGGCTGCGGTGGCATCTCGCTTGATTTCCAAGGCCGCCGGTAATGCGATCCCGCGGATCAAAGCCTACACGCACAAATAGACCTTTTAGCTTTTAAAGCCCCGTGGAGGTCTCAGCTGTTTCCGCGTGTGCTGGGGCCTAATGAGAGCTCCGGCTAATACGCTGCGTCGGGCGGCCTTTCTCTTCCCAAGTTAAAATATTAACCCCTCCCCCCCCCCCCATGCATCGGCCCACCAGTCGCTCCACCCACCGAGCACCAGCTCACGTCATTCGTCCGTGTCGGCACTGAGTTTGACCCCTGCGGCTAAATATATGCGCTAGGGGAGATCTCGGCCCGACTACTAGAGGTTTCCCTCCACTCTGGCCACCTCCTGCACCACGGCCCTTTCCCAAAAGCGCAGAGCTTGGACATTGGCTGCAAATGTTCACAACAACCGATCTACGGATTGGGAAAAACGACTGTGCTGAGAACGAAAGCTGAAGGGCTGATAACGAAGTGCAGAGATCCAACATTTTGCAAATTTTTCTTGATTTGAGGATTTTTTTGTATATTTGCCTGCGCCATATCGAGGCTTCCATTGCAGGCTGGTTAAATAATTGGTGAATTGGTAATTCACCAAATATCAGGCCACATTTGTGTTTAGTGCATATTATTGGGCAGACGCCACACCACCCAGGAGTACAAGACCCAGCTGAATACAACAACGATTACATGTGGGAAATCACAAGTTACTTTTTTTTTGTTGCCACAATCAGCGCAAATTGTTAATAACTTCAGTTGATGAAGATTCCCCAACCGCGTGTTTTTGTCCCAAAGCCTCCAGGTTCATCTGAGGTTCCAATGCAACCACAAGCTGTTGCTGTCAGACCCTTGTCACCACTTTTTACACCTCAATAAATAGGCAAACATGTCAAGTTCCGATGTAGACAGCGATGGCCTCCATCCAACCTGTTTTGTGTGCATTACTTCCTCCATACCTTACTGTACTAAAGTGCATTGTTACAGACAGTGACGGCACCTCACCTTTGAGTATTTGTGAATGCTTGACTGCCTCGTCTGACACGCCGAGATGACTGCAC
>JAXIVH010000002.1:9262523-9292523 GCA_036785325.1 Urophycis tenuis | reverse complement strand
TGCGTGTATGCTAATTGCTTTAGCATCCCTCAAAATCTGATGGGAATCGCAAATAAATGTACTCATTGATTATGCATATTCAGGTTCAAGATATGGAAGTCATTATGTAGGCCTAGTTGTTATAAATATTGTCCTGCCCCGTAGGGAAATACTGGATTGCACTGGATTGCACTGGATTGCACTGGATTAATGACAAATAAAAGCTACAAACTTTGCCAGTCTCTAAAAGCTCTTACTGGATGATAGGAAAAAGGAGAGTACACAGTGTGGCCTGTTTTTATTTCATTTTATCCATTTAACCTTTATATAGCAGACAATCCAAGGCTTGCGTAAAGCCTTGGATTTTCGGGAAAAGGTAGCCTATAATATATTTTCATCATTTTTACAGACAGCCTTTCCTCCAAAGGATACAAGTAATATTGGGCAGAAGCAGTGCAGCACTAACAGTGCAGGAAAACACACGCCTGACAGGAACAGCATGACAAAGTACATCTCCAAAAATAAAAGTGCACAAGAAGCACATTGAGCATTTCAACATAATATTGAACCCACATATAAATAACTATATCATATAGACATAAAAACCTTGAATTAAATATATGCTAAAGTTTGACTTCAGGCCTGTGTATTTTCTTTATCAACATTGTACAAATGAACACAAATGAACAGTACACTTTCAGATGCATTATTTCAGCCGTTTGAAGTGGCTGAAACATGACACCCAGCACCATCTGGTTGGCCACTGGGTTGTGAGAATCCAGATGTGAAACCCCCTCACTCACACACACACATACACACACACGGTACTTTTATCGTCCCAAAAAAAACGGAGCTCCCATTTTTACTTCCTCAAAATCCAAGTATATAGACTCACACGCTGACCCACTTCAGCAGCAGGCTTAGAGAACAGAGAAGGCTTCAAGCTCCGAAGACTCAACCTCAACCGCACCATTTTCCTCACTCGTCCGACCTTTGAACCAAAGGTAAGTCCACGTAGAGATGATGACGTGCAGAATTTACAGACTTTATGAAGAATTGTAACTTGTGTGTAACTTCTTGGTCATTCGTTTACTGTAAAGCGCTTTTTAGATCAGTTTATTAGCAGACAGGGCGGCATCGTTTAACTTCGGTCGATAGATCCTCAAAACAAATCCACAACCGCAGGAATGTTGCGTGTCAGCACTCTGCCGGTGTGTCTGCGTGTGTTTCACCAGTAAAGTTCACCACTTTGGTGCGTAGTAGTGAAGACACGTTTGCTTGAGCTCGCTATAGCGGTGGCATACACGTAAAAAGTAGAAAAGTGACTTGGTGAAACTTAATGCTAAATAGTTGAAGAGCTGCTTCAGCTTCTCTCTTGCCCACCCACACCACGCAGCATCCGCTCGTTTGATGCACAGACGGGCTAGTAAAAAGTACATTTACATTTACATGTAGGGCATTTAGCAGACGCTTTTATCCAAAGCAATATACAAAGAGTACATTTGTCATAAGAAGGTGAAACATTTCATTGCTGCTAATAGAGCAAGAAAGTCACCAGAACAAGTTTCAAGCATTTCAATTGCTGGGTTAACCATTGCAAGTATACAGCATCTCTGACTAAGTGCCAAGTTACAAAGTACTTAGTAAGGTGAAATTTGTCCTGGGTGCGTATGTTTCAGTACCTTACTCTGTGCTTGCTTATCTTTCAGTTCCTTACCCTAGCGTCTATGTGGTTATTAACTTGAACAATAGAAGGGCAATAACACGTAGGCCTAGGTCAGTGTATTTGATTGTATAACCATTCACTTACAAACCATTGGTCGCGACGTTGTTGAAGTGTTCTCTGTGGCTGTTGTTCCAGAATGCTGCTGTGTTTGTGCGTGTTGATGCTGGCGGCGCCAGCTCTGAGCCACCCGCTGGACGAGGTCAGCCTGGAAGCCCAGTGGGACCAGTGGAAGATCACACACCGCAGGGAATACAACGGCCTGGTCAGTGTGTGTGTGTGTGTGTGTGTGCACAGTGCATTGAGGTTACACCTCACAGCTGGATGTACTGTGTGTGTGTGTGTGTGTGTGTGTGTGTGTGTGTGTGTGTGTGTGTGTGTGTGTGTGTGTGTGTGTGTGTTTGTGAGTGTGCGTGTGTGTGGAATACGTGTGTGTGTGTGTGTGCTGTGAGGTGCATGTGTATGTGCGTGTGTGTGTGCGCACATCTGCTTTAATGCCTCATGCCACATGGTGATGCATTTCTATTTTTTCCTCTCTTTGTTCTATCTATTTTTGTGGGTCACTCACATCCCTTATCTGCACCCCTCCATCTCCTCCTGTCTCTCTCTTTCTCTCTCAAACAGGTCAAAAACACAATTTCTCTCTCTTTCTTTTGCTCTCTCTCGCTCTCTCTCTTGCTCTGTCTCCATCTTTCTCTCTCTGTCTCCATCTCTCTCTCTCTCTCTCTCTCTCTCTCTCTCTCTCTCTCTCTCTCTCTCTCTCTCTCTCTCTCTCTCTCTCTCTCTTTCTCTCTCTCTGTGCCAGCATACCAGCAACTCAGCAAACGTGTGATTGTGTGCGTGCCAGTGCATGAGCGAGCGCGTGCACGCGTGTGTTTGACTCATTGTCTGTGTGTCACTCTATCTCCCTCTCAGCAGGGCCCAGTGTGTGCCTGTCTGTGTTTCTGTCTGCATGTCTGTCTGCCCCTAGCTCAGTGTGTCAGTTTGTTCTCGTTGCATATCTTTTTTTCACACATTTACACTTCTGCTTCATGACTGTGGACCCAGAGAGCCAAGATAACACTAAAGTCGATGACATCATCATTGTCAATAACATTGACTATGACATTTCCTTAAATTGAATGAACATCCTCAACCTTAGAGTGCCACTCAAACTATATCTCAGTGACGGGCTAAAAGAGCTTTATTGAAATATGTCCTTACCTGCCTCCGCTGCTGCGTAAAACATCTACCAACAGTATGAAACAAAAGTAAGTTTCACTTCTAAACTTACTTGTGAAGTAATGGCAGTATTTTAGTTCAAACAGGTCACACTCCTGGATTAGGATTCGTTGACACCGCGTCACATGGGGTGTCCCCGGTGCTGGTCGGTGCCAGCCACCAGAACCCCAGTTCAAACCAGTTCCCTTCCCCTGATGGTTGTCTTCAGCTGCTACTGTCCAACCGACAGTAAATAATATAATAATAATAATTAACCTTCCCCCAACCTTTTCTTTATTGCCCTGCTCTCTTTCAAGAACATAGTTCACACACTTCTCTCTTCTCTCTCTTAGCAATGGTTAACCTAACAATTTAAATGATTGAAACTTGTTCTGGTGATTTGGTATTAGCAACAATGAAATGCTTTCACCTTCTTATGACAAATGTACTCTTTGTAAGTCGCTTTGGATAAAAGTGTCTGCTAAATGCCCTAAATGTAAATGTGACACACACACACACAAACAGCATATTCCCATCTGTGGACCCCTAGCCTGAAGTAAAGTAGGAGGATCTCTGATGCTCTCTTTAACCCAAGAGTGTTGGTGTTTGTGTGTGTGTGTATGTGTGTGTGTGTTCAACTCCATCTCCAGGGGTCAGCCTTCAGTATTCAGTGTGCGTGTGTAAGCCGCCATGCCTGTGTTCACATGTTTCTTTCATCGTGTGTGTGTGTGTGTTTGTCTGTGGTTCCTAGGAGTGTGTGTGCACAGCGTACGTGTGCACGTGTTCTGCCACATATAACCGAGCCAACTGCTGCCCAGTGTTGCAGTGGACTCCAGGGGAGTTATTGGGAGACTTATTAATCCATCGTGCGACCGGGCTCTCCAGACACAGTGTAACTCTGCCACTCCATCTGATAGCCCCAGATAATAGAAACCAGCGTCTCTCCGCGCGATTTTTGCATTTTCCATTAGCGTTATGGAGATTAACACGCGCTGTTTCTGCGGTGCTTATGTTAATGGAGGGTTCGGGGCGGAACAGTGGTTTGTTCTGCGGTCGCCACGTCCTGAGGCCCTGGTTTTGTGTTTTCCCGTGTTCTGGTGCTTTCAAACACACGTCAGTAGAGAGCTCATTTGACAAGACGCGAGGACAATCTCGTGAAGGGAAGTGCAAAGTGGTAATTGCGTTCAATGTTCTGCGACAAAACAATTATGATCACGGGGAACAATCAAATAAATATGCGAAATGTAAAAATGAAAAATAAAGGAGTGAATATGATTATATTAATTGTTATGATTATTAATTCAAATTACTATAATTATATTAAAGTGTGTTGTTTTTGTTTGTCCCGGCCGAGGTGAGAACATGAGCCTGGAAGAGAAAACATTGTCTGTCAATATTAGATGGACCACATTAACATTTTAATGTCTCCCAGTCTTCATGCATACATCATCTATTCAGGTAATCACTCACCTGCAGCTGTCTGAGCAGCGTTAGGACACCACCTCCGAGTGAGTCAGTCAGGAGTGAGTCAGTTACTTAGTTAGGTTGTTACTTTGTTAGCTGGTTGGTTGGTTAGTCGCTACTCCTTTATTCGTGAGTGAGTGACTTAGTTTGTTCGTTAATTAGCTAGTAAGCTAGTTTGTTTGACAGTTGGTTATTTCGTGGGTGGAACCGATGGGTGGAACCAGTGGAAGGAAAAATGAGTGTACATGCAACCTGTTGACCTCAATGTCTCTTTGTGGGTTGTGTGTGCTCTGTCCCAGGACGAGGATGGGATCCGGAGGGCCGTCTGGGAGAAGAACTACCGCATGATCGCGGCCCACAATGAGGAGGCTGCTCTGGGCATGCACTCCTACGAACTGGGCATGAACCACTTGGGAGACATGGTGAGAACATGCACACACACACATGCACACACGCACGCACGCACGCAGACACGCACACACACACATGCACACACGCACGCACGCACGCAGACACGCAGACACGCACACACACAGACTATTAACAGCCATGAAATGTTTCACCTTTTGATAAATGTACTTATTCTAAGTCGATAAAAGCGTCTGCTAAATGCCCTAAATGTAAATGTTAATGTAAATGACACACACACACACACACACACACACACCATACACACACACACATGTCCTCGTGGAACCACTCAGTCTGCTGCTCTGTGCTCTAGTCCCTCTGTAATCCCCCCCACCCCCCGTCGGGGGGGGAGGGTAGAGAGGTGACCCCCCAGTATTTTGGGTCAGTGTTGCAACCCAGTAATCCCTGTCCTCCTGAAAGTGTGTCACGATACACTTGTTGACGCCAGAGAAACAAGGGCGGTGGCGAAGGGAGAGCCCGGCCCCCTAAGCTAGCACAGACAGGAACCCATCCGGGTGCTGTTTGACGTGCGGACGGCCCGGGCCGATCGCCACGCCAAACGCGGGCTTGCGTGGGCCCCGGAGGCTGGATCGCGGCTGCCATTAAATCAAGCGCGCTGATATACAGTATGTGTCGGCGCAGGTCCTGACTAACGGCCTGTTTCCACATGCCTGTGTGTGTGTGTGGAAGTGTTTGAAGACAACGCTGGTGAAATATAGCCAACTGCATCTCTATAGCATGTCTTAAGTCTGTGTTATTTGTTATCCTCGGGGGTTGGGACTCGGTTTCACTAACGCTATGGGGTTATTTACATGCCAGGTGTCATCTTTACGTGGGCGTAAATGTGTGAAGAAGAGGGTGGCAGGAATCTATGATGTTTTGGGGCGGCTGATGTTTCTGTGAAATGAAAAGTGAACAACTGTAGGAAGGCTTGTTGTCCAGAAGAGTTTGTTGTCCAGATGGGTTAGGTGGGGTTCATGCGTTAAGGTGTTTCACCACAGCTATAGTCTCAAAGGGCTTCTCAGGTCCTGATCTGAAGATCATTCTTAGCCCTAAAGCCTTCAGGGACGGTCGAGGTTCACCAAGACCTAGAGGGAAGAAACCTTGAGAAGAGACACATAAGACAGGCTCTTGTTTGTTCTGTGCTATTTAATACAAGGGATGGGTCTAAGGGATTGCCCTACTCAATAATACTAGCTGAATGTTCAGAACCACCGTTATTGAAACTTGTGTCTTGCAAAGAATTCAGCTATATCTTTTTTAATTATAGCTGCTATTGCCATTCAGTAGCGTATTATTGTGTATCCGAATACACAAATAACAAATAATAATACAAACATGTAATCACAGTATGTATTTAAGTTATATGTTTCAAGTTAAATCAAAATCCTAACATGAGGATTAGATCTGAAATTCAACCTTATATATTTGTTCAGGATTTAGTTTTTTGTAAGGGGAATTTAACTCAAAGGCAGAACAGGATGACATCATATCAAGATCATGGTCACAAACAAAGCATATATCAGTTTGGCGAAGCCTAAGAACATCATCCGGCATCCTCATTCACTTCTAGTAGTTGTCAGAGGCAGCATGTGCGTTGATCGAATCCAATCTCACTCTCTGTCTCTCCCTCTGCATCTCTCTGTCTCTCACCCTTGCAGACATCAGAAGAGGTGTCTGAGAAGATGATGGGTCTCCTGGTGCCGCTGAACAGAGACCGGACCTTCACGGCCGCCTTCGATGACAAGCTGGAGAAGCTGCCCAAGTCCATCGACTACCGCAAGAAAGGCATGGTGACCCCTGTCAAAGACCAGGTCAGTGGGGCGAGAGGTCAAAGGTTGTGTGGGGGGCTCTTAAGCAACAGGTTTGGAGTTTAGATTGTGTGGAGAGAGAGTAAGAGAGAGAGACAGGAAGACAGAAAATATGACTAAAATATAATATGGAACTCGAGGTAGGCCTAGTAGCAGCAGACAGGAGAAGGGCAGCCAGCTTCCGTCGTAAAGTCGCCAGTACTACTCCAGTAGTACTGTACTCCAGTATTCATGTAACCTCGTTGAGAAAAGCACAGAGTAGATCTCTCTCCCTTTTGCATGGTAATGCAAAAAAGACCAACCAAAAACCCCAAACAACCCAAAAAAACGATGTTTGATTATGAAACATAATTAGTTGTAATGGAGAGCACGGCTTTGTTTATATACTGTAGGTGTGCTGGTGCACGGAGTTCAGCAGGCTCCTAGATTGCAGTGCGGCTCTGACATCTGTGCTCTTCTGCCATCAGGCAAATTAGCCCTAGCGCCGTGCCATGTTATCTAATGATTATTACACCTCGTTAAAGTAGCCCAGCACTGCGAACACTAACGGCCTATTGGCTAATGTAAACAAAGGATGTTGTTGTTGGAGACTCCAGCTGTTCTTGTGAGTGCACATCAGGTTAGATCTAAATATTTACTGGCCCATTTGAAGTGGATGGCTGCATTCACTCAGATTTACATTTTGTGAATCGCATGTTTGTGATCACCAGGAAGTATAACTCTACTTATTTCCTGATTGTTGGTACATTGAGGTAATGATGAAAGAACGGGCCTGCTAGATACTAGGTAACAATAATCGACAGAAAATACACAAAATAACAGAGCAAGGCCTACTGGAGTTAAACACCCTCTAGTGGGCAAAGGGACAAACTGTGGTTATGAATGTGTCGCCACCATCGTTCACAGTTTACCATGAATTATGCAGAGGATTGATTGGGGGCATTCCATTACAGCCCACAGTGCCTTCTCCTTCCCTTCCTTTGTGATGTTTACTTTGTGTTTTGTTGCTTCTTCCAAGCAATTTAACAAACCATCAGAGCAGAAGCTGGCCGCATCTGATCTCAAACCAGCATCAAGTGAATTGATCTGTGTAATTAAACCGCATATGGACCTCTTCATTGAAATGAGAAGCCAGAGTAAAGATTGACCTACTTATCTCAATCTCCAGGGGCGTGTGGCCAATCCCTCTGTTAAAAACAATGAGATGGAGGTTTTCGCTAAAGAGCAGATAATTAATTGCTGCCACTGAACCTGACACAGATCCCTAATGGAGTCCTTTTCTCTGAGTTTCCACCACAAAAATCCCCTTTCCGGAAAAAATAAATAAAAACAAAGGATCAATAGATCAATATAACAAGGAAATAACGTTTGTCAACATCATTTCTGTAATTTTGTAAATACTTTATATTTACCAGGGACGTTTGGTATTTTATTTACATGTGATATTAATGGTAAGCAAGCAATTCGATGGGCAGCATTACCAGACATAATGACCCTATCATTTTCAGACAATTATCATAATTATAATTACGTTCACTTAACATTTTGGCTGTTCATAATTTCAGCAAGTCATCTGAGTGTTTTCATCAGTCCATATTTTCTCACATCCTTACCAGTCTGACCTGGAAACCAGTTTAAAAGGTTTAATATAGTACCTTAATTATGTTATTTGAGAAGCAGTGGCCTCACTCTACTTTTAAAAGGTTAGCTACCGCCCCCTGGTGGACTTATGGACGCACTACAACATCCACTATGGGGCTACCCAGCTTGATTTTTGTCTGCCTTGTTTCAAGGGCTATTCATGTTTATAAACATCACCTTCCTCCATCCTCCTCCTCCACCTTCTCATCCTCATCCACCACCCCCTCCCCGACCACCACTGCTTCTTTCTCCACCTCCTCCCCATCCTCCTCCTCCTCCTCTCTGTCCTTCTCCTCCTCCTTCCCCTCCCTGTCCTTCTCCTCCTCCTTCCCCTCCCTGTCCTTCTCCTCCCTGTCCTCCTCCTTCTCCTCCCTGTCCTCCTCCTCCTCCTTCTCCTCCTCCTCCTCCCTCTCCAGGGCTCTTGTGGGTCCTGCTGGGCCTTCAGCTCGGCAGGAGCCCTGGAGGGCCAGCTGGCCAAGACCACGGGGACGCTGAGGGACCTGAGCCCCCAGAACCTGGTGGACTGCGTGACGGAGAACAGCGGCTGCGGCGGCGGCTACATGACCAACGCCTTCAGCTACGTCATGCAGAATGGAGGCATCGACTCCGATGAATCCTACCCCTACGTCGCCCAGGTACCGTGGATGTTACCTCAGCGCCCGCGTTCCCTTCAGCGGTGGAAACCGTCCCTTTAATGGGGCTGATTTCTGGTGGAAAACATACTTGTATTGAATATACACGACAGCCTTTTTTGTTGGTGAAAAACACAATGAATGGGGTTTGAGAACATAACGATAAAGCAAAAGTTGATTTTGTGTGTGGGAGGACAGGAGGAAGAAATGACTTGAAGCCGTTTCCTCTTTTCCTCATCATAAATAACACACAGTATAATATAATAAATAACACACAGTATGATCAGTGAGGTAAAATGGAGTCAACAGACTTCTTACACAGAATTACTCAACTTCAGTACCTGTTGCTTAAAATGCTGTTACTTGAGTACAGTGTCACACAGTGTTACACAGTCGTACTGCAGTGATGGGCTACAGGATGTCATCCACAGTCCACACATTGACCTATCTGTGCCTGGACAGCCATTAAAACACTATTGTTATTCCCACTATTTCTTTCTTTTTTATTATATGTTCTCTCCAAAACTTTGACGCTTAACTACTTTGTCATTCTTTGTGCTAGAAACATTCAGCTACTTTAGGAATCAACAGGATCTATTTTTATTTTTGATAGTTTTTATAGTTTTTAAGATATTAAAGTTTTATTAATAGTTTTGTCCCATTAGTTGTCCCATTGAAATGAATGATGGAATGTTCAGTTGTTAGAGTGATGGCAGTTGGTGATTTGAAAATATCCACACATTTTGTAAACTGCCGCCACTTCTACAATTTTCACAGTACTTTAACATATTATACATCAAAAGGTTCATATTTTCATGCTGTCACTCACATTCAAATATCTTAGCGATGCCATTTATAGTTTTTGAATTATAAATGTTTGTTTGACACCCACTCTTCCAATACACACACATGGGCACTCCACTCTAGGTCACAGCTGGTCATTTCAAATTCATACCCGTTTTCTAACTTGTTGATACTCCTACAATTTGTAAGCTACACGCACATATCTATATCACATATCTAACAGTTTGTCTGTTTCCCTGGATCCCTACAGTGTAGATATCTAAGCTGTGACATGTATACTTTTTGAGGTAGAGCCATTTGAAGCCAACCCAGCTTTCCTCATAGAGAATAGTGGCAGTTTGGAGAGAAGCAGAGTGAGGGACCAAGTGGCAGTTGCAATCAATACACATGTGCAGCCTCCCCTCCACCCACTGGAGGGGAGGGGGGGAGGGGGTCCTTGAGGACTAGGTTGGGAACCACTGACCTAGTGCACCCTCTCACAGACATCAATGCAGACGATTATAAAAAGGACCCAGGCAAAGGAAGAATGGCATTCTGTGTTAGAATTAAGCAACCCAGAGCGGTTTTGCTCAAGCAATATATCTGGTTGCGGTCAGCTAGCCCACTTCACATTTTCTTCAGGAAATGTACTTTCTACTTAGAATTGCACTTCCCACGGTTGTTGAATACTTTAGAAGGGAAGTGGGCAGGTAAATACGTTTCGACAATTGTTTTCAACACAACCACTTCTATTTTCTGTCAAAAGAGGAGGTTCATGTTACAGTATAAGGCCAAGGCTGTGGATATGTTATAATTGATTTTGAATGCCCTGAATCATACCGCCTTTTCTCTTAATCACTCTATCAAGTGGTGTAGTTAAACAGATCAATTCATATTGACATGATGAATGGACACTATATCAGTGGACTCACATGCAGATATGCTGAAAAAACATACAAAAGAACCCACATGTACAGAAAATGCATGCACATTTTTACAGAAATGGTTAACATGTAAAACGTTTGTTCTATACTTGCAATACCTTTGTGGCCTTTCTTTAAATGTTGTACTTAAATACATTAAATGATCTCTCCTCCATTACCTTGAGCAGAGCAATCCCAACAACAACACAATCCCCCCTGCTGGTATTGTGCATCTGAACCTGTGTGTGCGCTTGTGTGTGTGTGCATGTGTGTGTGTGTGCATGTGCCTGTGCGTGTGTGTGTGTGTGTGCATGTGCCTGTGCGTCTGCATGTGCGTGTGTGTGTGTGTGTGTTGTCTCGCCTGCAGGACCAGCAGTGCGTGTTCAACATGTCCGGCGTGGCCGCAGAGTGTAAGGGCTACAAGCAGATCCCCTTGGGCGACGAGCGGGCACTGGCCGTGGCGCTGTTCAAGGCGGGGCCCGTGTCCGTGGGCATCGACGCCACCCTGGGCACCTTCCAGTTCTACCAGCGAGGTGGGTCCGCCGTGGCCGCCAGGATACCGATTGTTAAGTCACTTCGGGCAAAAGCGTCTGCTTAATGCCCCCTTTTCGTTGCACCTCCCCGAGAAGGCCTCGAACCGTGGGCCTCCTCGCCGCGACGCGTCTGACGCCGCACCCCTGCCCTGCTGCTTTAGCGGCCGGGTCTGAGGCCACCGTCAGACGCCATGGGTCAAAGTGCAGGGTCGCCGGCGACGTCATGTGCGGGATGACTTCTCATACATGACGTCACTACTGTCGTATCTATATAAATACTGTATATATAACATTCAATGGACCACCTTGTGGTCGGCCGGGTGCGAGTGAGTGCGGTTAAAGATGTCATCCTGGGAAGAGGTGCCTGGAACACGTTATCATTAAAGGAAGGTCTGCTCTGGTGACACAAGCCAGTAGAGTCACAGATTTCCCCCCCCGCCCTCCCCCCAGGTGTGTACTACGACAGCAACTGCAACGCCGACGACATCAATCACGCCGTGTTGGCGGTGGGCTTCGGAGTCACCCCCAAAGGCAAGAAGTACTGGATCGTCAAGAACAGGTGAGGGGTTTTGGGGGGGCAGGGGGTGGGGGGGGGGTCCTCACCTGTCAGCTGTCAGGGAAGGGGGCAGCAGGTGGTGCTGCCGTTGGGTAATGGGACAAGTGACAGTGGTTTGTCTGTGACAGTGGGTGATGGTGCTGAAGCTGCTGATGATGATTGTGATGGTGATGATGATGGTGGTGATGATGATGATGGTACTGAGTGAGCGTTTTGACTTCTGGCGACGTCGGACTGAGCTCATCCTCCCCACTCCCCTTCATTTCTTTCTCTTTTCTGCTATTTTTTTTTGCTTTTGTTGACAGTTGGAGCGAGGGCTGGGGTAACAAGGGCTACATCCTGATGGCACGTAACCGTGGCAACATGTGCGGGATCGCCAACCTGGCCAGCTATCCAATCATGTGAGGGCACGACTGCAGCGTCTCTTCGCCGAGGGTCAAGGCGGGAAAGAATAAGGAAGCACATCTGGATGACTCGGTGACACAAACACAAATGTGAAATTTTCTGTAATTGATATACTGAAATAAGATCAAGATTAGTACATAATCTAGATCTTATGCAATTTTTTGTATTGAAATCAGATTATTATGAGTTGTCATCGAGTTTTGTTGTTGTTTGTGTGTTGCCTTTGTCTTTTTATTTTTGTGTTGTTTTTTTATTTCTCTGAAGCACTTTGAATCGCTGAAGCAGCAGAATCTGATGGCAATTCTCCCAAAGAGGATGCGTTTAGGTTAGAAAACATTTATGTTAGCAGATCATGTTTGTAACCAGTGTTAAGATGTGTTAAGATGCAGTTAAATAATGTGTTTTGAAGCCTTAACTATCACCAATCAGTTTTAATTTGTGAGTGGCAACATTGCGGGGCAATTGGGTCATCTTCCTGTTAAAAATCTTCCTCTTTTTCATCTTTGTCTTTTGTTCCCTTGCTCTGGTCAGCACTCTTTTGTTACTTTTTTTAATGATTCAACCGTATCAAAATATTTCTATGCAATGTATTCAATAAAGCTTTCAGTTTGAAATTGATGACGTTGTATGGATTTGTATTGGAAGTTTATCGTGAGCGTGCAGCACTTCGCTTGCTTTGACTGGAGTTCCTGACTCATCGAGGTCCGTTTCCAAAATAAGTAAGAAAAAGATGAAGCCTCAAACAATGATTAAAATACCCGATAGGCCCATGTTTTGCTGCGGTGGCTTTTTATTTCTTGCATTACTATCGCGCACCGCTGAGATTAAACGGCTGAAGAAATGACTTCGAACCATGTGACCTTCAGCATGCAGAGGCAGGGGTAGATCATGGGCAGATGTTTATTAAAACAGTGTGTGCGCGCGGATGCAGATCGGTTCCCACTACAAACACTTTATGATCTAAAAATGGGGTCGCAGGCCGAATAAAAAGCCAAGAACCCAATGGACTCTGATGTCTCTGCTGCTTTGCTGCAAAACGTTGGCTGAATGACTAAGTCTTCATGAGTCGGTTCTGTAACCACAAACATGCTGGGGCAGAGTTCTGCTTGTTACACCGTGTGGACATCATCCCGTGACGGTCTGAGTCAGGCTGGTCATGTGAAAGGAGTGGGGGGGGGGGGGGGGGGTCCCAGTGAGTGTGCTTCCTAGCTTCGGTGAGCAGAGGGAGACGGAACAGATGTGCCCCCCACTACTATATGGTGGAAGGAAAAGACGACAGAGAGCAGATCCCCTCCGCGAGGATCCGCTCGTAAAGCAAAATCAATTCCCCGGCAGCGGCCGCAGCATGCCTGGCTCTAATCACATCGATGCTCCCGCGTTTGGATTACTCAGCAATTAGGGGAGCGCAGACAGACGCACCCAGTGGCGTTATAGGAGCCTGTAACCCTCCGCGCCCAGCTCTCCTCTTTAATCAAACGCACAAGTGAGTGGGGGGGGGGGGGTCACAACCCTCTCAGGCTGATGGTGTGTCTCCAGGTGACGAGAGAGAGAGAGAGAGACAGAGAGAGAGAGAGGAGGGTGATGGTCGAGGGCTGATGGATCAGCAATGATGGGGTTGAGGAAGGGGGTTTGGGGGGGGGTGACGATGTCATTAGCTAAATTGGCTCTAAGGTATATAGAGAGTCGTACAGGGCCCTGGAGCATCCCTTGGTGTCACCAGGCTGGTGGAGCATATATCTCTCTCTCTCTCCCTCTGGTTTTATGGACAGGTTATTGACGCCAGCCCTCGCTGCGTGTATTGCAGCAGCGAGGCGATGTGCATCTGCAGGGCCGGGGCGCCGAAGGCTGTCCTTGACCTTTTGGAAGTGCTGATCGGAAGTGCTGAAAAACAGAGCTCCCATTTTGACTTCCTCAAAATCCAAGTATATAGACTCACACGCTGACCCACTTCGGCAGCAGGCTTAAAGAACAAGGCTTCAAACTCCGAAGACTCAACCTCAACCGCACCATTTTCCTCACTTCGTCCGACCTTTGAACCAAAGGTAAGTCCACGTAGAGATGATGACGTGCAGAATTTACAGACTTTATGAAGAGTTGTAACTTGTGTGTAACTGCTTGGTCATTCGTTTACTGTAAAGCGCTTTTTAGATCAGTTTATTAGCAGACAGGGCGGCATCGTTTAACTTCGGTCGATAGATCCTCAAAACAAATCCACAACCGCAGGAATGTTGCGTGTCAGCACTCTGCCGGTGTGTCTGCGTGTGTTTCACCAGTAAAGTTCACCACTTTGGTGCGTAGTAGTGAAGACACGTTTGCTTGAGCTCGCTATAGCGGTGGCATACACGTAAAAAGTAGAAAAGTGACTTGGTGAAACTTAATGCTAAATAGTTGAAGAGCTGCTTCAGCTTCTCTCTTGCCCACCCACACCACGCAGCATCCGCTCGTTTGATGCACAGACGGGCTCATAAAAAGTACATTTACATTAAGCAGACACTTTTATCCAAAGCAATTTACAAAGAGTACATTTGTCATAAGAAGGTGAAACATTTCATTGCTGCTAATAGAGCAAGAAAGTCACCAGAACAAGTTTCAAGCATTTCAATTGCTGGGTTAACAATTGCAAGTATACAGCATCTCTGACTAAGTGCCAAGTTACAAAGTACTTAGTAAGGTGAAATTTGTCCTGGGTGCGTATGTTTCAGTACCTTACTCTGTGCTTGCTTATCTTTCAGTTCCTTACCATAGCGTCTATGTGGTTATTAACTTGAACAATAGAAGGGCAATAACACATAGGCCTAGGGCAGTGTATTTGATTGTATAACCATTCACTTACAAACCATTGGTCGCGACGTTGTTGAAGTGTTCTCTGTGGCTGTTGTTCCAGAATGCTGCTGTGTTTGTGCGTGTTGATGCTGGCGGCGCCAGCTCTGAGCCACCCGCTGGACGAGGTCAGCCTGGAAGCCCAGTGGGACCAGTGGAAGATCACACACCACAAAGAATACAACGGCCTGGTCAGTGCGTGTGTGTGTGTGTGTGTGTGTGTGTGTGTGTACAGTGCATAGAGGTTACACCCCACAGCTGGATGTACTGTGTGTGTGTGTTCACATCTGCTTTTATGCCTCATATCTATTTTTGTGGGTCACTCACATCCCCCCTCTCTCTCTCTCTCTCTCTCTCTCTCTCTCTCTCTCTCTCTCTCTCTCTCTCTCTCTCTCTCTCTCTCTCTCTCTCTCTCTCTCTCTCTCTCTCTCTCTCCTGAACATGCTAAATGGGAACATGTTCGGTTTGTGAAGTCCCGACATAGTTGCATGGTTTGCAGTGGCTTTTGCTGCATGGTTGTGGTGTGGACCCAGAGAGCCTAAGGTCGATGACATCATCATAGTCAATAACATTGACTATGACATTTCCTGAATATGAATGAACATCGTCAACCTTAGAACCTGTTGACTCGCACCGGCCCGCCCGCGGGCCGTTTTTGAAATATAATTTTTCATATTTTCTCATTTTGAATTTTCAATAAATTCGATCACGTCATACATTGTTTAAAACAAGAGAGTCCGCTGATTCCACCGAAGCGAACCATTCTAGACTCGCATAGACGCCGGCTTTTGTGCGTAGAGTGCACCGAAAACCAACAAAAATGAAACGTGAGGCACATACGACATACCTTCAAAGTTGTCTGAAAGTTGGAAAAACTACGCGCAGCATGGTGATCCTAGCATCCAGTAAAAGGAACGAGCCCAGCAAACAAAACGAGCTACATTATTTAGTCATGTAAATACGACAACTCCAGTCATCATCCACAGAACGCTGTATGCAACGCAGCGAGAGTCTCTGAAATCCATTTCTTGTGTCTGGCCTTTCGACTGTAACTCTTGGCGAGGCGCGACTACATACGCATGTTTACATTCTCTGTGACCAATAGACTCTTAGGAAGAGATCAAGCCATCCCGCTTGATTCTCCGGTCAGTATTGGCTAATCAGTGTACTGTGTCAGTCAAACGAACCAACCCAACGTTCACTGTCGGACAACTATGTGATACGATGTTGCGTATTAACCATAGACATCGAGCCAACAGCAGATGGTTTAAATTCTGACTGACAGGCTTACAGCCAATACAATTCCGATTCTAACGGTATATAATAGGTTGGGGTGCACGGAAAAGGCTTTCTTTACCGTAACTGCGTAACCGAGAGTGAGCGTCTGAGACTTTTCACTCTTTTGGTTCTCTGTTGCGCACAGCGCGTAGTTGACCGGTGAGAGGCATACACTCACCGTTCCCTTTGATTTTCGACGGTGACAATGCCAAAAAGAAAAGAAAAGAAATGAAAAGTGTATGCCTTGGAAGAAGCCGGGGAACTTTGCGCCGACATGTCCGACATGTCAGCAGAATAATCTACCGAGGCACCCAGCAACATCATCTCAGCTGAGGAGGCGATGTGCATGGATCGTCTGCTCGATCGGTAAATATCTAAATACATTTTCAAAAAATGTTATTATATTATCATTCAATTCGTTTTTATGAATAATTAGGCTTGCTTTTCCAAAATAAAAGTGTCATGCAAATTTGTGGGATACATTTGACGCATACAAAGGTGATTTAATTCCGATATCATAGCTTGGTACTTTCTTGATGTCGATTTATAAAAGTCAGTAATATGATTCATGTAGCCTAGTACTATTCTCGATGTGTCTCCTGAAAATGGGGGTGGTTGCGCACACAGTATGTGTTTCTTTGCATCAGAGTGGCCACCTGAGAGTGGGGCGATTTGATTCAAAGTGTCACTGCACCCCAAATCAGTGGATCAGTAAAAAAAAGATGGCTAGTGGTTGTTTCCTTTATACTCTATTTTTATGTGCTGTGGATTAGCTCTTCGGATGAAGAGTCATCTGACGAGTGGGAGCCAGAGACCATCAAACCAGGGACCATCTCTCCCAGAAGGCATTGCGGGAGACACTTGTCCTGGAGCTTTCCAGAATTGGATCAGCATCCACAGAAAACACTCCGGTACCTCCCCCTCCCCCTGGTGTCTCGCATAAGTCACAGTTAATCACAGATGACAGCACAACTGGTAGGCGAAAGTGTAGGCACTGCCACCAGAAGACTCCTCAAGTGTGCGTCCTGTGATGTCCCATTGTGTCTGGTGGCGAAACGTGATTGCTTCAATGCGTAGCACGATCCGAACAATTTATGAAGCGCTCTTGAAGCGCTTCATAAATTGTTTTTCTTTGTAAATAGTTGATTGATTGATTGATTTATTATTATTATTATTATCATGTTCATATTTCTTTTTTTTCTGGTTACCTTGTTCTGTTTACTTGGTAAGAAAGTAAAGCATATTTTCAATTAAGTTATTTTGTTTGACTCTGTTTTTCTTTGTAAATTGTTATGTTTGATATGTTTTTCAGTCACATAAAACTGATGAGTTAGCCCATTTGGACATTTTTGGAGAGGTTTTGGGTAACTAAGTGATACCCCCCAAAAAATAATTCTAAAAATAGAACAACGTTTTTTTTTTTTTTGTAGTTTGTGTGGTATTGTTGAAATTAGCACAAAAAACATAATATAGCTCCAAAGACCCATAATCTCATTTGGTTACCAGGTGTCCATTTGAAGTCTCCAAATGGCCATTTGGAAATCCGCCAGGGTGTTGCCCTACAAAAAACACTGCTAAACATCTCCTGTTTTGTTGTTTTCCATCAACTTTGAACCTGTTTTTGGTAAGGCCTGTGGCTGTGGCCCAATTGGGTTGGCAGGCTAGAATACCACAGCCACAGGTACACTCAAAACAATACTGTTTTTCTAGGTGAGGATAAAATATAAATTTCCTCTGTGGCTGAGCTGGTATTACTCAGTGTCAGTAACACTTAGAGTAAATCTGACACTTGCATATGAAACTACCAAGGCCTAGCTTTCATGAATGATCAAGCTTTTGTCTGTAGTCATAGGGGTTCAAGAACCGAAACAATTTAATTTTGGGTATCTCGTTTTCAACCAAAAATTATTTTTCTTCAAAATCAAGACTGCCATCCATTAAAGTGCCACTCAAAATATATCTCAGTGACGGGCTAAAAGACCTTTATTGAAATACTTTGAATGTCCAATCTATAAATCTCTTAATTGACACATGAACGTCCTTACGTGCCTCTGCTGCTGCGTAAAACATCAACCGACAGTATGAAACAAAAGCAAGTTTCACTTCAAAACTCTTGAGGTAATGGCAGTATTTTAGTTCAAACAGGTCACACTCCTGGATTAGGATTCGTTGACACCGCGTCACATGGGGTGTCCCCGGTGCTGCTCGGTGCCAGCCACCAGAACCCCAGTTCAAACCAGTTCCCTTCCCCTGATGATTGTCTTCAGTTGCTACTGTCCAACCGACGGTAAAGAATGTAATAGTAAAAATAATAACAACAAAAACAAAAGGGACCTCGTCCTGTTTCACAGGCTCGGTCCCTAATTAACCTGCCCCCAACCTTTTCTTTATTGCTCTGCTCTCTTTCACGAACATAGTTAATACACTTTGATCGCTCTTTGTGACTTGGCACTTAGTCAGAGATGTTGTATACTAGCAATGGTTAACCAAGCAATTGAAATGCTTGAAATTGGCTCTGGTGACTTTCCCACTGTATTGGCAGCATGTTTTCACCTTCTTATGACAAATGTACTCTTTGTAAGTCGCTTTGGATAAAAGCGTCTGCTTAGTGCCCTCAATGTAAATGTAATACACACACACACACACACACACACACACACACACACACACACACACACACACACACACACACACACACACACACACACACATAAACAGCATATTCCCATCTGCGGACCCCTAGCCTGAAGTAAAGTAGAGGAGGATATCTGATGCTGTCTTTAACCCAAGAGTGTGTGTGTGTGTGTGTGTGTGTGTGTGTGAGAGTGAGAGAATGTGTGTGTGTGTCTGTGTGAGAGTTGGCATGCGTGTGTTCAACTCCATCTTCAGGGGTCAGCCTTCAGTATTAAGTATGTGTGTGTAAACCGCCATGCCTGTGTTCACATGTTTCTTTCATCGTATGTGTGTCTGTGGTTCCTGGGAGTTCTGCCAGTGTTTGTCTGTGTTGCAGTCGACTCCAGGGGAGTTATTGGGAGACTTATTAATCCATCGTGCGACCAGGCTCTCCAGACACAGTGTAACTCTGCCACTCCATCTGATAGCCCCAGATAATAGAAACCAGCGTCTCTCCGCGCGATTTTTGCATTTTCCATTAGCGTTATGGAGATTAACACGCGCTGTTTCTGCGGTGCTTATGTTAATGGAAGGTTCGGGGCGGAACGGTGGTTTGTTCTGCGGTCGCCACGTCCTGAGGCCATGGTTTTGTGTTTTCCCGTGTTCTGGTGCTTTCAAACACACGTCAGTAGAGAGCTCATTTGACAAGACGCGAGGACAATCTCGTGAAGGGAAGTGCAAAGTGGTAATTGCGTTCAATGTTCTGCGACAAAACAATTATGATCACGGGGAACAATCAAATAAATATGCGAAATGTAAAAATGAAAAATAAAGGAGTGAATATGATTATATTAATTGTTGTGATTATTAATTCAAATGACTATAATTATATTTAAGTGTGTTGTTTTTGTTTGTCCCGGCCGAGGTGAGAACACGAGCCTGGAAGAGAAAACATTGTCTGTCAATATTAGATGGACCACATTAACATTTTAATGTCTCCCAGTCATCTCTTCATGCATACATCATCTATTCAGGTATTCACTCACCTGCAGCTGTCTGAGCAGCGTTAAGACACCACCTCCGAGTGAGTCAGTCAGGAGTGAGTCAGTTACTTAGTTAGGTTGTTACTTTGTTAGCTGGTTGGTTGGTTAGTCGCTACTCCTTTATTCGTGAGTGAGTGACTTAGTTTGTTCGTTAATTAGCTAGTAAGCTAGTTTGTTTGACAGTTGGTTATTTCGTGGGTGGAACTGATGGGTGGAATTAGTGGAAGGAAAAATGAGTGTACATGCAACCTGTTGACCTCAATGTCTCTTTGTGGGTTGTGTGTGCTCTGTCCCAGGACGAGGACGGGATCCGGAGGGCCGTCTGGGAGAAGAACTACCGCATGATCGTGGCCCACAATGAGGAGGCTGCTCTGGGCATGCACTCCTACGAGCTGGGCATGAACCACTTGGGAGACATGGTGAGAACATGCACACACACACATGCACACACGCACGCACGCACGCAGACACGCACGCAGACACGCACACACACAGACTATTAACAGTCATGAAATGTTTCACCTTCTGACCAAATGTACTTATTCTAAGTCGGTTTGGATAAAGGCGTCTGCTAAATGCCCTAAATGTAAATGTTAATGTAAATGACACACACACACACACACACACACACCATACACACACACACATGTCCTCGTGGAACCACTCAGTCTGCTGCTCTGTGCTCTAGTCCCTCTGTAATCCCCCCCACCCCCCGTCGGGGGGGGAGGGTAGAGAGGTGACCCCCCAGTATGTTGGGTCAGTGTTGCAACCCAGTAATCCCTGTCCTCCTGAAAGTGTGTCACGATACACTTGTTGACGCCAGAGAAACAAGGGCGGTGGCGAAGGGAGAGCCCGGCCCCCTAAGCTGGCACAGACAGGAACCCATCCGGGTGCTGTTTGACGTGCGGACGGCCCGGGCCGATCGCCACGCCAAACGCGGGCTTGCGTGGGCCCCGGAGGCTGGATCGCGGCTGCCATTAAATCAAGCGCGCTGATATATGTGTCGGCGCAGGTCCTGACTAACGGCCTGTTTCCGGATGCCTTTGTGTGTGTGTGTGTGTGTGTGTGTATGTGTGTGTGTGTTTGAAGTCAACGCTGGTGAAATATAGCCAACTGCATCTCTATAGCATGTCTTAAGTCTGTGTTATTTTATCGTCGGGGGTTGGGACTCGGTTTCACTAACGCTATGGGGTTATTTACATGCCAGGTGTCATCTTTACGAGGGCGTTAATGTGTGAAGAACAGGGTGGCAGGAATCTATGATGTTTTGGGGCGGCCAACGTTTCTGTGAAATGAAAAGTCAACAACCGTAGGAAGGCTTGTTGTCCAGATGGGTTAGGTGGGGTTCATGCGTTAAGGGGTTTCACCACAGCTATAGTCTCAAAGGGCTTCTCAGGTCCCGATCTGAAGATAACTCTTAAGTCCCTAAAGCCTCTTCAGGGACAGTCGAGGTTTACCAAGACCCAGTGGGAAGAAACCTTGAGAAGACACACATAAGACAGGCTCTTGGTTGTTCTGTGCTACTCAATAATACTAGCTGAATGTTCAGAACCACCGTTATTGAAACTTGTGTTTTGCAAAGAATTCAGCTATATCTTTTTTAATTATAGCTTCTATTGCCATTCAGTAGCGTATTATTGTGTATCCAAATACACAAATAACAAATAATAATACAAACATGTAATCACAGTATGTATTTAAGTTATATTTTTAAAGTTAAATCAGAGTTAGATCTGAAATTCAACCTTATATATTTGTTCAGGATTTAGTTTTTTGTAAGGGGAATTTAACTCAAAGGCAGAACAGGATGACATCATATCAAGATCATGGTCACATACAAAGCATATATCAGTTTGGCGAAGCCTAAGAACATCATCCGGCATCTTCATTCACCTCTAGTAGTTGTCAGAGGCAGCAAGTGCATTGATCGAATCCAATCTCACTCTCTGTCTCTCCCTCTGCATCTCTCTGTCTCTCACCCTTCCAGACATCAGAAGAGGTGTCTGAGAAGATGATGGGTCTCCTGGTGCCGCTGAACAGAGACCGGAACTTCACGGCCACCTTCGATGACAAGCTGGAGAAGCTGCCCAAGAATCTCGACTACCGCAAGAAAGGCATGGTGACCCCTGTCAAAGACCAGGTCAGTGGGGCGAGAGGTCAAAGGTTGTGTGGGGGCTCTTAAGCAACAGGTTTGGAGTTTAGATTGTGTGCAGAGAGAGTACGAGAGAGAGACAGGGAGACAGAATATATGACTAAAATATAACATGGAAGTTGACATAAACCTAGTAGCAGCAGACATGATTAGGGCAGCCAGCTTCCTTTTTAAGTCGCTAGTCGTTAGTGCTACTCCAGTTCATTTGATGAGATCTAAGGTGCAAAACTGAATTCAAAATTCATGTCCCCTTGTTGAGAAAAGCACAAAGAGACCAACCAATAACCCAAAGCAACACAAAAGAACGATGTTTGATCATGAAAAATAATTAGTTGTAATGGAGAGCACGGCTTTGTTTATATACTGTAGGTGTGCTGGTGCATGGAGTTCAGCAGGCTGTCAGGCTCCTAGATTGCAGTGCGGCTCTGACATCTGTGCTCTTCTGCCATCAGGCAAATTAGCCCTAGCGCCGTGCCATGTTATCTAATGATTATTACACCTCGTTAAAGTAGCCCAGCACTGCGAACACTGACGGCCTATTGGCTAATGTAAACAAAGGATGTTGTTGTTGGAGACTCCAGCTGCTCTTGTGAGGGCACATCAGGTTAGATCTAAATATTTACTGGCCCATTTGAAGTGGATGGCTGCATTCACTCAGATTTACATTTCGTGAACTGCATGTTTGTGATCACCAGGAACTATAACTCTACTTATTCCCTGATTGTTGGTACATTGAGGTAATGATGAAAGAACGGGCTTGCTAGATACTAGGTAACAATAATCGACAGAAAATACACAACATAAAACAGCAAGGCCTACTGGAGTTAAACACCCTCTAGTGGGCAAAGGGACAAACTGTGGTTATGAATGTGTCCCCTCTCCACCATCGTTCCCAGTTTACCATGAATTATGCAGAGGATTGATTGGGTGCATTCCATTACAAACCATTCCATTACAGTGCCTTCTCCTTCCCTTCCTTTGTGATGTTTACTTTGTGTTTCGTTGCTTCTTCCAAGCAATTTAACAAACCATCAGAGCAAAAGCTGTCCGCATCTGATCTCAAACCAGCATCAAATGAATTGATCTGTGTAATTAAACCGCATATTCTTCATTGAAATGAGAAGCCAGAGTAAAGATTGACCCACTTGTCTCAGTCTGCAGGGACGTGTGGCCAATCTCTCTGTTAAAAACAATGAGATGGTGGTTTTCGCTAAAGAGCAGATAATTAATTGCTGCCACTGAACCTGACACAGATTCCTAATGGAGTCCTTTTCTTTGATTTTCCACCAAAACAAACCCCTTTCCGGAGAAAATAAATAAAAACAAAGGATCAATAGATCAATATAACAAGGAAATAACATTTGTCAACATCATTTCTGTAATTTTGCAAATATTGTATATTTACTAGGGACATTTGGTATTTATTTACGTGTGATATTAATGGTGAGCATGCAATTCGATGGGCAGCATTAGCAGAAATAATGACCCTATCATTTTCAGACAATTATCATAATTATAATTACATTCACTTAACATTTTGGCTGTTCATAATTTCAGCAAGTCATCTAAGTGCTTTCATCAGTCCATATTTTCTCACACCCTTACCAGTCTGACCTGGAAACCAGTTTAAAAGGTTTAATATAGTACCTTAATTATGTTATTTGAGAAGCAGCGGCCTCACTCTACTTTTAAAAGGTTAGCTACCGCCCCCTGGTGGACTTATGGACGCACTACAACATCCACTATGGGGCTACCCAGCTTGATTTTTGTCTGCCTTGTTTCAAGGGCTATTCATGTTTATAAACATCACCTTCCTCCATCCTCCTCCTCCACCTTCTCCTCATCCTCATCCACCACCCCCTCCCCGACCACCACTGCTTCTTTCTCCACCTCCTCCCCATCCTCCTCCTCCTCCTCTCTGTCCTTCTCCTCCTCCTTCCCCTCCCTGTCCTTCTCCTCCCTGTCCTCCTCCTTCTCCTCCCTGTCCTTCTCCTCCTCCTTCTCCTCCCTGTCCTCCTTCTCCTCCCTGTCCTCCTCCTTCTCCTCCCTGTCCTTCTCCTCCCTGTCCTCCTCCTTCTCCTCCCTGTCCTCCTCCTCCTCCTCCTCCTCCCTCTCCAGGGCTCTTGTGGGTCCTGCTGGGCCTTCAGCTCGGCAGGAGCCCTGGAGGGCCAGCTGGCCAAGACCACGGGGACGCTGAGGGACCTGAGCCCCCAGAACCTGGTGGACTGCGTGACGGAGAACAGCGCCTGCGGCGGCGGCTACATGACCAACGCCTTCCGCTACATCATTCAGAACGCAGGCATCGACTCCGAGGAGTCCTACCCCTACGTCGCCCAGGTACCGTGGATGTTACCTCAGCGCCCGCGTTCCCTTCAGCGGTGGAAACCGTCCCTTTAATGGAGCTGATTTCTGGTGGAAAACATACTTGTATTGAATATCCACGACAGCCTTTTTTGTTGGTGTAAAACACAATGAATGGGGTTTGAGAACATAATGATAAAGCAAAAGTTGCTTTTGTGTGTGGGAGGACAGGAGGAAGAAATGACTTGAAGTGGTTTCCTCTTTTCCTCATTGAAATAACACACAGTATGATCAGTGAGGTAAAATGGAGCAATGTCAACAGACTTCTTACACAGAATTACTCAACTTCAGTACCTTAAAATGCTGTTACATGAGTACAGTGTTTTTTTCACAGTCGTACTGCAGTGATAGGCCACAGGATGTCATCCACAGTCCACAATTTGACCTATCTGTGCCTGGACAGCCATGAAAACCTTCCTAAAATAATAAATGTTTAGTTAGTGGGCTAGCTTTTAGCTAGCACACTATTGTTATTCCCACTATTTCTTTCTTTCTTTCTTTCTTTCTTTCTTTCTTTCTTTCTTTCTTTCTTTCTTTCTTTCTTTCTTTCTTTCTTTCTTTCTTTCTTTCTTTCTTTCTTTCTTTCTTTCTTTCTTTCTTTCTTTCTTTCTTTCTTTTTTCTTTCTTTCTTTCTTTCTTTATGATATGTTTGCCTATATGAAGTTTCTAGCACAAATAATGACAAAGTAGTTAAGCATAACTACTTTGTCATTATTTGTGCTAGAAACTTCATTCAAACTTTAAAAAATTCAGCTACTTTAGGAATCAACAGGGTCTATTTTTTATTTTTGATAGTTTTTATAGTTTTTAAGATATTAAAGTTTTATTAATAGTTTTGTCCCATTAGTTGAAATGAATGATGGAATGTTCAGTTGTTAGAGTGATGGCAGTTGGTGATTTGAAAATATCCACACATTTTGTAAACTGCCGCCACTCTTACAATTTTCACAGTACTTTCACATATTATACATCAAAAGGTTCATATTTCCATGCTGTCACTCACATTCAAATATCTAAGTGATACCATTTATAGTTTTTGAATTGTTGAAATGTTTGTTTGACACACACTCTTCCAATACACACACATGGGCGCTCCACTCTAGGTTGCAGCTGGTCATTTCAAATTCATACCCGTTTTCTAACTTATCGATACTCCTACAATTTGTAAGCTACACGGATACACATATTATATATCAAACTGTTTGTCTGTTTCCCCGGATTCTTATGGTGTAGATATCTAAGCTGTGACCTGTATACGTTTTGAGATAGAGCCATTTGAAGCCAACCCAGCTTTCCTCATAGAGAATAGTGGCAGTTTGGAGAGAAGCAGAGTGAGGGAC
This sequence comes from Urophycis tenuis, assembly GCA_036785325.1. Taxonomy (NCBI): domain Eukaryota; kingdom Metazoa; phylum Chordata; class Actinopteri; order Gadiformes; family Phycidae; genus Urophycis; species Urophycis tenuis. The sequence goes on along the minus strand of JAXIVH010000002.1, from coordinate 9,266,855 downwards.
CAAGTGGCAGTTGCAATCAATACACATGTGCAGCCTCCCCTCCACCCACTGGAGGGGGGGGGGGGAGGGGGTCCTTGAGGACTAGGTTGGGAACCACTGACCTAGTGCACCCTCTCACAGACATCAATGCAGACGATTATAAAAAGGACCCAGGCAAAGGAAGAATGGCATTCTGTGTTAGAATTAAGCAACACAGAGCGTTTTTGCTTAAGAAATACATCCGGTTGCAGTCAGCTAGCCCACACTTTTTTCAGGAAATGTACTTTCTACTTAGAATTGCACTTCCCACAGCTGTTGAATACTTTAGCAGGGAAGTGGGCAGGTAAATACGTTTCGACAATTGTTTTCAACACGACCACTTCTATTTTCTGTCAACAGACGAGGTTCATTTTACAGTATAAGGCCAAGACTGCGGATATGTTATGATTCATTTTGAATGCCCTGAATCATGCCCCCTTTTCACTTCATCACTCTGTCAAGTGGTGTCGTTAAATGATCTGTCCTCCATTACCTTGAGCAGAGCAATCCCAACAACAACACATTCCCCCCCCCCCCCCCCCCCCCCTTGCCGGTATTGTGCATCTGAACCTGTGTGTGTGTGTGTGTGTGTGTGTGTGTGTGTGTGTGTGTGTGTGTGTGTGTGTGTGTTTGTGTGTGTGTGTGTTTGTGTCTGTGTGTGTGTGTGTGTGTGTGTGTGTGTGTGTGTGTGTGTGTGTGTGCCTGCGTGTGTGTGCATGTGTGCGCGTGCATGCGTGCGTGTGCTTGTGTGTGTGCGTGTGTGCGCATGTGTGTGTGTGTGTATGTGTGTGTGTGTGTGTGTGCGCGTGTGTGTGTGTGTGTGTGTGTGTGCGCGCGTGTGTGTGTGTTGTCTGGCCTGCAGGAACAGCAGTGCATGTACAAAACGTCCGGAGTGGCCGCCGACTGTAAGGACTACAAGGAGATCCCTGTGGGCAACGAGCAGGCGCTGGCCATGGCGCTCTTCAAGGCGGGGCCCATTTCCGTGGGCATCGACGCCGGCCTGAGCACCTTCCAATTCTACACGCAAGGTGTGTGCAGGTCTGAGGTCACAGCCCGGGATCGCCGGCGACGTCATGTGCGGGGATGACTTCTCACACGTGACGTCACTGATGTCGTATCTATATGAATATATATATATATATATATATATATAACACTCAATGGAAGGGTCTTGCTCTGCGCTTTCCGGTCGCACCTTCTCGCCGGCCGGGTGCAAGTGAGTGCGGTAACACGCGGGGTTAAAGATGTCATCCTGGGAAGAGGTGCCTGGAACACGTTAACATTAAAGGAAGGTCTGCTCTGGTGACACAAGCCAGTAGAGTCACAGATGTCCCCCCCCCCCCCCCCCCCTGCCCCAGGTGTGTACTACGACAACAACTGCAACAGCAACTACATCAATCACGCCGTGTTGGCAGTGGGCTTCGGAGTCTCCAAGGGCAAGAAGTACTGGATCGTCAAGAACAGGTGAGGGGTTTGGGGGGGCAGGGGGTGGGGGGGGGGTCCTCACCTGTCAGCTGTCAGGGAAGGGGGCAGCAGGTGGTGCTGCCGTTGGGTAATGGAACAACAGACAGTGGTTTGTCTGTGACAGTGGGTGATGGTGCTGCAGCTGCTGCTGCTGCAGATGATGATGGTGATGATGATGATGGTGGTGATGATGATGATGCGTGAGCGTTTTGACTTCTGGCGACGTCGGACTAAGCTCATCCTCCTCTTCGTCATCCTCTTCCACTCCCCTTCATTTCTTTCTCTTTTCTGCTTTTTTGTTGTTGCTTTGGTTGACAGTTGGAGCGAGGGCTGGGGTAACAAGGGCTACATCCTGATGGCACGTAACCGTGGCAACATGTGCGGGATCGCCAACCTGGCCAGCTATCCAATCATGTGAGGGCACGACTGCAGCGTCTCTTCGCCGAGGGTCAAGGCGGGAAAGAATAGGGAAGCACATATGGATGACTCGGTGACACAAACACAAATGTGAAATTTTCTGGGGTCAATTGGGTCATCTTCCTGTTAAAAATCTTCCTATTTTTCACCTTTGTCTTTTGTTTTCTTGCTCTGTTCAGCACTCTTTTGTTACTTTTTTTTAATGATTCAACCATATCAAAATATTTCTATGCAATGTATTCAATAAAGCTTTCAGTTTGAAATTGATGACGTTGTATGGATTTGTATTGGAAGTTTATCGTGAGCGTGCAGCACTTCTCTTGCTTTGACTGGAGTTCCTGACTCATCGAGGTCCGTTTCCAAAATAAGTAAGAAAAAGATGAAGCCTCAAACAATGATTAAAATACCCGATAGGCCCATGTTTTGCTGTAGCGGCTTTTTTTTTTTTTTTTTGTATTACTGTCGCGCACCGCTGAGATTAAAAGGCGGAAGAAATGACTTAGAACCACGTGACCTCAGCATGCAGAGGCATGGGTCCGACCGAGGAAACACATGAAGCATCTCTCACCCAGAGTCACCGGACCGTTCTCTGTTATTAAGGGTAAGCCCAGCTTGATGATATACGGATGAAGAATATTAGACTTCATCCGTTACTTCATTCCTTACTTCATTCGTTACTTTCATTTGCGGGTTTTTTTTTCAATGTTTGGGCGTGAATTGTTCACAGCAAAACCTAGTCTTTCATCATATTTGGCGATCATATCTGGCAATGTATGCATATAGGCTATTTATGCATGACAATGTCTTTCTATATTTATATATTTTCTTCATATAAACTTAAATCACAAGTCACACACACACACACACACACACACACACACACACACACACACACACACACACACACACACACACACACACACACACACACACACACACACACACACACACACACACACACACAGCACTTTGACATTTCCAGCCATCGACACGTGGGCACCAGGAACCTGAGGTAGCGCTGCGGTATCCTCTTACTGTAGCAACAGTAGAAAACCCGGTGTGTGTGTGTGTGTGTGTGTGTGTGTGTGTGTGTGTGTGTGTGTGTGTGTGTGTGTGTGTGTACACTACTGACATATACTTACACGTACATTAAATACTAAGATACATTCACACATGCAGGACTGAGCTGCACTCACAAACACTGTTGAGACACACTCAAATGCACCGCAGAAAAGAAACCAATTTGACTAAGACCAAGTGAACAGTACAGAGTATGTTTTAAGTTCTAAGTTTTGGTATATTATATTATTCATGCCTTGATGGTTTTAATTATGAGTAATGATCATTCCTTATGATTTAGCTGCACTTTTCAAACTTTTTAAAATCTCTCATAGAGGTTTACATTTCAGGAGTATGTATGAGAGGTTTAAGTCTCAGTATATGCATGAGAGCTTTTCAGTATGTGTGAGAGGTTTTCAAATATATGTATGAGAGGTTTAAGTCTGAATTATGGTCTCTACGGCCCTCATATTTGTGCCCGCGAAACTAAATCAAAAGGTCAGAATTTTTTGTTGAGCTGTATTTATTCATTAAAGCTTGGGATAGGCAATATATTTTAGAAGCATTTTTGGTTAATTTTGTTGACATTCTCGATATATAATACTACTACTTCTACTTCTACTCCTATTACTACTACTACTACTACTACTACTACTACTACTACTACTACTAGTACTACTACTAAGATAAGATAAGATATTCCTTTATTAATCCCCCTTAGGAGAAATTCACAGTGACCAGCAGTACAGGGGGTAGATGTGCAGTAAGAGCCTGGCTAAAGTCAATACACAATAAGCAATAAATTAGATTAAATACTACTACTACTACAAATTATAATAACAATAATTCAAATGCCCTTACAAAAAAAGAAAACATCTGCTATCTGGTGGGTCACAGGACTGTATTCAGCCCGACCAATAACTTAAATGATTGCATGCGGCCCACCTGGCTGACACTTTTAAAAGCTACACTACTCAGGCCAGTTTCTCCAAATTGCCTAACCTACCCGTAATCTATTTAACTCAAATGGTCAAATTGTAAGTAACGATGTACATGATGGATGTCTTGTCAAATCCGTGTCGCTCGTTACCATACAGGCAAGATGTTACACAGTTTGCTGCTCGCCTCCATTTGTCTGGCGGCGGTTGCGGCCATGTTGGAAACCAAGCTTGACCTCCACTGGGCAACCTGGAAGAAGACCCACAACAGGAGCTACGAGACTCAGGTAGGACCCAATGGAGCAATGTAGCTCTGCCTAGGTTGCCTCAATACTGACTAGGTAATAGGCAAATGATTATGTCTGCGTCGGTCTCCCTCTATCTACCTGCCTGCCCGGCCACAAGTGACCGTGAGGAGTTTTGCATTACAGCCTCT
>JAXIVH010000002.1:9247523-9257523 GCA_036785325.1 Urophycis tenuis | reverse complement strand
TACTGGGTAGTGGTGAGTACCAGTTTACCTCTACTGGGTAGTGGTGAGTACCAGCCTACCTCTACTGGGTAGTGGTGAGTACCAGTTTACCTCTACTGGGTAGTGGTGAGTACCAGCCTACCTCTACTGGGTAGTGGTGAGTACCAGTCTACCTCTACTGGGTAGTGGTGAGTACCAGTCTACCTCTTCTGGGTAGTGGTGAGTACCAGCCTACCTCTACTGGGTAGTGCTGAGTACCAGCCTACCTCTACTGGGTAGTGGTGAGTACCAGTCTACCTCTTCGTGGTAGTGGTGAGTACCAGCCTACCTCTACTGGGTAGTGGTGAGTACCAGTCTACCTCTTCGTGGTAGTGGTTAGTGCCAGCCTACTCCTACCGAGCAGTGGTGAATACCAGCATTTTAGCAGTTGCTTTTATCCCAAGCCAATCTCAGTGGATTTGTTCAGCTACAGGTCATTAATGAGGAAGAAGAGGTTAGGATGCCTACAGGTAGACCGTGGCTTTTGGGTTAAAACCCATAACCTTTTGGCTGGGAGTCAATTACCCCGAACCACTAGTCTATCCTGCCCACGCGGTTGAATGATAAAAGCAATGAAAATATAGCTAAAGGCCTGTACAGCGACTTGAATAGAAAGCAGTATGGTATGACTGGCATGACCAGCGATGGGTAAAATGTTCACATCTGAATGAATGTCAGAATTCACATTCAGGTACATGCAGTCTGGCTGCCAATGTCAATGTCAAGAAGCTGCTCCATATTCCATGATGTTCCAAATATTCTACGTGTATCAACTCACAGCCACCATTAACCTTCCTCTGCCCACTTATGAATGGTTACAAACATATGAGGTTAGATGGTGCAAAGTACTACAGGATTTAGTCTGGCTTTCTGGTGTGTTGATGTTAAGATTAGAGATGGTTAAGGTTTTAGATTTTGTTCACTTTTAGATTATTGAAGATTATTGATGGTTAACTTTAGGCTGTGTGTGTGTGTGTGTGTGTGTGTGTGTGTGTGTGTGTTCGCGCGTGCGCGCGCATGTGTGTGTGTGTGCACGTGTGTGTGTGTGTGTGTGTGCGTGTGTGTGTGTGTGTTTGTGTGTGTGTGTGTGTGTGTGTGTGTGCGCGCGTGTGTGTGCGTGGTCAAGGTCAGGGTCACCATCAGGCAGACAGGATCGATTAGGCGGATGTTATTGATTGGCCGGACATATTTCCATCGTTGTTCCTGCTTGCCCGGGGCCTTTCCGGCCAGCTATGGGCTCGGTTCGTCCCAGAGAGCTCCGACACGAGCGCTTCCCAATTTAGAAGTGCCGTGTTTGTACGAGATAGAGAGAGAGATAAGCAAATACAAAACGTAGTCTCATGCGTACGTCTACCATGGATAGAAGGCCGTACATTGAAGAGGTGCATGCTCAGTGTTATGGTACGATGATCTAATGGAATTGTAATCTAATGTCAATTGTATTATTAATCGGATGTACCCATTTTCTTTTATGTTTATGTACGTACATTTCAGAAACAATAATACAGCTGCTTGCTGTATTATTAATTGTTATTATTAATTAACTGTATAATTGTATTATTTATTTCATCAATATAATACTTTTAGTCATGTTGTGGTCGTGGCGTATTGACCCCCGCATTTTTTTTAAGTTGATACCGGCCAAGATGAGCTCTAACTGATCACTGCCCATGCTATGCTATAACTGCCCAGGCTAAGCTACAGCTGACGACGCGTAGCTATGACATGCTAAGTGCAACTTGCTAAGTGATGCTCAGCTACGGCCGTCAAAGCCAAGCTAAGAAGCGACCTTGTCTCCTCACCCCAGGATCAGCAGTGCAGGTACAGCGTTGAGTCCCGCGCCGCTAACTGCTCTGGCTACAGCATCCTGCCACGGGGCAGCGAGGCGGCGCTGCAGCGAGCCGTGGCCCTCGTGGGACCCATCTCCGCAGCGATCGACGCCTCCCAACCCAAATTTGCCTTTTACCACAGCGGTAATGGAACACTCCCCCGGGGGTCCACATTCCACGTGTTTCTGGACCAGATTTAACCATGAGCAGACAGATGTTTGTGTTTCAATGTGTGTGTGTGTGTGTGTGTGTGTGTGTGTGTGTGTGTGATTATAGATGTGTAGATAGTTATAAAGATATGTAGATAGCATAAAGATGTATAAAGTTGTATTATATATAACAATAGTGACTATACTATACTATAATATACAAATGATTTTGAAATGATATTGAGAGAAAAACGTTTTTGAGTTGATTGACTTGATTGACACTTGGTTGTCACATGACTTGCACACCACCCTCCAGACAGGTAACCAGACAGGTAACCTGGTGCTGTTGTTTCAGGGGTGTACAACGAGCCACGCTGCACCCGGGCGGTGAACCACGGGGTGCTGGTGGTGGGCTATGGGACACTGGAGGGCCAGGACTACTGGCTGGTGAAGAACAGGTGTCTCTCTCACACACACACACACACACACACACACACACACACACACACACAGGCACACACACAGACACACACACATATGCATGCACACATGCACACACACAAACACACACACACACACACACACACGCACACACACACACACACGCACACACACACACATGCACACACACACACGCACGCACGCACGCACGCATGCACGCACACAGACACACACACACACACACACACACACACACACACACACACACACACACACACACACACACACACACACACACACACACACACTAACATAATTCCCCATCTGTTGCCCTGCTGTGCATTCAGAGTACACCAGAGGACAGTGAGGTAGTAAAACTAGTAAATCAATTATGGCTCAAAGAAATTACAATTTAGCTTAATCTTTTTAGTCTTATTTTCTTAATTTTACACTATATATTACACTTTTTTTATTGTTTATTTGTTTTGTTGTATTGTATTGTGTGTGTGTGTTCATCATGAAAGGCACCTTCAAACAACACTTATAGTCTATATGAATAAAGTGTATTATTATGGTTAGTATTATTTTTAAAACATTTCAGAGAGTTAACATCTTTGAGTACAAGCCGTTGCATGTGTCCTGAATTTCTCACTTGGGTTCAATGTCTTGCATTTTGTTAATGTAACGTTCAATTCTTAGTGCTAGATACAGCATAACAATATATTGGTGTGTGACTTTACCGCACTCTCTTACAGTTGGGGGAAATTATTCGGAGAAAAGGGATACATCCGAATGACTCGCAACCAGGACAGCCAGTGTGGCATCACCGTTTACTGCTCTTACCCCATGATGTCAGCAAAGCAAGCGGGCTGGTTTTAGCAGAGCATGCTAACTAAGGAGCCCTCCTTTTTAGCATTATGGTCTTTCAAAAATGTTTGAAAGAACATTTTTCAAAAATGTCCGCTTTTAATGTAGCACTTTAAAGTGTACAGTGTGGCTGTACACTTTTTTTGTCAAATACTTGGAAATACTGCTTTACATATTTTGACTTAGTCAAATTAAATTCTGCAACGGTGTTGGCCAAGCTAAATGTTATTTGATTCCATGTGGACTCGGTCGATTCACCTGTGCGTGACCGTGCATGGATTATTGTGCATACTAATGTCGGCATGTATATGGATATTTGTACATCTCCTGAGTGTACTTGTATTCTCATTTATGTAAATGTTCCTGTATGCAAATATTTGTGTAAGCGCGTGAGCTTACACAGAGACGTCCAGAGAGAACTACAGTGTCTGGCTCAACCTAAACGCTTTCAACTGAAGTAAAACACTCCGCACGTGGTTGGGTTACAAATGAGTCATTTTTTATTATTTTTTTTTAGTGCAACATCACAACAAACAATTTTCACATGAGGTATTCAAAGGGCTTTTCTTTAGTTGCTGATACAAAATGTCCCACCATGATTGACTTTTTAAAGTGTTGTGTATCTTTTCTTTTTTTTTAAAGCCTTTGGTTTGGTTAGCCACATTCATAGGTAAGTCTATAACACATGGACGAGAAAGATCACATTTAGCATGGTGGGCGGAGTCCGAGTTGAGGAAACTCAGGACTTAGTCAAATATATCTATATCTATATCTTTCCCGTTTAAAGCTTTTTGTATGGATTTCAGTAATTATTTTTCCTACTTACAACAGTGGGATTGAAACAGTATTCAACTACACTAAACACCTTGGAGAAAAGAGGGTGGGAGGGGGGGGGGGGGGGGGGTACAGGGTGGTGGTGGTGGTGGAGGGGGGGTTACTTGGGAACAGCTTGGTTTACAAATGTGGAAAAATAGCCTTTGTCTCCTCTGACCTTTCTATCGGGGGGGGGGGGGGGGGGGGGGGAGGGGGAGGGGGTCGGGAGGGTATTTGATTATTGGGCTTTTCTGTTACAGCAAGTCACATGATTCAGATTTTTTTTTCGGAAACAAGGATTAGGCAACGTTGATTACAGCAAGATCCTCCTTGCTTGGATTGTCACCTCCTTTTTTTTGGTCTTGAGGATGATTTTCATATATTTATATACATACAGAACATGGATACATATGACACTCTAGCATACTGGAGTTTTAGCTTTGGCTGGACAGAGGCCTGTTCAGGGGCCTCCTACGACAGATTGATTCCAGCACATTTGGTTTTTGAAGGAATGGAGAAGAGACAGCTGGACATATAGAATAGATAGGATAGATAAGATAGATAGATGACGTAGATAGACAGACACCCTGAAAGGATGGAAATCTTTGGTTAAGGAACATTGTTGCCACACAACATCTCACAGTTGAGGTAGATGGGTAAAGTCTTCATGTACACTCGGGGAGGAAGGGCTGGACAGTTTGGGTAAACACTAAAGGGGTTCACAGAGTCAAAAAAAAGACTTATCCACAGACACTGCCTCATGTCAGTTTCTCAGTTCCAGTTTGACGTAATACTGTTGGATAATGCGACGTAAACACGTGGCATCAAGAAAGCTAAACCCCGCGGTGCTTTTTGGATTTCTCTGAGCGCAACGTTAGCTTTGATAGGAAACTGCTAAAAGTACCCATGAAACAACAATGATTCAGCAGTTACCCATCAATCTTTGGTTTTAATTCGTACTGTTATTTTTTTTTTTTTTAATTTTTACCTTTTTACAAAAAAAAAAAGATTATTTCTGAAAGTATACACTAGCTTCTATTATTACTATTTCATCATCGTTATGCGCTCCCTTGGCAAAGCGCCGTAGCCATGTTTCAGGGTTCAGGGTTTCCACTGGGGGGCGCCAGAGGCTGGGACATCCGCAGATTGCCCACGGCGGTAGGCTTACTTAATTTCATCCTCCTGTCCTTCGGAAGGGAAGAGGGCTCCCCCGGTTGACGCAGAACAGAAGGTCGTTCGCCAAATGTAGTCGAACCTCTGTCTCGCCTGTCCTTTGACACCAGTATACATACACGCACGGTGGTGGGCACCAATCCAGCCTACAAGCTGCACTGTTTTTTCTCCCCCCCCCCCCCCCCTCTCATCTTTCTCCTTCTTTTTAGTTCCCTGCGAACGGACTCCACCCTGCATCCTCACCCTCACCCCCGGCCCTCCTTCCCCCCCCGTCCTGGCTCTCAGCATGCGTACAATTGTTGCTCATTAAAGTTTCATTCAGCTCCATGCTGCTCCTGATCCACCCCTCCCACTGCCAATTCCACATGATTCAGCCTGCTCTCTGATCTCTCCCCACGCCCTGTCGACCACCCCCGCCCCCACCCCCAACCCCCACCCCGCCCCGCTGCTAAAGCCCACAGGTCTGTCCGAGAGCGGACCCCAGACCCCCGAACAGATACCCGGCAGAAGAGATGGGGTGATGAAAAAAACTAAACAAAAAAAAAATCCCTAAGAAAACCCTTCCCTTTGAAGTGTGCGGAAAAAAGTCGATGACCTCTTTCATGACCGCACGTCTTTCAAGTGCACGCTGTGAGACAGGGGGGGGGGGGGGGGAGGTGGGCGGGTGTGGAAGGGGGGAGTCGGGCAGGGGGGGGGGGTGGTGGTGGTGGTGTTAGGTGGGGGGGGGGGGGGGGGGGGGGGGAGGTGGGCGGGGTGTTAAAGATGCAGAAGTGGACCATCTCAGACAGCGTTTACCGGGGGCCTCTTATCCCCTGTCTAGGAGAACCACACAATAGAGCCGCGCGGACCACCGGCGCCAACTGAGTCATCGACCGAACGCCCGGCAGCGCCGATGGTGGGGACGTCCCCCCCCCGTCCCCCCATACACAGACACACACACACACACACACACACACGCATACACACACACACACACACACACACGCACACGCACACACACACACGCACACACACACACACACACACACACCTCCTCCTCCCTCCCCATCTCCCTAACAACTGAGGACCCCCCCCTGGGGGGGCGGCGTGTGGAACTGAGGCGACTGTCAGGAGTCTTTGGCGGGCGAGAGACAGCGAGGTCACACGGGGTCGGGGACGCGGGACGGACGCGGACCGGGCGCCGCGGGTTACAGACGGAGAGAGAGAGAGAGAGAGAGAGAGAGAGCCGGGGGGCTATCCATGCAGTCCCACCAGGCGGATGCACAGTGTGTTTACTGGTGGCGGCGTGGGGGGCCAGGGGACCCTCAAGGGCCTACACACTGCGGAGCGGTGACTCTGTGGCCCCCCGGCTGTTTCACCAGCAGCCTGTGGGGCCTCCGGACACGGTCACGGTCGCCATCGCCAATAGTAGTAAAGTATCATCGGTATTATTATAATTATTCATATTCATGTCATTATCATCATCATTATGACAACATTCAAACAGGCTTCGGCCGTGGGACTCAGGGGGCAGACCACGGAGACAGACAGCAGAGGAATCCCTGTTGAAACCGGCAAACGCAACACAGAAGAGGCCAGGCCTTTGGGGGGGGGGGGGGGGGTTTGGAGAGATACGTCACACCAGGTCGGTGGGGGGGAGGGGGGGGGGGGGTAGAACACGGGGTCAGGGTTCAGTACATTCAGGGAGGACAATCTTCATCTTTGGTATTATGATGGGAGCCTACAGCTAAAAGTGCCCATCAGAAAAAAGTCTTTAGTTTCACACGGACATAGAAAGCATCATTAAATAAATACTTACAGTATATAGATAGAATAAATAAATAGGCAAATAAATAGAGAGAGGAGAAGTAAACGAGGGAAATAAAAAATAAAAAATCAATAAATACACAAATGCAGTAATAAATAGTTTGATCAGATCAGCAGTTGCATTTAAAACCTTCTTGTTCCAATTGAAGTATTGGCTATGAGGAGGGGCATGAAAGCCCCTCCTCTGTGGACCAAAAATGACCTTGTACGTGAGCAGGGCCGGAACAACTGCCCCACACTTCCAACGTGTTTCTATAAATAGAGCGATGTGCTTGAAATCTGTACAAAAGGGCTGAAAGAATTACAATCCTCCATTTTCCTAGACATCTGATAGAAAAAAAAGAAGAAAAAAAAAAGGAAAAAGGAAAAAAAAAAAAAAAAAAACGAAGATCTTTGCGATGTTGGAACTGTTTTGTTTTCAGTTGTTTGAAAATAGATGAGTGGAAAAATACTAAAACTTCAATATAGATTGTGTCTGGTTTGGATACCTCTTTCACTTTGGCGTCTATCTTTTGTTGTTGTTGTTGTTTGTTTGTCTTGGGTTTTTTTCCGGGTGGGGGGGGGGGGGGGGGGGGGGGGCAGGCAGGTGGGCGTGGGGTGGTGGGGGGGGGTTCTTGAAAGTGGGAAATGGCTATGGAGCTTTTGTTTTGGAAGCTCTCTGTGTCTTGAATTTCGATGGTTGCTCCAACACATCTGGGTTTTTCTGCCTCCCGCGTTTGCCTTATTGATTCTGTCTTGGCCTACAGTGAGGCGCGCTGCCCCGCGCTCCCCTTGAAAACGCCAATCTATTCAAGGTGCAGCCATCTTCAGTGGAGCAGGGCGGGACGCTGGAGCTTCTGGCCGGTGGTAAATGATTGACAACCGTGGGGGGCCAATGAAAGACCTCTCCCAAAAACTAACGTCCGTGTAGTCCCGTGAACCATTACCATGGAAACATCCGCTAAAGAAAGAGCAAAAAAGGCTACCTAAAGTTATTCAGGAAAACAAGAATGAAAAACTGAAAATGTGACAATTGGCGAAGGACGGGAAAAAATAAAGTAAAAATGCCTCTTTTTTTTTCAATTTTTCTCTTGTTCACCTTGATTCTTGAGAGAAAAAAGCGCCGGGGCATGAAAACACGTTGGATGGTGAGACTGGTCACAAGGGAATGGAGAGCACACTGATTCAGAATACACGATGTCCCTCCAAATGTGAGTGGGCCCCTGCCTCTTGATTGTTCACGTTTGGAGAGAGCGAGAAAGAGAGAGAGAGAGAGATGACTCGCAGACTCTGAGGTTTGCGCACCCCCCGCCAAAAAAAAAGAAATGCTTCCTCCTGATTCATAATACCCTCATCATCATCATCATCATCATCATCATCATCATCATCATCTCTATTCTACAGCATCGGAAAGTAACAAAAATCTAAAACGCAATGAGTTAGGTGTCCACGACAGGGTGTGACTCTTCTCATCAAAGTCAAAGATCAAACATGGCACCCTTGACTGTACAAAGCAAGACCTCCCGCGTCCTGCGATCATCATCATCATCATCTTCATCATCATCAGCATCCTCATCCTCTCAGGCATCGCCGCCCCCATCTCGGCTTTCCAAGGGGAAGGGGGGGGGGGGGTGCGATATCAAACTTTGGTTTCAGGAAAAAAGCGGCAAAGTACCTTCATCGTCGTCGCCTTCTTCTTCTTCTTCTTCTTCTTCTTCTTCTTCCTCACGGAAAACAAAACAAAAGGAACGCCGCCGCTCCGTCTCATAGCGGGGAGGACGCTGCACTCACGGCCGATCCCTGCCCAGACCAGTCAATGCGACCTCTCCACCTTGCTTTGCTCTCGCGCACTCCTCCACCCCCCACCCCCACCCTCCCCCCCCTCCCCCCACACACCCCCTCCACCCCACCCCCCCCCCCCCCCCCCCCCCACTCTCTCCCAGCAGCCAGCCCTCCTCCTGCTCCTCCTCCTGCTCCTCCTGCTCCTCCTGCTCCTCCTCCTCCTGCTCCTCCTCCTCCTGCTCCCGGGTCCCTCAGGCGGTGCTGCAGGACACGGCGGAGGAGGAGACGCTGGAGCCCGAGGAGCCCGTGGAGGACGGGCGGCCCTCGTCGGCCCACTTGTTGAGGTTGCGGCGGCGGGCGTTCATGAAGAAGTTGCTGACGGTGGAGAGCTCCAGGCCCAGTTGCTGGGAGATGGTGATCTGCAGGTCCTTGGCGGGCCCGGTGGTTCTCCCTGAAGATGGCCAGCAGCGTGCGTCTCTGGAGGTCGGTGAAGACCAGCCGGGGTGCGCTTGGGCCCCTGGTTCCTCTCCAGCTTGCTCTGCTCCTGCTCCTTCCGCTTGCACGCTGGTGGGGCCGCGGGTGGGCGCGCGCACACACACACACACACACACACACAGACATACACACACACACACACACACACACAAACACACAAACACACACACACACAAGGAGATCAATAATTATGATTCATAAATACACTTGGAAATAGAGGAGTGGAGAAATAATACAAAACATTGCTATCGCTTGTGTTTGGTGTATTCCTATTTTTGTTTCTGGCACTTATATATATATATAAAGAGAGATATATACATATACCTCTATACGTATAAATAGATATATAGGTTGTTTTTTTTCCTTTTTCCTCTGTTTCTCTTTTCTCTTTTTTTCAGAGATAAGATAAGATGTATTTTAATAATGCCAGAAGGGAAATGTGGGTGTCACAGCAGAAAGTACAGGACAGTATCAAGAATTACAATCATTATATAATTATAATGAGAGAAAAAAAAAACCTGAAATGTCCATGGAGCTCGATTATTGGAAGCTCTGCTTTTTCAATTTGGATGGTTGCTCCATTTCCATGGAGATTCAATAATTAAATAAATAAATAAATAAATAAGAAGAAATGGGACAGGAAAAATG
>JAXIVH010000002.1:9163108-9242323 GCA_036785325.1 Urophycis tenuis | reverse complement strand
ATATATATATTATATATATATATATATATATATATATATAATATATATATATATATATATATATATATATATATATATAATATATATATATATATATATATATATATATATATATATATATATATATATATATATATATATATATATATATATATATATATATATATATATATATATATATATATATATATATATATATATATATATATATATATATATATATATATATATATATATATATATATATATATATATATATATATATATATATATATATATATATATTATATATATATATATATATATATATATATATATATAATATATATATATATATCAGTATGCATTTATATCTCAATATAACCTGGTTTTGTCCTCATCATGTTAAATGTATAAAGTTTTACTGTTAACTTGACTTACTTTCAACCTATAACCCATATAACTACATCTCTATATATTCTTATCATATGCATTTCTACTGTAAGCTAAATCTACCCCTGGTGAAAATAGGAGATGATACTTCTTCTAATCAAAGTGTTACCTCGTGACAGTTCATTGTTAATAACACACTGCACAATATGGAGATCAGATCCTGAGATTGTAAGGAACAAGATTTGAATTACTGCTTGTTCTCTCTCTACTTACACATTGATAGTGGGCACACTGGGTACCACTCAGATAAGAATTACACGCTGTGTATTTCAGACGCGCGCGAATTGATTCGGATTCCTGCCATATAAACGCCGTTGATATTATGCCCGCGGTTTTATGAAACCCAAAATCATAACAACTCATTTGGGCTCCAGGGTCAATGACAACTAATTTGGGCTCTGGGGTCAATGAGTTGTCATGACGATGACCTTTGACAGCTGATGCTGGGCTGACCCCCTTACACCCTCCTACCCCCACCCCCAGCCCCCCCCCCACCCCCACCCCCAATGAGTAGTGGCGATGTCCAGATAGAAAAACAACTCTAACTGATCTGTCACCTGACCAAACCCCCCCCTTCCACACACACACACACACACACACACACCACCATTTTGTTTGGCCCGCGTGTCGCTACGACGGCGGGCCCCCCCCCCCCCCGACAACGTATAGCCTTCTATAGGTACACACACAGGGGCTCCGTAGTTATTCATCATCCATAATGTTAACGATTACAGCATGTCGATAGCCACGCCGGGAGTTAAATGAGTTTGTGCACTCAGCGGCGCGCGCGTGCGCCGGCCGCGGTTCAAGGTCACCCCGGCCCGTTCCTGACAGACGAGATGTTTCCCGGGCAGGCGGCGGCGCGAGCCCCACGCCAAGGTCAAGCGTGCCACTATTTAGAACAAATAGATACATAAAACACTCCGTGGTGAGGGTAGGGGGTGGGGGGGGGCGGGGGGGGACCTTGGGGCCCCGGGACAGAGCCCAGACGCCAGCCTGGGGATATTTTTTTTTTTTTTTTTTTTTTTTCTCCTGTACTTGTATTTCAGTCTGACACTCTGTCACCACCGCACCCACCATCCTTCTGCTCCTCTCCCCGCACCTCCTCTCCTCTCTCCTCCTCCTCTGCTCCGCGCACACACGTGCCCACCTTTTTTTTTTAACCTTTGACGCGGGCATGCGCCCGCACACACTCACACGCACACACCTGGCAACATCGCACACACACGCACACACACACACACACACCTGTCATCGACCACGCAAGCGGGAAACACACTGCACACTTCTCAACCACATAAAGCACACATGCGCACACGCACGCACACACAACACACACACACACACTCCACACTCCACACAATCCTTCTTATGTAGAAAGTTTGCATTGATTTCCGTCCGGGGTGAAACCAGCCACCGCCAAAACCACCACCAGAGTGTGTGATTGCGATGGCGGCGCCCTGGGTGTGTGCGTTCTGGTGTGTGTGTGTGTGTGTGTGTGTGTGTGTGTGTCTGTGTGTGTCTGTGTGTGTCTGTGTGTGTCTGTGTGTGTCTGTGTGTGTGTGTGTGTGTGTGTGTGTGTGTGCGTGTGTGTGTGTGTGTCTGTGTGTGTGTGTGTGTGTGTGTGTCTGTGTGTGTGTGTGTGTGTCTGTGTGTGTGTGTCTGTGTGTGTGTGTGTGTGTCTGTGTGTGTGTGTGTGTGTGTGTGTGGGGTGGGGTGGTGGGGGGGGGGGGGGGGGGGCGACCAGCACACTTTATCATTCAGCTCCGTCTGCTGGGCAGCTGAACGCCGGCGAGCTGGGCCTCCTCTAAGCCGCTCCGCCGGGCGTGGCATGACCCAGGCCGCTACCGCACCGGTGGCCGGGCCGTCGGGGGAGGGGGGGGGGGGGGAGAGAGAGCACGGGGGAGGGAGGAGAACAGAGAGAGAGAGAGAGAGGGAGAGAGAGGGAGAGAGAGGGCAGAAGAAAGCGGGCCCCCATTGTGTGTAAGCGCAGGCGGGACGCGGTCGGCGCGCGTGCAGAGAGGGATATACTCGATACGGAGTCAGTTAGCAGCTCAAGCCTATCGTGCCGGACAATAGGACGAGGGGCGAGTGTCTCCCCTCCCCTCCCCTCTCTCTCTCTCTCCCTCAGTCTCTCTCAGTCACCACCCCCCCCCCCCCCCCACACACACACACACACACACACACACACACACACACCTCCCCTCCGGCACACGAGCCAGGGGGGGCCAGAGGGGCGCTCTGATGGCCAAGCGTGACATTTAAACCCCAGCCCTGCAGTGGCTTCAGGGGCTCTTTGTGGATGAGAAGGAGGGAAGGGGAGGGGGGGAATAGGAGGAGGTGGAGAAGGTGGAGGAGGTGGAGGAGGAGGATGAGGAGGAGGGGGAGGGGGTCCATCTGAGCCAAGAGAAAGAAGGAGGAAATAAGGGAGGTACGGCCAGAGAGACTCACCCTGACTAAACCCTTACAAGCACCCCTACCACCCAAACCCCCCCCCCCCCCACCCAAAAAAAACACCCAACCTCCACGCCTCTGTCCACACGTGTGCCCCCCCTCCCTCCGCCTCACCCCTACCCCTCCCCTTGCGGAAACCCTCAGTGTTGTCAGTGATGTGTGTATGTAGGGGTGGGGGTGGGGGTGGGGGGGGGGGGGGGGGGGGGTCCTCCATTGTGAGCCGTTCGGCCCCTAAAGAAAAGGGCCCTTTGGTGGCAGACAATTCAGCTGTCCACTCTGATCACAATGGGGGCACATCCCATTGCTTTGAGCATCTGTTTCAAGTTGGTGTTGGTGGGTCCCCCTCTCTCTCTCTCTCTCTCTCTCTCCCTCCCTCTCTCTCTCTTTCTCCCTCTCTCCCTCTCTCTCTCGTTGGGCTGTGCGGGCCAGGACCATACAGAGCAGAGAGTGAGTCACTAAATCCCTGGATCTGCCCCGCTTCACCACCACCTGCTCACAACCACCCTTCTTTAACAATTCTTATTCTGGATCAATACGGAGGAGTCGGCCATGGTGTCTCTCAAAAGAGACAGATGAATAGACTTAGCCAGCGTAGGCGGTTGGTAGGGATTGCATGCTTTCTTGGATACTGTAACGGTGTGCTGTCGGCCAACTGTACGAACCTGGGAATGTTTCAAAAAAGAGAACGAGAAGATTATTTATTTTTTGGCAGAATGTAAGGAACGGGACTTTTCTATGGCAATGTATCGCCCCCCTGTGGTCATTTTGTCATTGCATTTTCTCAATTTTATCTTCTACCGCCATTTATAATCTTGGACCTTATGTGTATTCTCAAGCTAACCGCTACATATGCGCGTTAATGTCATTATACAAAGCTGTGCAATGGCTTACAATATTTTCTAAATCATTTGAAAATTATAATATTCTCCTTGTGTCGTCGGTTGATTTCTCCCCCCCCCCCTCCCTGAGTAAGTAAGAATTTGATTGACATAATCTCGGAATCTGCTCCTACGCTCTTGCCCAATAGCTGATTCCGAAGGGTAAACACAGCACAGGGGCCTCACTGCCGGGGAACCCGGCTAATCAGCCCAGAAACATTTGCTGCCCTTCTGGCAAGGTCACAGAGGTCACGGTCCCTGAGCTGGACGTCCATCCCCCCACCCACCCACTGCAGATCCCTACCCCCTGGGGGACTCAGGGCCTGCGGCCACAATCACCGGCCGGGCCTCCATAGGCGCCTAGGAGCCACCTTTCATGTGCAGGGCCCAGGATGTACTGCCGGGGGTGGGGTGGGGTGGTGACCATCAGTCTGTCTGTGCGTCCGTCCATCCATCCATCCCAACACATACAGTTGGGCCCCCCCCCCCCACCACCACCCCCCGGTTCTATTGACTCAGACTCAACAGAACGGCGGGTTCTGATTGGCCCTGGGAGGCCGATGGCGGACCCCGCCTGCTGTTTGCCAGCTGATTGATCTGTTAACACTGTCCACTGGACGTGTGTCCCTGAATTTAATTTCAGAATTCATTTCTGGGCAGACGTGTGTACAGAAATGATGTAGAGTCTGCGGCCCGGGTGTGAAGGATTGCGGGCGGAGATGAAATAAATTGCAATTTGGATTGCCTTCTCTTCTCTCTAATGAGGAATGTCTCAAGTGTTTTGCCCAGATGGATCTGTATCCCCCCAACCCCCCCCCCCCCATCTAAAACATTCCCTGCCTCTCTCTCTCTCTCTCTGCTCTGGCTTTGATTGTGTCTGTTTCTATGATTCAGCTGTATTCATTGCTTTCCTGTGGCTGATGGCCAAAAAAATAACTCCCCTCCAATGGGTTTCGGGTGTGAGTGTTTCAGGAGAGCGCCGCTTCGGGGCAACAGTCACCACACTACTTAGCGAAGGCTTCATTATTTTCGGTGCCATCGGATAGAAAGACATATATATATATTTCTTTGGCCTTTTGGGTTGCCATCTTTCTGTGAGCCTCGTAAATATGATGGAGCGCTGCAGCGAGATGTTTTAAGCACAGTGAAACCGCACATGACTCTGAATCTAATCACACGCCCGCACCCAGACAAGTCCCCCGCCGTCACAATAATAAAATAAAAATCTGTTGGAAAACGCCAGCGGAGAAAAGGCAGAGCTGATTCATTTCACAGCTCATAAAGGAGCCCAGTGTGTGTGTGTGTGTGAGAGAGAGAGAGAGATAGTGTGTTTGTGTGACAGAGAAAGAGAGAGAGCTAGAGGAAGACTGTGTGCGTGTGCGTGCGTGTAAGTGTGCCACTATTGTCCACCATGCCTTCTCACTTCATTCTGCTTTGTGCTTTGACTGTTAGCAGAAATACCCATAAAAAGGCCACAGAGACAATGATATACACGTGCAGGGCCAGGACACTGCTGGGAGGTTTGGAGGAGAGGGGGCTGAGTGTGACGTGTCCCCCCGCCCTGTCCTCCTCCGGCCTGCTGTAGACAGAGCAGGGGGGTGGGGGCGGGGGTGGGTGTAGGCCTGCTTGGATATGCATCACAAAGGCTTCCTGGCGTATTGATCGGCAGTGGGTTAAGGCAGTCTATCAGCAAATGCCCCCTCTCTCAGGGAAAAAACAACAGGAGATTAAAAACACACAGCTTGCTGGGCGGGATGCTGCCGATGGGCTGTTATCTCAGCCCAGAGGTCACTGTGTACAGATATAATCCACTTTCACTTAACAGCTTCATTTAGCTCACCTCGCATGCAAATCACAGCGCCACATTGGCTTTTTTCTTTTTGGAGGGGGGTTGGGTTGGTGCTGTGTGTGTGTTTTGTGCGTGCGTGTGTGTGTGGGTGTGGGTGTGTGCGTGCGCGTGTGTGGGGACTGGGGACGAACACAGCAGGTGAAGTGTCTTCACTCTGCAGCAGGCCTTATGCGGGCTGGAAGCTGCTTATGCTGTTGTATCCGGGTGGCCCACGTTGAGTCTTTCCCCAGCGCCAGACAAAGTAAATGGCTGCTGGTGATCTTAAGGGGGAGAGGAAACGGCGGCCCCATTATGACGGCCAGCGAGGTATGATGCTGGACAATGACCCCTTTTATTTTTCGTGGTTCGTCGATCGCCGTACACCGTGGATTACTGAAGTTATCAGTATCAATCAATATTCTTTTACCCTCACATAATACGATGTATGGAAATATTGATTCTAAATGTCATAATTGATATTGATCGGGAAAATCCACACATTTCTTGAAAAAAGCATTTTATGACGAACAAATGAACAATGAGACAAGAGTGCTATTGAACGTACTTACAAAGTGGCGTAACCACCCGGCCTTCAGTGAGCAGGCTTTACCAAAACAAGAACACTTTTAGAAATGAACGGAAAATGGTCCTTTCATGTGTGGACAGAATCTGGTCAGAAGACAAACCAACAACCTTTTAAAACTGAACTCAACAAATGATAACGAGGCCAAACGTTTCCATAACACTGGGACTGGCCTGGCCGGCGGCCATCAGCAGCACCTTGCAGCGGAGCAGACTGAGAGTGGGAGCTCAGCCGCCGCGGGGGCTCAGTAGCGCTCCTTGGGCTCGCTGAACTTGCGCCTCTTGGGCGCGGATGAGGACGGGACCTCCTGGCTGCTGGGGAACTCAAACTGAGACACCTGGCAAACAGGCAGGACAGAGAGGGGGGCTGAGCTGAGCCCATCGCCCATGAGCAACACATCACGCACATCCGTCTCTCCTCAGCTGAGATGATTTACATTTACGTTTAGGGCACTTAGCGCTGACGCTTTTATCCAAAGCGACTTACAAAGCGTCCATAAGAAGGTGAAATATTTCATTGCTGCTAATACAGTGCTAATACATTAAGAAAGTCTCCATGTAGACTATGGATTCAATTTCTTTCATTAATAGTCATACGTGGAAGGCTGGCAAACAACTTTCTAATGCAAATTGTCATGCAGTATATTTGTAATATTACAATGTTAGTACAGGTTGGGTTTCTACATGACAAGTAGATAACTTATACAAAGATAACTTTCAGTGCAGCACTTGTACCTATGTACAAGTGCTGCACTGAAAGTTATCTTTGTATAAAGGGTGTTTGTTAATATATTAATAATAGTGTAGTTAAGAGTATGTATTAGCACACAATACAGGGTGTAGGGTGAAATGTTCACCATTTTGTCCTGAATGGGAGAAGACTTCATCTTGTTTCCCGATTTCTTCTCCTGCACACGCACACATACACAGACACACACGCACACATATACATACACACACACACACACACAAACAAGTATATATCTATCTCCATCTAGTACCGAAAGAAAGTATTAATACGTATTAATGCATACTAAACCGTATCAATGTTAATTGAAGACCGAAGGCAGATTTTTATGAGCCCACACCTGCTTCTTTTTGCCAGTCGGCTGTCTGTGAAATACTGTGAACCGCTCCACTAACATTACCCTGGTAATAAAGAGGGCTGTTTTGGCGAACATTCCCTACTACTCCCGAGTCGCCTTGTGTTTCTGGTTGGGATCCTGAAAGGCTGGTGAGTGCCGCTGGTCTAGGAGCTCTCATGGGCACTTCTCTGGTGTGAAGAGAACCACTAGAGCTACTAGACACGGCCTTCAAGAGGAGCCTCTGTCTAAAGGGCCCGGCTCCTTCCAGTGCTCTCTCCAGCCTGAGAGCTTACGACGGAGGGGGGGGGGGGGGGGGGGGGGGAGACTCACCGTGGCGGAGCTCACGACTCGACCACTCCTGGTCTTCATGAGGGCCACCGCCTCCATTGGTGGACTGGTGCTCTCCACCGCCACCACCCGAGTGTCCATCTGACAGAGGGCAGACGGCTCACTGCGAGGGCCCACTTAGAAGGACGGCCCTTGTGTACACTTACTGACGCAGCACTCTGTGCCTCACGGCAGCCTCTTCTTGGTCTGCGTCACCGCGCTGTGGTGGAATGGTTTGTCAACGGGGTTTGTCAGTGTGCGGTGAAGCAGCCCTGTGGACGCGCTGCGGTTGTGTTCCGCTGTGTTTCTGCGTGAGGCCGTCGAGCTGCAGAATGTCGGGGTGGGCTTCTTCTGCTGGGGTGTATTCTCACGCGGTACCCTCAGCGGTACAAAAGTCACCATTAACCGCGCCAGCTGTTTGTACGCCTGTGTTGCAGTCTTCATGTTTCAGTGAGTGGAAATATATGACCGCATCCGTTGACATGTGGAGGTTTTTTTTGTAGGCTTTCTAATAACACTAATGTTTTCTGGGTGAGCACAGTCCTGTTGAGCCTACCTGTGAGCTCACGGTGACCTCCTCGTGGACCTCCAGCAGCACCTGAGAGGTCAGCTCCTGGACTGCTCGGTTCAGCCAACACAAAGAGCATGAATTATACTATAAGAATAGATGATAGTCACTTTATTTCCACACCACATTCATAAAACACTGTTTGACAAAGTGCATACTATGCTAGAAAAATAATCTAGCAAAGACAGTTGCACAGAACATATGTGAGATATATTTAAATAAAGATGTAAAAATACATTTTGTAATACTTTTTGCTGTGAATTATTGTAGGACCAATCAAAGACTGACCTGTGTTGCCCAGGTAGGAAGGATCTTTGTCAGGTTTGCCCACATCTCCGATCATGTGACTCTGGAGACAAGAGAAGTAAATTATCTCTCTCTCTATTTATCTACCATGGGAAGCTGACAACAATAACCAACACAACAACAACACTGGAAAGCACAGCTTAATTATTCAAATGTTGATTAATACTGGTTTTCATTTGGTTGTAATTTAAATTAGTTGTTATTGTAAAAACAATTTTCCGATTTGTGATACAAATTGACGAAATTTACTTCCCTCAATGTTATTTGTACAATATTGCATCCTGAATGTTCAGAGTAAAAACAATCAAACATAACATCGCTCAAGCCTCGGTTAAAATGTGTTCCTTTGTTCACAGGAATATCCATATCCATTCTTCTGAAACTCACAACAACAGCTGCCATTCAGCCGCTGATGGCAGAGCTAAACACCATTGAACAACATTGTGTTTGCATCGTATTGTGAGAACAATGGGGTGCTGCTCCGGGCCTATAGCTCTCTGACCTGCTCTGCGGCAGCACCCTGATCGTCCATCTCCAGCATCCATTTGTCCCTCGCGCGCACAGGCTCCTCCTCCACCTGTATCCATTGGATAGCGTAGGTGTCAATCCCATCCTTTGCCTCGGCGATGTCAGGGCTAGTCTATTTTTTTTTTGTGTCTTAAAAACGTCGTTGAATGACTTGAACGGTAAAACTAAACCAACGTGTGTTGTGATAGTTTATTGATTTCTGGAGAGGAAGTCAACCATTTCACGCGCCAACAAAGGGAGCCAGAGGTCAATAGGCAACATGGCGGGCTTTGTTTGCCCCGGGAATTACCGATTCGTCCAAAGCGATCTTTAGAAATTACTTGTGGAGTGGCGCTCTGTATTCCGCGCGATTTGAGTCAATTATCCCCGAGTGATCGCAGCCCCGTCTCAGCCCTGAGGGGGCCGGCGTGGCGTGGGGCCGGCGTGGCGTGGGACCTCCCCACGGGGGCGCGTCTCCCCTCTACCTGCTCCAGCCGCTCTCTCTCCGTGGTGATGTCCACGCGCAGCGTGTGGAAGGGCGTGGCCACCTGGCCCATGCTCAGCTTCACCGGCTCCTTGTCAAACTCCATCGCGTCGCCGGCGCCCTCCTTGAACCCTGGCGGCTGGTAGTCCTGAGGAGTGACTGGGCACGCACGTCGAGCGCGCGTACACACAGACACACACACACGCGCACACACACGCGCGCACACACACACACACAAACGTTTGCTTTTAGTACGGTGTAAAGAACGACATGTCACCAACAGACGTGTTTCTACCCATACACACGTTTAGGAATAACTACATTGATTTAATATCCAATGCATGGATGAGCTTCGTCTTCTGCATGCTGAAGAGAACACTTGGTTGTACCATTACCATGGTAAGAGCACCGCAGTGAAATAAAATACATCAACATCGTGCACAGATGTCGTGGAATTGCTTTGCTGTACATTACATTACGTGACATATACTTAGCTGACGCTTTTATCCAAAGCTACGATAAGTGCTTTCAACCATGACAAGTACATAGAATTCATCAAATAAGCAAGCGGCTTCAAGTGTGCTTCAAGTTATTAAAGCTTAAAATGGAGATGGTGAAAGGCGTTTCTTGTTCCTGGGCCAAGATTCAGCCTGAACAGATGAGTGACAGTATGCAACTGCTGACTATATATTTTATTTTATAAAAAAAAGTCAGTTTGGCATTCTACGAAGGTCCCTCAGATATAATGTGCGAACAAGCAGACTTCCTAATGAGACCACCATGGGAGGGGACATAAAGACTAAAGACCATATCTCAACACCATAAGTAACAAGACTCAAGGTGGCCCTCTGCTGGCTGCCTGTGGAATCACCTTGTCATGTGCAAGTGAATCAAGTCACACACAATCAGAGTGTAAATACAGAAAACACACATTGATCAATCATTTCTGCCCCAATCCTGGAATGGACACATCTGCCTTCTGTATGCTTTCTACTTGATGAATAATTGCAACGTACAAATACATCAAGAGTCTAGTATTGTGTGTCTGTGTGGGTGTGTGTGTGTGTGTGTGCATGTGCATTATTATCATCATATGCAAAATATGACCAATGTGTGTGCATTATCGGTCTGTGCTCATGTGTTTATGTCAAGTAAAACAATGCTTGATACTTCCATTGAGGCTCAAGGCACAAAGACACCAAAGCACTGTCGACATGGCCACTGGCGGTTGTGATTTGGGTGCTACCTTCGTCGTAGTACGACAGTTTCATGTTGAGGCAGACGTTGTCAGGCAGAGGACCCAGGTTCTGCATCAGAGTGTACAGCTTCCTCACCAGCAGGACGCTGGCCTTCTTGGTGTTGGCGGGCGCCACGGACGCCACCGCGCTGCTTTTCGTGTTGTTGCTAAGACACGTGGAGCATGGTGGGAAATCATCCTGACACACAAGGACGTTTCCACGCTAACACGCCAGCCCACCTATTTTTTCCACTGAAAGAACTTAATGAGCTGGTTACTGCAGGTCCACTGTGGGCTAAACTCACATGGTGGTTACACCAACACAAAGTCAAGAGTCGGATGATTCTAAAAAAATATTTACCTCATTGTAAATACATGATTTATTAAATTCCTACAGTTTTCTAATTCTGTGTTAATCTGTACGAGGCATCCACTGCAATTAAACATATTGTACCTTTCAAATTCCAATTGTGGTCCTTTTGCGGAATATGTTATCATAAATTGGTAGAATTCTGTCACTCGCTGAAAAAAAAAAAAAGGAAAGATGACTGTTTGAGGTTAATTGAGCAGCTCGGTACATAAGATAAGATCTACTGTATTCATGCCAGGTGAGGCATTTGGGAAATTCCCATGACTTCTGTATTCAACTGCCACAACGACACAGCAATCGCTGTGTCTCATGTTACATTACCTGAGGGTTGTCTGGATCAGTGTATATCTAAAGCAAACAACAACAGTGCATTAGGAGTGCATTATACAGGCTTTCGGGATTGCATTCACTTCAAATGATCAGACCTGTACACGTGAAAGGCAAGATACTCACCGACAAAACTACTGTTCTCAACTGGAGGGACACAGGGTGTAACAAACGTGATTATAACACAATATTATAGTTTTTGCTCTTAGGTCTTAAATATTCACCCAAAGCAAATATTTGTGGAGGGCTTACATATTTCTTCTGGATGGCATCAAAGCATCCCTGCATCCTGAAGAGGGTAAATAAAACACATGAAATGAATACACACAGTCTAACTCAAGAAGGATCAGGGAAAATCCTGAGTCATCCTGTTCCCTGGCACTGTTACCAACCGCTACCATCATGTTTGTGTGTTATGAGCATTTGCCTGTGTGTGTGTGTGTGTGTGTGTGCATCCATGCAAGTGTTTACATGGACACACCGATAACCCAATTTCAAGGTATAATCGCTTAATGGCATTCCATCGATTGACAGCCTAGGTCCACTCAGTCCAGCTCTGCAGTAACAGAAAGCCCTTCATAAGCAATAGTGTACTGTTTCTTCTTGGAGCAAACATTTACAATGCAGCAGTTGCTATATCTGACGACCACGTAGATTTCAAGGTTTCAAGCTTATTGTCTCATACCAGATAATCAACATCGTTACCAGCAGTGAAATTCTTGCAGCCCGGGTGAACTCAACTTTGCGTAATAAAATAGAATAAAATAAGAATAACACAAAAAATTAAAAGGAAGTATATGTGCAACATCAATAATAACAACAAATCTAATCAAATCAGATAAGTAGCAGCTCAATAGTAAGACAAGTGTCAGAGGAAAATCGGTGAGGTAGTGAAATAGTGGATAATGAACAACGGCCAATAAGAGCATAGGGAGATGCTCACAGAGGTAGACAGGGTAGCAACTAATAATAATCATAATCAGAGTAATAATGATGATTTGAGAGGGTTCCAACTTTTACCCCCAGGTGGTTAAAATATTACACTAAACAGATAACTAGTCCTAAAGGCGTCTGGCAGAAACTGACCACTGGACGATCTGATTGGCCGCAGGACAGCTGCGCTCCTCTCGTAGAATCATCACTTTCTGTTCTGCGTTACACAAAGAAACACAGCAGGGAAACACAGCAGGGAGACACAGCAGGGAGACACAGATACACAGTCCGTTTCTACAGTTGACATCTAGAAACCAGGTTACGTAGAGAAAGTGTGAGAAACACCATGGAGAAACAGCTAGAGACATAGAGAAGACCTAGATATGTTATGTAGATATGTTAGAAATGGTTAAATGCATAGAGATGTCAGTTTATCATTACGTTATAACTGAGGAGGCAGGCACATCTTATTGATGCTTTAATTTTTCTTTTTTGAATCCTTCATTCTTGTTTTCGGTCAATAGAAACACATTAAACTTGGCACAGTCGTCAATGATGCAATATAGATGTGCAATGTGGCAGGCTGATCAGCCGAATGGCTGGTTACATACCTTCAACATGTCTGGTCCCATAGGCTTTCTCAGGGAACAAACCCCTAAGGTAGGTGATGCTGGACACTGCAATGGCCAGAAGTTTCTTTACAACGACCAGGGATTGCTGCTCTGTAGCGACCACATTAGGCAACAGCTGAGTCTCCTAAATAAACATAATACACATACACACACCACACACATTAACATATGCATACACACACGGACGGACGGACGGACAGACAGACAGACAGACAGACAGACAGACAGACAGACAGACAGACAGACAGACAGACAGACAGACAGACAGACAGACAGACAGACAGACAGACAGACAGACAGACAGACAGACAGACAGACAGACAGACAGACAGACAGACCTTGACTTGAGTAGGCTAATGTTTAGTAACGATAATACAAGCTAATCACACCTGAGCAGTCCTGCCTTGTTGGACACATGCCATGTTGTGAGGAGGAACACAATTCTAAAAAAAGTGACAAAAAGTTTAAAATTATATGAGCAACAATAATGTTATCAGCAGTAACATTTTAAACTACTTCACTACTTCTGAAATAATCCAACGTAAGCATTTGTTAGCCTATTTTAGCTTGTCGTTCCCAGTTCATAGCATATGTTGCGCTAAACACGCTGCATTAGTAGCGTTGGTTATTAGCGCCATGACACAAACATGGTACTTTGCCCGCTAAATAAAATATTATAACAATGTATATAAACATATACATTGTGACCAATGGGTTACTTACAAATTGATAACAAGACTAACTGTAGACGAAGAACAAGACTGGAATCGCTCAAATCAAATTAGCGAAATCGTTTTGCTAACTGTTTGATTGACAGTTGAACGTTTAGCACAAGCAGGCAGCCAATCACAAATTAGAGTGACAATTAATAAAATAAAATAAAAGATAAAATAAAATAATAGTAATACAAAATATGTATTTTATATCAGCTACATGTTTTTTGTAGTATGATTAATAACAACAATATATGTTGTAGTGGACACATTATTTAGCTTGTGCAGCCATATCTGTGTTGCTGGCGTCTGCAGTGTAGTGCCATTTCGTCTCAAATACAGTAGTAGTCTGTAGTCTAAATGGATTGGACAGCATGCTATCAATCACAGTAGCTGCGTGGTTGTGGGGAATCGCATTGGCTCAGTTTAAAGCCTGTGCAGGAACCATGTAGTCTACTATTGGCTACTGTAATTGTCTGTCAAACGCGGGGCATCCCTCATTGTGACGTCACAAATCTTCTCGCCATTTTCACTGAGAGGCAGTCGTGTTCAGAAAACAAGGATTGGATTCAGCATAGATACAAAAACTGTATCTTAGCACAACTACAGCGTTTCGCCTACCGGATAAATAGGACATTTGTCAGTCCAACACGCTCGCAACATGTCGTCAGAAAACCTGGACTCAGACACTCAGATTGAATACGAAGACGAAAAACAGGTTGGTTTTGATGTCAGTCTTGGTGTTGTTGGGCCAGTCACTGAGTGTGCTAGCTGTAAGAGGCTAGCACCTAGCTAGAACAAGTTAAAGTGTTTTAATTGCACGCCTGAAGGCAATGACATCCACACAAGATGATGGCAGCATACACATACACACTTTATTTTATGTGATTGACAATGTCGTGGTTGCGTGTAAAGCGTGTGTGTGGATACTGTGTGGCTGAGTCTCGTCCCACTTGATTTGGCTCGTGTCATTGGCTCGCCAGTCCACAGCAGCTGGAACCCTATTGGTCAAATGTATCCTGACAACAACTGCAATGAGGCAGAGCTTCCGCATTATTCTCAAACTATACACTGATGTTAATAATGTTACGCTATATCACCGACAATTTTGCATTGTGGCAGAACTTGGGTGTCTATGTATTGGGGGAATGCTGTCCTACGCTAAAATCGGGTTTGTTTAGTATGGTATTTCATTGTTTTGCCAGTTAGGCAAATGCTGTTGAAGGCCTGTTCCCAGAAATATTTAAACTCACGTTCTCATGAATATCTTGTAATCCAAGATGGGACATTTGGTGCATAGCAAAGAGTTGAAAACAGGGATTACATTCTCATCGTGCACCCTCAAATCATCAATTCAGCAGAACAGACTGCTATGTAAGCGGTGCACGTCATTAAGCCATGTTGATGTATATACAGAAGCTTGTGGCTATCTCTCTAGATGAGAGTTTTGGGTCAAACCTTTCTGTTCTTTACACTGTTTTGAAACACGCCAACTTTGGGGGCTCAAGTGAATCCACAAAGCCCCAGTACAACAGCCTCCACCTACCCCCATTCTCTTTTCCCGTGGGAGTATGTTCATCAGCTTCTGCACCCTCCTGAGTCATATTTTATCAGTCTGCAGCCTCTGACACAGGAAACTCACGTGTCTTGGCAGGTAGTTGGCTAATTTTTGCTATTGTGAAGGTTGTCAAAGGTTGTCATGTTGTCAAAGCTTCTGACCCAATCAAGGTGTGGCATGTTTCTGTATCACTTCTGTGTCTGTCCTTTTACTAGTCATTGCCTTGCCCTTGTTGTTTTTTTTTTCACACATGACGAATGCAGAAAACTGGGCACACTGGGTTAGGTGTGTGTGTGTGTGTGTGTGTGTGTGTGTGGGTGTGTGTGTGTATTTTTGTTGTTTTTGTGCGTTCAACCCAACATGTGCATTCACAGAGACTGTGACTGTGTGTGGGAGCGTTTGTTACTCGTTATTACCAAGACATGTTAACTCCCAGAAGTCATCCACCCTCTTTTGGTAGCATGTTGACATAGGAATCTTATTTTAAAGGCGTAGGCTACATGTCACAATACATCAGCGGGTTAGGCCTGCCTCACCTACTACTTGGACTTGAGCTTTTGTTTTGCTTTAATTCATCAAACTCTTGAAATGGTTGAAAGAAATATTTCATTGTTCAAATTATTGTTTCAACGTGGTTTTACCTATACGGTTGTGATTTGTATGCATTTCACTGTTGATTGCAATGTAGTTGTAGTAGTGTAGCTCTGTGATGTTTCCTGCACATTGACCTACTACATATTGTTTGGGTTATTTGATACTTAGATGTCAATATATTGCTGATATTCCACTTGTACTTGTACACATGATTATTATTTTTGTGTCTTTAAAAAAAATCTTTTGTATCTTCTGTTGTTTGACTGGCACAGTTTGTGTTTGAAACCCTGAATGTATCTCCTGGACATAAATACAGTGTCATCTCATCTCATGTTGTCAGGACTCCCAGGAGAAGAACAGCAGTCCGATCAAATCTGAGGAGGCCAAGCTGAAGGCCAAATACCCAGGCCTCAGCCATAAGCCTGGAGGCGCCGACTTCCTCATGAAGCGGCTACAGAAAGGGGTAGGTGGCCACACACCGAAACTAACAGGCTACATTATCCCGATAAGCCATGTGTTCTGTCCGAACATCCCTTTTAATACACAGAAGAATAGGAGTTTAGGTAAAGCCGCATTGCATCCTGGTTTCTGCCCCTAAACATGTTTTGAAGGGAGGGGGCCTTTGCTTGTTGTTGATGTGTTTAGCCTCCAGTACACCATGGTTACTTTCCCATAACTGATACTCCCTGAAAGCATCACCGCTTGCTAGCATGAATAGCATGACATGGCACCGGAGTGGAATGGAGAACACATGCTGCTACTCCACCCCCTGTTGTCTCAGTATCACATTCATGTTCACATATAATGGGATTTGACACGGAGTTGGTGCATTGCAGGAGAACTCCAGTCCATCATGTTGTTGACCTAGAAAGGCCGTCCCCTGACACACACTCGCATGTAATGTTAGCGTTTTTGGATGAAAGATGATCCAATTGCTCCAATGTAAATGATACATCTGTGTCATTTAAATGTTCGTACAAATGGAACCCTAAACCTCTACCAACTATAATGTAATGGCATTTTTAGTGAAGTGTATTGTGTTTATTGTACAACACATTGTTACACTATCCTGCCCTCAGTTGCTTAGTCCACATTTAGCTTGTGACATTGCAACATGGTAGCTTGTCCCATAATGCAAGGCAGCATTAGTCTTTTCCAATAACCCATGTGATCGGCTTCATGATATTCAAGCTTTGGCATAATGGCTATGATTTGACTAATGTTTACATCAGTTACTTTCTTATAAAATATTGGTAAATATCTATACTTTATACAGAGTCTATACAGAGTTGTGTTTTTCTCTACACGGTTTCTTGTACCCATCACGATGATGGGCTATCAGCGCGGGATACGATAAGACATGTAATCATTGGCGAGTTGAACCTTTGCCCCTCCAGGCCCAGCCAAAGTACTTTGACTCAGGCGACTACAACATGGCCAAGGCCAAGATGAAGAACAAGCAGCTCCCTGTGGCCGGGCCCGACAAGAACCTGGTGACCGGGGACCACATTCCCACGCCACAGGACCTGCCCCAGAGGAAGTCCTCCCTGGTTACCAGCAAGCTAGCCGGCTAGCCGGCACGATCTGAGAACGCCCCCTCAACCCCCCCCACACACCCCGGGGCTCTGAGAGCTACTCGCCACCCCCTCACCTTCTCTTCCCAAGATGTCCATCTTCTCACGCCCTACCTTCTCCCCGTGACTGCTCCTGTCTCTGCCCCCTCTCCTCATCCTCCTCTCTTTCTTTTCTCCTCTCCCTCTCCTCCCCCTCTCTCTTCTCTCTCTTCCTCTGCCCCCCCCACCCCCCTCTCCTCTGAACCCCCCCCCCCTCCAGCGCTCATTGGCTTAACATATCAGGCAGAGTTGTATAAATTTAAGCTTCATTTGCTTGCGTGTGTGCATGTGTGCGATTGTGTGTTTGTGTGTGTGTGTGAGGATGAGGTGGAATTGATACATCTGCGACCCTACTCTGCCTTTTCGCTTCACACACACACAAAGCTCTGTCCCTGTGCTCCACACACACACACACACACACACTACCCTCCCATCTCCGTAGATGGGCATCATCGCCAGGCAGGGGGTTGGATGGGATGAGTCAATGCACTTTGTATACTGTACAGTCATTGTTTATCATTTTGATGTTGTTTTTGTTTTATTTCTGGGGGATTTTGTTTTGTTTTGTTTTGTTTCGTCCGTTCTGACTGCATCCTCCAAGATACCAAAATGACTGTGTGTGTGTGTGTGCCTCGTGCACGCCGTCATTTTCAGGACGGCCGTCGTCGTGAGTCGAATCCCTCCCGTTGGGTCAGCTAGGCGGTCGGTGAGTGAGTGGAGCGTGTGAGGATCAGTGTGGGTCGTGTTCAGTTGTTTTTGTTTGTAATAACCGCTTGCATACCAAAACCTGTAAGAGGCTGCCGCATCAGTCGGGAGAGGGGTTTCGAACCGAAACCACACTGGGACACGCTGCAGAAGAACTGGCTCGGGCCCGTCATCCCATCCCGTTTTGCGGACTCTCGTCGGGGACAGATTCACCGCGCCGCTAACTGCAGCCCCCCCAAAGCGGAAAGACCACCCCCCGATGTGTCTGTTGCCGCTGCTTCTGTGTCATCACTCCCTTTTGACCTTTATCTAGAAAATGCTGCATGTAGTAAGAAACACACAGACGGAAGACCAGATCAACTAGT
This sequence comes from Urophycis tenuis, assembly GCA_036785325.1. Lineage (NCBI taxonomy): Eukaryota > Metazoa > Chordata > Actinopteri > Gadiformes > Phycidae > Urophycis > Urophycis tenuis. Next base: position 9,223,825 of record JAXIVH010000002.1, on the reverse strand, counting down.
TTGGTGTCGCGACCAGACGATGTGAACAACACACAACACTGCTGGGTCCTTGTTGGCCCTGATTTACCCCCCACCCCCGCTGCCCTGACAATCCATAAACACACACTCTTCTACGCTGCCAGGGCATTCCAATTTACCTCCCTGTATCCAAACTAAAAGCTGGCCATGTTGACGCTCACCGTTGAGGGGAAAGTGGATGGTTCACTGACATTTGCTAACCTGTTTTGGACTTGCCGGTACAGATGTGGCATATCAATGGGGGACACTTTTGAAAAAGTGTTTTCTGTGTTTTCCGTACCAGATGTGCTGATACGAATTGACTTTTGGGTTACGTGGGCGTTGTTCTGGACTGCAAATGTAGCCTTTGCAGTCCAGATGCTCCGTAGTCCAAATTCAAACGGTGTGAGCATGGAGTCCAAAGGGCCGCTGATTTGGCTTAGCTGGCCATGCACACGGGTCATTTTGGAAAGGATCCATAGCATTGATAATAGGTAAGGTTGACGGTCGGTGAACCGTCCGTTTCAACTCTTGGTTTGGTGGCTTTTATTCGATCCAGACGTGTGCTACGAGCGTAAAGAATTCCCAGTGTGTTGTACTTCTGTAAATATTTGAAATGTTGTAAATTCATTTGTACGTCTTTATGGGGCATGGAGTTTGTCCTGATTAGCTGTTCTACAAAGTATGGAAACCAGGCCTGGCTATCCCCCACAGTGGTAGCTGACTTAATCTGAGGGAAAATCCTAAATAATCACTGGTAGTAGTTTTATCATCCTGTGCACACTAGCTAGATTTAAGCTCTTATGTCCATCTGAAAGGGTCGAACCCATGCGACACGCTACCTGCAGCCCGCCGCGACTCGCCGAACACGCGTGTTCTCCGGTGTCACTGATGTCACCGTAACAGCGGCGAGTCTGCGATCTTCACCCGCAAGGCTTCAGGTTCGCCACTGCAACACTCGCAGGGTGAACTCTCCTTGGCGAGGCCCGAGCCGGGATTGCATGACATGGGAACGTGGGGAGGAGGGGCGCCGAGGGAGCATGGCCGTGACCTACCCGCAGTAAGACACCTGTTAATCTAAACCCTGACGGAGAGGGGGAGCGAGGGAGGTGATTTGCGCCAATGTATCTTTAAAACGCCTATGAACGCATGCCGCCGCCCCATCTCCCAAGCCGTGAGACACTGGTTATCTCTGAGCAATGTCCCACTCCGCCCACACCAGTATGTTTTATCTTCAGGGAACGGCCATGAACACGCAATCAACCACCACGTTGGACATGTTAGGATGAGGGCGCATGCACCGTCGGGCCTCGCCTATTACTATTATTACTTCTCTCCATGACTTTTGTGTCAAATAGCGGCGAGGAGAAGGGGGGGGGGGGGGGAGGAGATCTGAATGCGAGTGCTTTAATGGGGGTCAATGAATGTGCCGCCGATTGTACACTGTAAATAATACACTATATCCGGGATGGGGTTGTTCTGTTTGTTTTAGTTTTTCCTCAACTGCTTTCAACTCTTCCCCATGAGCAGATGTATGGCTCCCCTCATCCTCCCCTACCGGGAAGACGGTGTTCCTGCTCTCTGAACAGCAGGGGCTCTGTGAATGGCTTTCCCCAGTGGGTGTGTGGCATGTGCAGTACTGTACATGCCGTTGCTGCTGCAGATGCGGTCGTGGGGCCCATCTGGAATGACACCTGTCCCCCTATATTTGTACCTGTCAGACCCCCATCCTCCCTTTAGTCTCTTAATCCTCCTGTCAAGTGGTTGAGTCCCTTTTCAGTGACGTAGATTGCAGGGGACGAGCGAGATGAACTATATAGGGAATGGAAGTTCCACCCGTGACTATCTGATTTGTTTCAATTTGATCCCATCTGATCTGAGTTTAAATTACTCGTTCACAGCCCCCATCTTTATTTCTGACCTCTGGAATTCATAGTGTTCAAAAGGGAAAGCGAATACAAAAATACAAAAAGGCTTGAATATGATTACAGGGACAGGAACTCCCGAATGCTGCTTAATGTGGGTGGTTTGGCTTTGTACAAAACAATTCCCACAAGGCAGGGTACATTGTGGGGTACATTTAAATACCGATGTCTTATGTCCTGTTAAAATCTAATTGACGTGCCAGAAATGTACAAATAAATGACAATGTGCTCTGAGGTACCTTGTACTGCTTTTACCTTATCTGTGTTCTTGTTGTTTTGCATTTGAGTAAACGTTTTATTTTTATTTTTCAGGTGTTCTCTTACTGTGTGATTCCTATATTTCATCCCATGATATATGCAGGGATTTCTGCTGATAAATTAATCGAGGAATATACTGTATGATTACTAGGATGTCTTGAGAACGCAAGAATGATTCTAGGACTTTGGAAGGTGCAGGGCTCAGAATGTTTTCCTTTGTCTTTTGGACAAAGGTCAGGAGTTTTGTCAGTATTTGAAATAAACTTTTACATTAAGATATTTGTGTTGTTTTGTTGTCAAGTCAGTTTGTTGCTGGTATCCATGTTTTAATTTAAATTTTAGCATTTCATCTTGGCGAGTCCTGATCACGTACATACATGTTACAAACATGCAGGTGCATCTCAATAGATTAGAATATCATCAAAAAGTTAGTTTATTTCAGTAATTCAATTAAAAAAATGAAACTCATTTATAGATGCATTGCACACAGTGAAATATTTCAAGTGTTTTTTTTTTTTTAATTTTGAGGATTATGGCTTACAGCTACTGAAAACCCAAATGTCAGTATCTCTGAAAATTTGAATATTGAATAAGATGTCAATATTGTAAACTCAAGGTGTCAGACTCTAATCAGCTAATTAACTTAAAACACCTGCAAAAAAGTGTGATAGACTTGAACAGGGATAACTGCAGCCTTGAGAGGATTGTGAAGCATATGCAAGAATTTGGGGGAGATGCTTGCACAAGGGGTAGACTGCGGCTGGAGTCAGTGCTTCAAGAGCCACCAGGTATCCAGGACATCCAGCTACTACAACTGTCGCATTTCTTGTATCAATCCACTCGTGAACCAGAGACAACGTCAGAACCGTCTTACCTGGGCTAAGGAGAAACAGGATTGGACTGTTGCTCAGTGGTCCAAATTCTAAATCAGTATATGGAGGAGGAGTCGACAAGCACAGAATCCAAGTTGCTTGATGTCCGGTGTGAAGTTTTCACGGTCAGTAATGATTTTGGGAGCCATGCCATCTGCTGGTGTTGGTCCACTGTGTTTTACTAAGTCCAAAGTCAGTGCAGCCACCTACCAAGATATTTTAGAGTTCTTGATGCTTCCCTCTGCTGACAAGCTTAATGAAGATGCTGACAAGGTATATTTGCCCCCCCCACTGCCAAAAGTACTAATACCTAGTTTAATGGCCATGGGATCACTGTGCTTGATTGGCCAGCAAACTCGCCTGCCCTAAACCCCATAGATAATCTTTGGGGTATTGTCAGGAGGAAGATAAGAGGCACCAGACCCAACAATGCAAATGAGCTGAAGGCCGCTATCAAAGCAACCATCCATAACACCTCAGCAGTGCCACAGGCTGATCGCCTCCATGCCACTCCACATTAATGCAATAATTCATGCAAAAGGAGCCCCAGCCAAGTATTGAATGCATTATACTACATGGACATCATTTTCAGTCGGCCAATATTTTTGTATTAAAAATCATTTTCTATTGGTCTTATGTAATATTCAAATTTTCAGAGTAACTGATTTGTATTTTTTCTTTAGCTGTCATTCATTAAAATTCAAATAAATACACGCTTGAAATAAATCACTCTGTCTGTAATGCATCAATATAATATATGAGTTTCACCTTTTGAATTGAATTAGGCCTACTGAAATAAATAATAAATCCAGTGATATTCTAATGTATTCACATGCACCTGCATGTACTTTATTACTTTATTTTATTGCTCTTTGTAACTTGGCACTTAGCCAGAGATGTTGTACACTAGCAATGGTTAACCTAGCAATTGAAATGCTTGAAACTTGTTCTGGTGACTTAATTGCTGTATTAACAGCAATTAAATATTTCATCTTCTTCTGAAAAATGTACTTTTTGTAAGTCGCTTTGGATAAAAGCGTCTGCAAAATGCCCTAAATGTAAATGTAAATGTAAATGTATGAGTTCATTTTTTTTTTACCCCTAGGTGGTGCCAACTAATCCAAAACATGGCCTTGATATGTTCGATGTAACATAAAAATATAACCTCATCATACTGAAAACAAAAGGTAAGTGAGCTAGCCTAACAACAATGCGTTCGTATTGTAAAATATTAAAACAACGCACGTAAAAATGCAAACATAATTACGTAGCTACGTCATCATATGGGTATCTCCAATTAGAGTCCTCTGAATGACGCAGGCTGCTAACCCAGGGACGCTACAGAAGGAGGGCTTTTGGCTAACCCCTCCCTCATATATATATAATGTGCGACTCCACACCGTGCCCTTTTATCCGAACTGTTGCAATGGGACATCTCTTTCATTGATTTTTTTTTAATTTTATTGTATTTTAGTGTAGAAGAAGATAAAATCGGAATCGTTCAGGTCAAAATGAACATAATTTCACATTCAAATCGGGCAGCAGGCTTTGCAACCTCGGCGCTACGGACGTGGTTTGTAGTCCCTCAAAATGGAGTCTCCGGACAAACCGTGGACTTCGACTCTGAAGACTCAGAGAGCGTCTCGTCTATGGACCGGGGACAGGCGACGTTTAAAAGCACCGATGATTGTCCACCACGACCCACAAAACTAGGAGTGGGCACGCAGAACATGTCGAAGAACAAATTGCGGGACGAAGGAGTTGGACACGAGTCACTTCCCTGCTCCCCGGACATAGAGGAGGAAAGCCAGTTGGGCGACGAAGCAGTGGACAGCGACACCAGCCGCCACATTTACACTTTTTTCATGGACATTGTAGGGTTATCCAAGCCTAAACCGAACCAGGATAAGGTTCAAGCTACGATGAGGAGAGTTGTAGAGGACGTGCTTGAAAAACACCAATATGCATACAATGGTAGGTGGCTAAAGTATAATCAGCCATGTAAAGACTTCCGTCAGTTAACCCCAGTCAATAGCATTTATCCCGATACCACATATTTGTATCCATACTATTTGATATACTTACATGTTTAAATGTCATCTAGGCCCATGTTGTAACATTTGGCTATTACATATGAGTAATATGCTGGTAATGTCGTCTACGTTATTGTGTGTGTGTGTGTGTGCGCGTGATTTTATAAATATATACATATATATATTAACTGAGTTATTGATCAATTGAGCAGAGTATACTTTCGGAATATGCGTTTCTCACCAACAACATTTATTTGAAGGTATGATCAAGAAACTGGAATTGGATGGCCGAGGGGAAGACATGAGTTTTGTCACGTCTGTGGCCGAGAAGCTCTTTGCAGATGGCACCACAAACTGGGGGCGCATTGCCAGCCTGCTGGCGTTTGGTGTGGTTGTCTCGAACAACCTCGTCGCAAGAGGTAGAAAACAGAGTGTGCTGCTTGTTGCAAAGGAGATTTCCACGTACCTCCTTTCAGACCAACGGGAATGGTTGGCAAAGAACAACTCATGGGTACGTTGTGACATTGCTGACTGTGTGAATGCTCCCAGGGAAAATGTGTCTGCTTTGTTGTTTCAAATCTGGCCAGTGTCTTGCAGTCTCCAGATTGTAATCTAACTGGCATTTTGTTTTTCATTGTTTCAGGATGGATTCGTAGAGTTTTTTCGAGTGTCAGACCCTGAGACGACAGTAAGAAACACACTCATGGCCTTTGCTGGCTTTGCTGGCATCGGAGCCACAATAGCTCTACTAATCAGGTGAATTTGGGACTCAAAGACTTAATCAAGTTATGCCTTTTTTTCAACAAAAGATGCGAGTAACTGGGATGCCAATGCCATTAACATAACTATCTACATGGACAATTATCAGGCCACATAGATGGACTTTGATGTGGCCTGACTGAAAAGTGTGGTCACAAACACAATAATAGTTGTACATTTGCCCAATTTTTTATTTATTTGTTGTTTATTTTTTGTTGTCTTACTAAATACAACATTCTATGACTATGTACCTATGCAAATTGTTTCACAAATCTTTCACAATCCAGAGGTTAGAGGGCCCAGTCACAGGAATAAGGAAAGAAATGAATGTGTGTAACCATGAACCTACGCCGACGTTATGAACAGGCATCAATGGGTGCCCAAGGCACGGCAATGACAAGTGGGGTTACTTTTGCATATTTGAAGCTCCACGTCCTTCCTTGTTATGGAAATACCATGGAAATAGAGCTTCATTTAGAAAGAGAACCAGCACAGCAAGCTCCCATTGGCTGGTTGTGAAAATGTATGTATGTATGTGTGGCTGGGGGAGATTGGCCCCTAAAGTGAAACGAAAGCCCATTTTATCTGTAAAGACCAAGGCTCCACAAACATGATGTAGTTTCTAGCTTATACAGAATATACAGCTTATACATCATTGACAACAACTTTTTTAGGCAATAAAAAATCAAACATTGTACCTAGTCTGGCCATTTCTACTTTCTACTTAGACCCAGGGATGTGTTGCAGTGACCTTAACCCTACGTTCGATACTGTTGAAATTGTGGTATTTCACGGAAGGTGGCAGCTGTTTCTGAGAATTCTGGCAACATCCTTTGCTTGAGCACGTCACATCAACCACATGTCTTTTTTTGGGGGGGGGGGGGGGGGGCGGTTTGCAAAACAGCAGCTTACATCACCATGCATCTTAACTAGAGCATGCATGGGGCCGCGGCTCGATCTGCCTCTCGCTGTGTGCTCGGGAAGTCGGGGTGACGTGCAGTTCATAGCATCCGCCCAAATGTTTTTTTTGTTGTTGTTTTTTTTCTTCCAATAACCATGGTTTGTTTTAACTGTTTGTTTTGCGAAACAAAATGGGCTGCGAGAGGGTGGGTGCAGCTGCTGGCAGTGACAAGCAGATAGGATATATTAAGGGTGTGAAGGTTGGTTTGACAACACGCCCAGCTAAAAGTAAAGTAATTGCTGGCAGAAGAAATGCAACCAAAGCACAAGCCTTCACTATTGGCTAGTGTAAATGATGTATCCTTTAGACAGCCCTGCAGTGCTCCTTTTGCTCTGATATTAAGGTTTCTGTTCACTCTTGTCAGCCAACATTAGAATTTGTAATCAACAGTGTCTTTTTGTGTATTTTAATCTTTTTTTTTTCTGTGTCTGTGGTCTTTGGGGTTTTGCAAATTAAATTAGCAAAGCAAGTCAAGCAAGGAGAAGTTCTTTTTAGAGAGTTGTGGATAAGGGTACTGATGGACATATATTGTGGTGGCGGTGCAGAAATATGGAGCTCTCTCAGCATGTGTGTCTGGCACTGATAGTGTACAGAGAGATTAGTTGTTGTGGTCGCCAAAAAGCCATGTCCTGTTGAAGTTTCAATTGTAAACACTAGGGTCAGATGATGGCCTCAGCCCAGAGGTGCTTAAGTCATACGCACACATATGTCAACCCATGTCCATTATTGCTGCTTGGTTCTTGTATGTAATACTTCCGTGTGCAATTGGTAGGGGTGGAGTAGATCCTCAACCTGGTAATAACCCCCCTTTGCTTCCCACGAGGCTTCCTGTTTGCCTGAGTGCCCATCAGATGACTGTAATGTTTATTAATAAATGTAAGCTTGTTCCACTGCAATTGTGCTCATTGATGGCTGAACTCTAAATGAGACCCAAATACCTCCTACATGTGTTTAAATTTCCCTGTAAGTTAATCTATGTGTGGACCTTCCTGTTTCTCAACGCGTGTATCATTGTCCTTGTTTGTTCAGATCCACCCCCTGTTGTCTTGGGTTACAGGACAAACACGCTCTCGCCGCGGTCTTGGGAGGAAACCGAGTATAGCGTCTCCATGGAGACATCCCACACTAGGTCCCCTCTAATCCTCTACAGCTAATGATGTTAGTCGCCACCTTGGTTACCAGTGCACATGTTCAATGGGAAGAATGGACTGCCGACACAATGGGGAATATGTAGCTCAGGCAATCTCTCAGACCAGATTGCAGCATACACTAGTGGGTTTGGGCTCCAGAAAACAGGACTGCATGTCGTGATGTGGAGCGAACAGGGCAAGCATAGCAATTCTCAGCAGCCTTGATGTCAGAGGCTTGCTAATTAGGCTAAGGCAGATGTATTATGCAAACCTATGTGCATACATTATTATCAGCTATACATGCACAGAATGGAAAGGCCGCTTTACAGATACCAGGCAAGAAGGGGAAGCAAGTTTTAATTATTCAGGTGTTGCAAGCAAAGGTGAAGCAGGAAGCTAAACTAGTGTGGGGGAAATACGCAGCTCCATTCATCAAAGGTTGACTCTGTTGTTTTGTCTAGGTGTATGCATGTGTGGGAGTGATGGAAAATACAAGGGGAAATCGTACAAAGCGTGATGAATTAATTTGTAAGGAAGTAAATATCTTTGTTATTTTTGATGATACCGTTCCGATGCATTTCCCACAAAAGGTGGGAACCGTGTTGAACGAATGGTATTAAAGTCCATTTAATAGCTGAGCCATTTGAAATGCCGTTTGAAAAGGCAGCGTTTCTCTGGTATGCCGCAGAGCTTCAACAAGGAAGTCTGCTCTCGTATTTCAAGCAATGCGGAACCCGGTGGTAAAGACAGAAGTTTTCCATCCCCAACAAACCTATTGAAACAAGTTTTTCTTACTGAACCATCCTATACTCTGTAGAACAAAAGTGGAGTAAAGAAAGAACAGATTGAAGTTCACTCTAGAACAAAAGTGGAGTAAAGAAAGAACAGATTAAAGTTCACTCTAAGTTTTGAACTGTGTATATGCCAACTCAAGCGCTCTCATTGGTGGAGAGCTTTACTACTTCCTCATAGCAACAACTATAAAAAAAAACAACCCTTTTCAGGGAAGTCAGCTGACCAGAGTTTATCTTACCACAGACGTGTTTCTTTTAGTGGTTTACTCCCTCAATACTTGGAATTGTAATACTTTACTGTTTTTAAGGTTTTTTCTTATAACTAGTCAGAGCATTGAAAAACAGTTTGAAAGTGGCACAGTTAACAAAGCACATCTATTCTCAGCAAACCTCCCCAGCTTAAGCAAAGCCTTACATAAAACAAGTTGAAGATCATATAGCAGCCACATGTCACCACCTGAGTCTGTACTCTGATCCTGGAGGTGTGGGAATAGCTTGGTCATCACTCATAATCCACTGGGTGATATGTCATGGCTGTCTGTATAGTCGTGTCATTATCCTTATTTTCAAAGTCGTATTCTTGGACGGATGACGCCAGCGCAATAAATATGTACATATCAACACTGACATATGACCCAAGTGAAGTGACTATAGAAACATCACAAACAAGCTTGCTGTGAGGCCGGCCTATGCTGGTTTGTGTATTACATCTGTCCATATATCCTCTTTATTTGACTTATCTTCAACTGTCTTCCTTGTTTTGGTTTAAACTTTTCTGTTCCTTATTCTTGCTGAAGGCAAGCGACAGAGACTGTCCCCTAAAATGGGCCTCACATACAAGTGCCCGTATATGGACTTCCTTCCTAAAAGAGGGCCGTACCTTCCCGGCAGCAGCATTCCAAAAGCGTTTTGTTATGAGAGCAGTGTGTCCTTGTGTCCCAAACTGAGCACAAACAGGAAATGGGTGTGTGTGTGTGTGTATTCTGCATTCCTTTAGAACTGAGAAATCATTTATTTATTTATTTTGTTGACTTTTGCCTTACGCTCTTTAGCAGGCAAACCAACTGCTGTGTAATAATGGACAATGTGTAGGGCACATACAGTCCACAAATTAAAGTTTGTTTAACTGAATTCTGCATTACAACTGATTCTGTGCATAGACATGTATTTCTCTTAGCTTGACTATGTTTAACCTTTTTATACTTGAATGTTTTCTACCACTTCTTAAAGCAGGTTTGATCAAGGCTTTTCCTGAAAACAAAAAGCCTCTTGGCCATATCTCATGTATTGGTTACATTGATCAAACCTGGCCATATTTCATGTTTTGTTTCCGTTGATCAATCTTGGCCAAATGTTCAATGATCAATGGCAGACAGACAGACAGAAATACGTTAATGATCACAGAGGGAAATTGCTTTAGTTATAACTACTCCAGTGGAATGGTAAGATGGTGAAAGAAAAAGAAAAGAAAAGGAAAAGAAAAACGGTGAGAGCACGAATGTAAGTCTAAGTGCTCACAGCTTCACAAGACCCCCTTAAGCCTTCTGCTAATATACTGCTTATCAATAACTCAAACAAACACATGTATGTAGAGATTTGTATGCTAAAATGCAAGACAAAGAGGTAACAACACAATAAGAGTAAGAAATAAATAAAATGAGTTTCAATTAACAAATTATCAATGAATCACCGAGATACGATTGAGAGGTAGTTTTAAATCAAGTGCTCACACTGCTTGATGAGGCAGTCCAAATCAGTCTAGTTTATTAATAACCTCTTCCAATGGCCCATTGGTCAGGTTCTTTACAAAGGTGTGTGTGGAAAAACACAATTGTCTTAATATAGGTTACCCATTTTCCATCACGTTCTGTGTAGCCATTTACTCATGATGGCTGGAGCTGTCTTTTGCCATTGACTTATGGTGTGGTGAGGTCAAAAATCTTGACAGGCCTGGACTTGTTTGACCCAAGTCCACTGAAGGTGTGATGTTGCTTCTGGAGTCAGCTGTCAGGTGTGCAAAGTAGGTTAAATGGTCTGCAAGTTGACCTCTCAACCTGGACCCCCCAACTGTGTTTGGCTTACACTAAACCACAAACCACGTCTTATATTCCCACAGTAACAGGCTTTGTTGGTGTCTGTGGCTGAGGTCATATTTTTTGTATTTTGGTTATAGGCGCAATTTGACGCAATGGAATATTTTAGGAAGTTCTGCTCGTGGCCAGATATGCGAATGGAAAAGTGTCTCATTTGGTCAACACACAACGCTGCTAACCACATTTATTTTAGGCATGGCAAACATGGGTCCAGAGGTGTTGTATCACTTTTCTGAATGGCTATGTGGGTTGAAATATTTGATTAAGACTGGTAACAATAAAACGGTGCCCATACAATTGTACATGAACTGAGGGTATGTGGCAAAACGGATTGTCTTCCAGATTGAGTGCAGGGTTCAACCGACCCTGCACTCAGTGTCTTTTTCACATGTAAATACAGGTGATTCAGGTTGTTGAAGGGTCAACCTCCCAAACCTTTTCAGGTACTCTGGTCACCTGGGTGCAATGTTTTTGAACTAAAATCTCCAATGCTAAATATCTGAGTTTTTGATGGATTGAATTAGTGCAATCGCTTTGGTGGACCTTTTTATGTGTGATTGCATCTTCTCTCCATGTGGACTGTTAATGTAATTAAGTCTCCCAATCACGTGATGAATCCCCATGCCACCATCCTGTGTAGTCTACAGTCAACAGAGAATGTTGACGGTTAAACTTGATGTTGTTAACTTGACCTAATCAGTGGTCCATGAGAATGTCAAAAAGTAATGGTTGTGGAAGGAAGTTTTTTTCCATTTTGGACTGTGGTTGATCCATCCAATGGAGCAAAGGGTCATGGGTCCAACAAGATCACACAAAGAAACACTGCTGAAAGTATTGGTATGAGTTGGAGCAGATTAAAGCAAGTCAATAATTAGTCTTAATATTCACTAGCAAATGTACAACTAGACACACACCGTGTGTGTGTGTGTGTGTCATGCTTTAGTCAAAATGTTCTGGAAAGAACATTGAGGTTGCTGCGCTTGTGACTTTGAGTACGTCACGTCTCTAAGTAAAAACAAACCACTGAACTGGTGAACTTCAACTTTTGTGGAGTGTACAGTACACTGGTTGTCATTTTATTGTGCCAAAATTCAAGGTGACCGTTTGGGCAATACACAAATGATTTACTACCCTTGAAACAATCAGATGTAGCTATATGAAGGATCTCAGAATACTTCAAAAGGGATAGTGGCATGCCTCCTTAAACTAGGCTGTCCATTCCCTATGAAAAACAGCGACACATTTTTTCCCCCTTTTTTGTCAATACCAATAAGTCTGAGGGGATACCATTTTGTCCGAGCAGTGATTGTAATTATTCCTGAAATGGCAGAAGTTAATAAGGAACAGTCTTGGTCTAAGTGGTCTTCACGTATATGCTTCAATGTTTGTATATTAAGACCTACTTTAACAGTCTTAAACTTCCAATGTTGAGATTTTGTGCACCATGTTGCTTCTCTACTGTAAGTACTTAATCCATAAAAATATATTAGAACTAGTGAACTATGTGTAATTCCATCAAGGGAATTTTTCTCAAAAAATAATTTTATTGTGGTGCATTTGCAAGTATCATTTTGAAAGTCTTGACACTAAAAAACAAATGCTATTACCATTGGATGAGGAGGGAGAACACATGATAATCCTTCAGGTAAGGGGCACTGCACTTTAGCTCAATGACACTGGAAGTAAATTCCACTTTAGTCATTCTAATGCAGAATTAAATTAATTGGTGGATTGAAACAGCGCGGGGAACTACGCTTACTTCGCCTTTGGTTGTTAATACGATAGGCTACTAGGCTAGACTAGTAGGCTGATGACCAGTGGTTCGTTCTATAACATGTTTCGAAACAACAAACTAATACAACTGTAAAATACAATGACAGCGCAACGATTGACCATTGGAAACCAAAAGACTGATGAATGTGTGAAGAGTGGGTGCTATTAACTACAGTCTCGTTTGAGCTGTTCCCGCAAACGGTTAATTTGGAGGCAGAAGTGACGAAGATAGAGAGGCAGAAGTGTGAGAACACCTTTTGTTACTGACGAGACAGACAAGCCTTTTTGATGACATCACCACATTGCAGTCCATGGTCTACGTATCAAGACCAGACCAGCTGCCTTTCACCATTCCGACCATGAACCACCTAGAATGTATCTCACTGGATGAACTCCAGCGATTGATTTCAGCTCGTACATTTTATGACGCCATGATCCTGGTCTTCACGATTCAACTTTGTCCTCTCATGTCCTATTCTATTCTAACGAGGCCTGTTGAAATTCCACCCTGCTGCGCGGGAAATTGGAGCGAATGCTCCTGAGCCAGGGCTCAAATTGCATTGAGGATATCTGATAGGCGTGAGACGGATAGCACTGTGTGTTCCCTTGGGGAACGGTCACACGGGACAACATAGTCGAACACGCACTGCTTAATAATGGAGATTGTTTCCGCTGCAATCAAAAACGGCATGGCGGAGAGCGGTTCAAGGTCAGCTAGAGCCACCACCACCACCACCACCACCACCCCCTTCTGTCCTCCCAAGAGCTGATGAGGTCGGAATGCTTCAAGGTGACTGATTACACCAAAGGATTCTCCATGAATCTCTCATCAGTTGAAACTACAAAGTGCCTAGTTTTGTTTTTGTTGTATCTGTCACCTTTACTTTGTTCATATTCATATGACAGACAGACAGAAATACTTTAATGATCCCTGAGGGAAATTGCATTTGTGAAAATACTCCGGGAAAAGAAAAGACACACTCTATGTATGTTAGAAATATAAATATACTGGGAACTCTGGCAGTAGGCTTGTTTTACAGCACCTTGAGGTGATGGGATATCCAATATCCATATCCACACTATTGATACCCTATCATTCTGAAAGGAGGGATCACTTTATCCTGTTTTTTCCTGTGGCGCTATCTTCCACAGTTCTCAATAACAATGCAAAGTTTGTTGCTTGTTGAACCTGAAGTTGTATTGTCAAACTTCAGGTTCCTTCAGCCATGCTTTCAGCCAGCCAAGGTTGACCGAGTTCAGATGAACCCAGCTACATTAGTTCAGTGATCCATCACAGCGTTTAGGTTCAGTGGTGTCCAGCCATGCCTCCCTCTGTGTCAAAACAAGAAGGAATGTGGAGGGTCCTTCACCAGGCCTTGAACATCCTTCACAGCTCAGATAGAAAAAGCCTTGAATCGTATCAGGGCTCAAATGTCAGGGAAAAAACCCGTCAGAAAAGTACCTGTAGTATCAAATGCAAAATATCTTTCTGAATTGGTATTCATACCAATTCCTTCGAAATCAATGGATCAATAAAACTCAATATAGGAAACATGCCTTACTAACAATACTCTGGGCACCCCTTGATGGTGCACTGACATGTCTTGCCAGCAGTGGATTTAGATCACAGTAAATATACACTGTGATGTTGGATAGTTCAAGTGGATGGATCAGGGTCTCATCAGAGAGAGAAATATGAGCACCTCTGTGGATTGAATTGTTTGGGGCCGCTTGTACCAGTGATCAACTCAGAACATAAGTGAGGATTCTCACCCAAGTCCATACGTTTGGAACTTGGGTTAACTGGTCATTCTAGGGTTTTCCCTTACTAAGGGCTCCTTCTTCAGCCTCAAACCTTGTGTGGCTACCGATGAATCACAAAACACTGAGTCCACCTTGGATTGCCACCAAGACTGGCGCTCATGAGCTTCTGTCAGCAGGTCTTGGCCAAAGCCAATCAGTGGTGATGTGAACCAACAAAAGGCTTTCAGTGTTTGGAACATTGGTCATTGGTCATGGGCATGTCACTATTTCAAGTTCAAGTCTTGTTGGCTTCACCCAAAATTGAATTTACACCTTTCTCACAAGATCAGGAGGTAGGTATGCCAAAAACATGCATGCATGTAGTTAGGTTTGCAAAAACATATATTAGTTCACCGCTTGTAGTCTGCTTGCTGCTATGTATTCAGTATGCTAGACAATATCCCCTCTAACGAGGAGATACTGCAAGGTTTTCATCTATTAACAATTTCTTCCTGCCAATTCACCTCACATCCCCACCAGCGATCAGATCTTAGTGTCATAAATAAAATGTAAATAAAATGATGATAACTTTAACTACGCTTTAATCTTCAAAGCCTTGCTCCTTTGCAAGATGAAGGGCAGCTCAAAGGAAAGGCTCGTCACATGAGGCTGACTCTTGACACCACAAGCTCATTGGATGCGCCAAGTAAGCGTTGTTTTAAGCACACTCTTCCTTCAGGACTTTTGTACACAACCGCAGTTTAAAACTGATTGGGGTTGTTGTATTTGTCATTTGTTCTGTATGTGCCTGTGAGCTACGTGCGGTGCATGTCAAGGAAGTGAAATGGCCCGGTCTTGCACAATCATTTCTATGTCTGAACGCACATTTTTATCCTCAGGGTACCAACGTTATTTCCTAAATCTTTAAATAACACAGCGACCAGAGTGCTCGTCCTCGTCGCTGTGTATGTCAGGGACTTGTTTCACTCACACTCAGCCCACGTTTCACATTGGACTTGTTGGAAGTATGGCAATAACCTAAAGCCAATTCCTCCTTTTTCTGCCTACAGGTTTCTTACGAGACTGAGACAACAAAATGTGGCTCAACTCCTACACCAGTTGAATCATGTGTGGAGTGAGACTGGTTAAAGGCGGCCTGATGTAGTCATCCACTGTGTTGTCCGAGGATGAAAGCCCTGGCGGTGATGATTCAGAATATTTTTGTTGCCCTTTGGTTTCATGAGAGGTGTCATGGGTTGTGATCATGCTGTTGGGTCAGAAGTCAAGGGATAGATGATGACTTAGACATGGCTTGTCATGACTTGTCATGACTGATTGTCTTGCGCTACAGCACCACATATTCAAGATTCGTTAATTTATTTAGTATGAGCGTCCATTTCGATGGTTAATGTATTAGTTCTAGTGAATTCATCGTATGAGGATGGTGTATTCATATTATATGTAAATCTCCCTGGCGACTCGCCCTCTCACTCTCCCATTACATCTCATTTGATTCCCCCCTCTCTCTTTCCCCACAATGAATTACCATGAAGCACTTCCCTCTGTCCTCCCCTAACATGTGCTTCACCGTCTGCCCCTCTTACCATCGTCTAGTTTTACTTCTGCTGTGGTTCTTCCTGCTGAAGAGCTGTGCAACATTTGCTCACTGGCCGGTCCAGCACACGCAGGACGCTGGCGTGTTCATGCGCTGTGATGCGTGCGCCCCAGTTCCCCTCGCGGCTCTCGCCCTGATCTCCGATGTTCACATGCAGTGACATAATCTCCCTGCCTCGTCCTCGTGCCACAGCATGTTGCAGACAGAACGCTCTGGTGGTGGTGGCGACGGCAGTGGTGTTGACTCTGTCAATAGGAAGACGGTTGACACGGACGCACGCACGCACGCACACACACACACAAAACATACACCCCTCTGAAAACACAACGTGCGCAACAAACACCACACACACACACACACACACACACACACACACACACACCACACATATGTAGCTATTTCTTCTTTTGCCCTTGCAGTCAAAGCTTGGCTATTTACAAATGCACCCTTTTCTGCAAATTCCCTCGCAGGTAGAATGTAGTTATTTCACTCTCTTTGTATTTGTATTTGTTTATTTTCCTTTGGTATGCCTTCTGTGGAAAATGCAAATTCCTCCAGCAGACCTCCTGGCTGTGTGCTCCCTCTGTGTTTTTTTTTCCCAGCCAGGCCAATCAGCTGATGGCATTTGCTTCCACCCTAAGTAAATGTACCCAGCGCTGCATTACGCAGACACTTCACAAGAGCAGGCTTGTCTTTCCCAGGTCGTATATGTGCAAAAACACACATCGGTAAACAGCATTCTCTCTCTCTCTCTCTCTCTCTCTCTCTCTCTCTCTCTCTCTCTCTCTCTCTCTCTCTCTCTCTCTCTCTCTCTCTCTCTCTCTCTCTCTCTCTCTCTCTCTCTCTCTCTCTCTCTCTCTCTCTCTCTCTCTCTCTCTCTCTCTCTCCTGTTCCCTGCCTTATCACCTCTCTTATCACATTCTTCTTTCAAACTGGACTTTACAGTCAGGTGGCAACTGAAGATTACGTTTGCAAAAAGGGTTCTTTTAACGCGGAGAATGAGAGCGGATGGAGCCAGAGGGGGCAAGGCTCTGTTTGCGACTGGTTTTGATAAATGCCTGGAATGGAAAGAATGAGTGAAGCAGACACCCTTCCTGTCAGCCAAGGTGAACAATACTCCAGGCCCATTCAGTGGCCATGACATTCAAAGCTAAAGTGCTGAAAAGTCCTTACTTGTTTTATCAAGTTCCCGAAAAAATTGAGTCACAGTGTGTGTGTCATTATGAGGCAACTGCTCCATTGGGCACAGCTGGGCATTTCCCTCTCCTTGGTTGGCCTTGGCAGTTGTTCAGTGTTTTTTTTTAATTTTCTTGTTTTCGGTTACACAATAAGAGCCCCGTGTATTGTTTTCACCTTTTGCGTTTGTCAGTACAGATTAGCAACATCGCCGGTGCATCACAATGCAAACATGAGCTCACTTGCTTGTCGGGTAGAGTTCCCTCGCTCTCACCCATATGAGGCCCACGCACCATATGCGGTTCTCAGGAAAACTGCAGCGTGCAGGGAAAACATCAGCTGACGTTGGGGAATCTGCAGGGCTGACAAAACTAAACACATTTCAAGCAGCTTGTGTTGTTGTCCCGGCCAGGGCTCTTATCATGCGCTCCCATAGTCGGACTCCCACCGTGGGATCCCTCGAACCTCCGCCTAGTCATGTTTTTCATGGCATGGATATTCGATGCGGCGCCTGAATATTATCTATTATGTGCAAAACAATATGCACAACTGTACGCATGTGTAAAGGGTAAAGGGGCATTGAGTGGATGCTTTTGTCCAAAGCAACTTACAATCTTACACTTTGTGCATGTGCATGCTTTGTCGCTCCATACTGGTATGTCCGTATGGGTGTGTGCATGCATGTTTCTCTTCCTTTGTTTGTGTCGATGCTTTTTATGGCTCAAGCCATTTCTTGGCCGTGGGAGTATTGCATATCTGATTGTCTGTCACGAAGTGAACGGGCTCGGCCATGCTCGCGCCCTGGCGGACAGGTTTATTCCCTCGGGTGTCACGCTTCAGCACACTCGTGTTTTAATTCACGCCAATGCGTGCACATTGATTCAGACGGCGGTCCACGTGTCAAAGATACGGATACGCGTGATAAGGATGACCAAAATGACCTTGGACTAATGAAGCAGGCAATTACATGTGCAGATATAATCAAGTGTAAATGAAAAGGTTCAACGCAAATCAGGATATACAGGAAAATGCACACCTGTGCATTTAGTATATCACGATATGAATACATATCCATCATCGCCAACACACACACACAATAACACTGATGACTTCTCATCAAATGCAATGCCAAAGGAGCAGGTGTAACGAGTAGTGTAGTAACGAGGACTAAAACTAGCATCTTTAGCAGGGGTTTCCTCTGCAGTCTCTGGAGAGCCACGGGTGTGCTACGCTTCGGCTAACAACAACGCTCAGCTGGTGAACTCTCGATTCAACAGGAAAGTACCTAAACACCGCTAAAAGTCAACAATCCCCCAGCGCCCCCGGCATGTGACTCATATTGCGCCAAGCACCAGGGCCGTGCTCAAAACACCACTTGGGGAAATTGGCGTAAAGAAAAAAACTGCACCGTACGGTACAGGGTGATTCCCCAGCCAGTGGTACGGGGCTTATGTGTGGATGGCGGGCTGAAGTCGCACCTTTTTGATTTGAGACACTCAACAGAGTTTCTGTGCAAACGTGTGGCGTCGACGTCGCGTTGCATTGCATTGGCTTGCGTTTGCTTGCGCTCCCGTTGCAGACCCCTGGTCGTGTTGTTTACCTGCCGCCGTCTCCCAGGGGTGTGTAAGCCTTCGGCCAATCAGGGTAGAGGGGGCCGGGGCCGTGGCCACCGAGGCTGAGAGACGGTCATGAATTGCAGCGTTAACCAGGGTCTACCGATGGCCGTTTCAACTCTTACACGACTCAAGAGAACAAGAAAAATACATCAAAACATAAAAATAGACTTTGCATGCAGGTGCGTGTGCAACGGAGCCATCCCCGTTCCCAGCCAGCCAGCCGAGGTTAAAGAAGTATGTGGAACCACCAACACCCAGTCGAGAACCTGGCCCTGTTGGAACATGTTATCAAAGGCGTAGGCGGCCAGTTATACTGAGAACAAGCCAAAGCGAAACAACGCCGCCATAAAGAATGTTTGACATGTTTGGGTGTATTCCTGTTTGTTCAAAAGGCACTCCCCGTACACTTGAGGGCATAGGTCACGGTAATGACAACGTGAACGCTTTTTGGCGCTCAGCGCTTGGCCTAACTTGCTCGGCGGTTGGATGACTACTCTGCGATGCACAATGCACCGCGGTAGTGTAGACCTACACAGCATGATGCAGTTAGCCACAGCATTGTACAGTCTAGTGCAGTGCAGTGCCTAGGCATTACTCTATTCACAGATACGCTGCACATGTGCACGCAGTGCTGCATAGTTGCTGTGGTGCAGTACTGCGCAGCATATGCATCCAGCTACTCGTATTAGCACGCAGTTGGCTACATCACAAGTGAACTCTATTTTAGTAGCATTACCGAGTACCCTTTGAGGTGTATTTGTAGCCCAGTGCTTGCCCAGACCATCCCCTTAAATGGCACGAGTGGACTTTTGGAGCCCATATTTAGAAGAGAGTGAAGAGATGAGTGTGAACACTGAGGGCGTGCAAGCACGCAATTTGTGCATGACTGCCCATCGATGTTTAAAGTGTAAAGTCCCCGAGTTGCAGTTGTATATCCACTTTACAGCGCTCTATAGTGATGCTTCCTCTTTTAGTGGTCATTATCATGGGCACGGCAACACTAAACCTGCTCTCAAGAGCCTGTCATCGTCAGGGACTAGTCTGCACTGGGCGTGGCGTTGAGGCGTAGCATGGTAGAAATAGTTCTGAGTGAATGATGGGTTAATACATGTAATCTAAGTTGATGGTTCAGTGATGCTGTGTCAAAGGAGTGGAGATATATACTAGGCACATTGTGCTGTGTATTGGCAAAGTGTTTCCGTGATGAGCTTGTAGTGTTTTACACTGTCTTTCTTTGCATGGCTGTTGGTGACATAATGGACAGGACAGCCGGGGACTGGTAGCACAGGGCAAACCTGTGTCTCCACACAGAGACAGAGGTGTGTTGGTGTGTTGCCGCCATGGTTCAGATGTTGTTCTTTTGTTCTTCTCATTTTCTGAATACACAGCTAACCTCAACATTAGACTGACAGGCGTTTAATCTCTCTCTTAGTTTAATCTCAAGTCTGGCGTCTTCAGTTTTTATCAAGTCTGATAGGCAAATCATTTACAATGAGAAGTATCAGTCATGTGATAGCCAATTAAGCCTACTAAGTTTGATTGATTGATATATAGATATATAGACAGATAGATAGATAGTTTATTGATCCCCGTGGGGAATTTCAAGGTCCCAGTAACTTACAAGACATCACACACAACATACAACATAAGTAAAAAAAAGTCCACATGAATGTACTGAGAGATGTATAATGCTTGCAGTGGCAGGGCAGGGACCGGCCCTGTGATTCAGTGTGTATGGTCAGGTGCTCTATGATGGTGTGTGATGGTAGTGCAAATAGGTCCAACAGTGCAAGGATAAAATTGAGAGACCAGCATTAAATATGGACAATATTGTAGACGATACATGGCTGGATAGATGGTGCATGAACAAGCCCCATAGACCTAAAACTAAAGTCTACATCTCCTTCGCTCCAGTGCTACCTGGTGAAGTGGGGTTTGGATGGTGCACCTCGATGCTGGGTTCTCTTTATCTTGCACTTGTCGGACACAGTTTGTGCTGCAAGTTGTTTGTCGCACATTTTCAACCTGCATACTGCATAGTTGCCAAGTTGACTCTTGCCACCACCTATCTGGAACATTTCAAGATTGGCTACAATTACAAAAATGTTCAGTCACCACACAGAGAGAAATGTAAGGTGTAGAGTTACACCTTGTTACCTTGAATTTAAAATGCCACCTACCAGGAAGCATACCTTGTTTAATTTGTTTGTTTCCTTTGTTTCCTGAGCTCACGGAAAGTTTGCATTGCATTCATTTAAATGTAGTTTTATATGTTTGACCTACTTTTCAAAGGTTTGTACGAAGTCTGTTTCTTTTCCTTTTGCAGCCCGAGAAGCGAATGTGTTGTTTGACTCATCAATATTTGCCACTGTGTGTTTGAATAATTTTAGTAGCCTGCTACTGTTTACTTGTGTTTGCCAGCACCTAAAATGGTATGCTTCCTGGAGCTGGCCTTTTAAATCCTTAAAAAAAAAATGGGGTGGAATTTCTGCGGGGTCTTTTAAAGTGCTACACAGCTGGTAAAAATACGCAATGGTTATCGGTATCACAATGGAAACTATGCACCGACACATTAATATGTGTCTGCATAAATTCACACAGGAAACCACTCAGCCATGACACATTGAAGAGAGAGAAAGAGAGATCGCTATGGTCTCGAGTGAAACAATGTCATCCCTTGCAGTGTCGTTCACACCAACGAAAACCCTTATCATCTGACATGCCGGCGATCTGTACTGCGTGGCTGCTGTGTTGTCTGACATGCTGTACACGCTGCGCACTGTGTGACTAATGGACGTTTCTGTCGGCTCCCGCAGGTGAAATGACTCATCCGAGGGCGCGACAGGCCTCCCGGCCACCGCGGCCAAGAGAGCAACGACAGTCCTCTGTCGCGGGGACGAGGCAGGCCCAGGTACAGGGTCGGAGGGCACGGCGGAGTCCGGTGGGCAACACCAGGTGTCCACCCCGCCAAGCGGCTGCAGGGCCGCTCCAGCGCTGAAACCATTCACTCATCGTGTCGATTTTACATAAGCATTCCGCCCCCCCAATGAAACGATCCAACATGACTTGCTTTTCTTTCCCGTCTTGCCATGAGCGGAGACCGCCGTTGCCGCTCCACAGTGTACAGCGCACGGCACAAAACAGGCCGCGGAGTCGTTCCTCTTTGCCTCAGACCGAACCAAACATCCAGCGTTTTAGACAACGGTGAGCTTCGATTTTCCTTAAAGCTTCTGTCTTTGAGCGAGGCGAGAGAAGGTCGACAAACCACAGAACGTGTACAGAAATGGTCGAGGAAGAAGTATGAGATGAATTGGAAGGGCAGCAATCGCCTTTGGTCAGTTTTGCTGACCAAAGGCGAATGCTGCCGTTCCAATTGACTGTATTCACCTAGCGGCCATACCGGTGGGTATACCTTCTACATTCTAGAAGGATTCCCCACCCAATGGAACAACACGGTCGCTAGGTCTACGGGACAGCGTTGTGATGTCAAGGTTCTTGGTGAAAACAATGGAAGTGTAGATTCGTGGATCTTGAAAGGAAGAGAAAAGCAATATCATGTTTTATTTTTTCAACCCCTCCCTACCTAACCTAATCCTCACTGTTTTGAACCAAAGAGAATCTGCTGACCCATTGACCTCAAATGTAACTCTAGCCAAGTCTGTCTTTGGTCCAGCTGTTTGGTTGCTATTTAGTCTTTACATATTCCAGTGGCTCCTCCAGACAGACTCAGACAAAAATAGGTTCCAATTGGTTCAATTGTTATTTGGTTTTTGCCTGTGCCCAATAAGAACAACTCCAGATTGCTTTGGTCTCAATGACTTTACTGTATTGCCTATCATCTACATTCTATCGGTATCCAGTATTCAATTCTAACCAATCAGCAACAAACCCTGCTCACATCTGAAATTATCTGCTTTCGTGTTTGGTCAACACCTTGGGTCAAATGTTATAATGCCAGCATATTTGTGTATCCATGCCTCATACAGAGAGACAGGCAACAGATCACAAACAACATTGATTGAAAATATTGATTCCATATGATGTCATCTGGCTAAACCACCCCATGATCTATGATCAATAGGAGTAAGCTGCGTGATCCATAAGCTATCTGTAAGACTTGATATTTTGAATGACATTTTAACTGTTGATATCATACTTTATACCTTCAGTTTGTATAAACAAGCTGGTACGTATTGAGAGTAGGTTTGCACTTAATAAATACATACACAATGAGTTTTTGTCTATTTTGTTTTGTTTATTTGATGAGGCAATAACATTGACTGATTAATTCATATTCATAACAGTATCTCATATAGTCAAATTGTAGCTATGCTTTTCCAGACTGGATTATGCATGTGTGTGCTTTCCTTTAAATTCCTATTTTCCGCACATTTGGTCCTGCCAGTGTGTCTACACATGTGCCAGTAAGGCTGTCTCTTCTGTTTAGTGTTTCTAGTTTGACGCAGGGAGATACATATGTATATTTACTTGACGTTTGACGTCCGGAAATACTATATAAAATCAGTAAACACTTTAAATCCCTCCACCACATCGCTTCATCGGCGACCCTGCCAGCGCTTAAACACCCTTTTTTTTTAAATCTTTAAAAGCTTTCAATAGAGCCAAGAGACTGTGGGAGGAGAGCTGGCGCCTGGCAGATTATATACAGGATTTTGGGCAGATTTTGGTTGAAATAAAGACAACAGTTTGTTGGGTTTTTTTTTTTTAACCGTAAAGATGTTTCTCCTGTTGCGTCAACCAATCACAGAGCCTCAGGCCCTAACCGATCCCCGGAGACACTGTTTGTACATTTAGCACACAGCCATCTCAGTGTGTGCAGGATAAGCATGTGTTAAAAAATAGGCTGTTGCATCACAAACCTGAATACACTGTCAGTCTGCAAGACCGTGGCCCACTTCAAATGACTGACCTACATTGTTGTGTCAATAAGTGTTGATCGCACACAACTCTTGTGTTTGTGTGTGTGTGTGTGTGTGTGTGTGTTTACGCAAGCCTTAATCCGCCATGGCTATGGCTATGTCTAGGGCTCTAGTTGTCTTTCACTGTAAACAGCAATCAGGACAAAATGGTGCTCATTTTCGGGATCTCTAAATGCCGAGTAAAGCAGATTTAGAGTTTACCCAGACAAAAATAACCTGCAAAAAAACCCCACAGAGACAAAAGTGTTCCTGTAGCATTTAAAACTTCCCACACTAAGCATGCCACGTTGGGAAGTCTGGATGTCAGGATTCCTGATCTGCCACATCATCAAGGAGATGGATTCTAGCCAGAGCAGACATAATGTTTACAGTTGTTGTTGGGTTGCTGAAAAACCCTCTCTCCGGGTGCTTATGGAACACCGTGTTCCCTGGCTCAACGGAGGCCAGGAGGAGGTTTGGGGCCGAGGGCTCTTAGAGCAGCAGCAGCAGCATGCCTGGACATGAAGAGGAGAGCACAAGAAGCATTACATAAGATGGGGATGTAATGGCACCAGACATGACGGAGCTCTGAAATAACCAGGTTGCCTCAGCTGATGCGGGGGTCAGCTGTTGGCTTGCGTCACCAGCCAGCCGCTTTGTGATTAAGGGATCAAACACGATGTTCCCTGCATCCCGGAAATCTCATTGTGTGTGCTTGTGTGTGTGTGTGTGTGTGTACCCAATAAACACAGAGCCAGACAATGAACTCAAAGAAATGCGGAGCCATGTTTTTCCTTAAAGAAAAACATAGTTGAATCGTTAAATATAAATGGTCAAGCCGCACTTTCAAACTTCTCCTGAATAGCCTTCGTTTAATTGTTCAAGAGCTGCACAAACATTATCACGAGACAAGGACATGAGGTCTTGTTTATATTGCATGGAAGGCAATAACAAATGTACAGGGAGGGTGCTGTTAAAGTCACAGGACGGAATAACACTTCAAAGTACCATCAACTGAATTTGAGTTTCGACGGTACAAATTGTTACTCAAAATCCTCATTCCCCTTTCGAGACACTGCATCGCTTGTCAAAACGAAAGATCAAACACGGCAGCATTTTGCCTCTCTAGAACCTGAGGGATGTATGCCGGCACGCGATTGCAGCAATGTCCTTGCTAACGCGCCACCTAGGTGGCTTTCACTGCGCTCCTCCGGACGCAGGACGGTGATGTTGTAAAGCGGTTTATTGTGGAGTTTGACGACATGAGCCGCTGCGCCGTGCGGGAGGATCTCCCTGTAAGTGAGTGAGTGGCGTTGGCAGTTGTTTTTTTTAACCTTTGCACACTGAAGCAGCCTCAGCGGGGCCCCAGAGCCCCATCAGTCTGGCCGGGGGGAGGCCCCGCTTAAACCAGCCGTCATCCATCCGCGTTCCACAGCGGTGTATCTGATGGTAGACGACACGGATGTCAGATACAGACAGATAAACCATGTGATGACGTAGACCAGTAATATGGTGATCCCTATGTGATTAGTTACAAAGGTAAGAGAGGTAAATGCAAAACAATCAATTTCTCAGAATAGAAGAGCCTTTGTTTATCTATATGTATGAGCAACAGACAAACTAGTTATGTTGAGGTCATGGGCGATGTTTGCCTTTATTCTTCCTACCTTCTGGCGACTTGATTCTTTCTAGGGAGACTTTCTAGTGAGTTCTCTTGTTTGCTCTCCCGCTTTATTTTAACATTTGGGATGCTATATGGCTGGCTGTCTTCAAACCCGTTTGATGCTGTTGTTGTCTTTTGTGGTTCACCGTGCAGTTTTATCTAATGTTTTGGTATTGTATGGTTTGACTTTGATCTCGGTGCCCATCTCGCCCCTAGGACTCTCATCATGCATTCACAGTCATGTTAATGTCTTTCATTTTTTTGAAAGACACAATGCAAACTCTCCCTGGGAAGATATCCCCCAGCATCAGATCAGCGCAGTTTCTGCAGAAAGACGGCTGCTCACTCATGTGGTCTGGATTTCCCCCTCTTTGAATGTCTCCACCTCCTTCCTTTCGCTTTTGCATAGCCTTTCTCTTTCGTCTTTTTATAAATGGATCAAATCGAAACAATCAAACTGCCAACTTCATTATTCTCACCAAAACTCAAACAGAGTAGAAGTGGGACTTCTTTGCATTCTGGGAATTCTCTGAAGTTTTTGTTGTTTGTCTGCTGTAACATATCTCTTGATGTGACTCAGAGGCCAATCCTGGATGGCATTTTAACAATGTGATCTCCAACTTAAACGAACCCAAAAACAAATTGGATGATATTTGTTATATTCTCAGTCGAAAATGCATGATCTTACAATAGTTTTGGCATAACATGTATTTTCATTACATTTCTAGTGAGCAATGTGCATTTTATTTTCAGAATCTCACATCGCATACATTTACTGAAACTATGTAACCCTATTATCAGGCCCGGTTTGGCCTCTCATTTACAAGAAAACCCAGTTTTTATCACAGAAAACGATTATTTCTAAAAATTCAACAAAGTGGAGATTTCTGAAAACGGCGGTTATGTGTTGCCGTGTCAACTGGGACAGTTGGGGGTTTTAGGTTCTCAAACGTCACATTATGCGCCACAAAATGCTTAAAGTGATGGTTCGGAGTAAAATTCACCCTGAGGTAATTTCCACCAATAATCCAGCCAAATACCCCCTCGGATGTATTTTTAGCGATGGTCAATATTGGTCAAGTTTAGGGGTATAAGCCAAATGGCTTAGTACTGGAGTGAATGGTACAGTGTGTATATCTCGTAAATTACCCCACTAATAATGCATGGATTGTTACCCAACTTCTGTAGTAGTACATATAGGGTCTGTACTCACAAAACGAGGCATTTGAAAGTTTGTAAGTACACCAGGAGTTTATTTAAAAGAGCACTTTCCTGATAGCTTCAACTCTCTGCTGCTAACGCTACCGCTGCGTCGACGTCACTTCCGTCTTTCCGGAAAAGTTACTAAAAGTCCTTGCTAAAAATGCATCTGAGGGGGTATTTGGCTGGATTATTGGTGGAAATTACCTTAGGGTGAATTTTACTCCGAACCATCACTTTAACGCTTAGCGCTGATGTTTACAGTTGATTTGGCTGTTTATGCAGGTTGATGTAAATGACAACGTTTTTGAAAACAATGTTGCGTGGACGATGTTATTATTGAAAAAGAAAGGGGGTAACTATTTGTTGATCTAAATACCTGGCTATGTGAAAATGTTGCCTCAGACCCTCCAGGATTTTGTGATGTTGCGATTTGCAACTTCAACCAATCCCCGCAACTTCAGGGGGTGTTTTAACCACCCTTAATTTTAACCAACCACCACAACTTTGCCGCAAATTTGACCAATCATTGGCGTCCTCTTGAACTGGGGTCGACAAACTACCTTCCGCCTTACTGTGGTGTTTACTACGTTCAAGAGATTCAAGAGATGCAGCATGTGCTCGTCCAACGTTTCACACTTACCGACCAAAATAACTGCAAAAGATCACAAAAAGCAGTATCCTGGCATTCCACATGAAAGCGGGGGGGAATTATTTTGATTGTATTTTATTTTCTATTGCTTAGGTGTCTTCAGCATCATGCTGTGAGGTTCTGTTCTGTTCTGTTGAACTGAGATTGTTTTTATTTTATTTATTATTTCTTATGTTAAGGCTAAGCCATTCATATTATCAGTTTATAATTATTATATAATTTAGTTTTCAGGAGAGACTGCCTATACACAGTACTAGAACTAATCTTTTTATTGCTGATATGAATTCTGAGGCATTTATATGATAACATTTTGTAGGCAACTTCATGTAGTGCTGTGAGGTTCTATGAACCAACAGGTGCCTTTGAAGTAAAGTCTATTTTGCTGCATTTTTGTAGTCCTGGTAATCTTTTATTTGCCATATTGGGGAGATTATTTATAGGACCATTTGTCAGTGTTTTTGTTCTTTTAATTAATGGCCTTTTCATTAATATCTTAATATTTAACATATTACTCAGGAAAATCGCAACTTTTGCAACTTTTATCGCAACTTTCACGTCCTCTTGCACTGTAATCCCAACAAAAACCTAAAAAACACTGCAACTTTCGTCGCAAATAATATCAGGCATGTTATGCCGCAAGAATCAAGAAAAAAAGGCCCGCAAAATCCTGGAGGGACTGTATTATTATCAATTATACATTTTGTGGCTGTAACGCTACAGAAAGTTGAAACGTTGAAAGGATTTAGCATTTTAATGCTAAACTATCTTAAAATATACAAATTTCCATTGTAAACAAAACAAATGTCATCTATTTAGAAACTTGGCATATGTGACACGTTGTTGTTTTCTTTGACAAGCCAATAGGGGCTCTGGACCACCAAACGCTCATAAGGGTTGTTTTGGGTTGGCTGGACAATCAACCTATTCTGTATGCTTGAGTTGGAGAACATGCTGCAGTTCTGCTGCCCCCCCCCCCCCCCCCCCCAAGGCTGCTTGTGTGGCATGTGGCTTGGATGCCCGCCCATTGACTATTCTCTCTGAAAGAACAAGGACCCCCAGTCTGGCTTGTTTTCCACATTCCACAGCCCTGACATCAGCCCGGCCCGAGGAAAGACCACCCTCCCGCCTCTTCCCCACTCCCGCCAGGGCTGTGTGCAGGAAGAGGCCCCACCCCACCCCTCCTTGACCCTCCTCAGTCTGGCTGGCGGTCCCCAACAGTCAAAAAAAAAAAAAGAAGACAGCATTGAACACAGGGGGCTCCTCGAAAACACAATCAGAGGGATGCTTTACATACCACATGTTGTTTTGCAGTATAAATTAGGACGCCAACGCTCCCTCAGAGGGATTATCCTCCCAGCCCCCCTAGACCCTCCCACCACTACCATAGACAGCCCTATGGAAATCTAGGTCACCATATTTAATGTAAGTGCTTGTGTTATACGCATTTGGTGAAAACCCTATATGACTGGCGTGACGTAGCGCTGTCTGAGGGTGGTGGTGGGTTAGTCTCCTTCTGGTATGTGTTGTCTCAGGGCAGACCCGTGGTGGTTGGTTAGTCACCTTCTGGTACATGTTGTCCCAAGGCAGGCCCGTGGTGGAGCACGCCTCGTGGCGCACGGCTCACGTATCACATTTCCACCGCCTGGGTGGTGGTGTTGGTGGTGGTGGTGGTGGTGGTGGGGGGGGGTGTAGAAGCGTGGGAGGAGAAGGAGGAGGAGGAGGAGGAGGAGGAGACATCAAACACAGGCGGGGGGGGGGGGGGGGGGGAAATTTGATCCTTTCTCCCTCGTTCTCGTTCTCTCCAGCAGAGCAGACTGTGAGGTTCAGAGACAAAGGAAACGCGATCGCAGTTATGCGACCGCAGAGGCCATGGCCTTCTCCCCCCCCCCCCCCCTGCGTCTGGCTCCATTCAGCTTTCTGTCCATTCAGCTTAATGTGGGGAAGTGGGGGAGGTGAGGAGGACCCAGGCCATCGGGGGCCAGCCAGGCTATCGACAGCGGTGGACAGCGGGTGGTGTAGTTCCACTCACTGGCTCACAGGCCGCGCGTGTGTGTTTGTGCTCACATAGCTTTTATTGTTTCACGTACAGGTCTGTACATATCCTAGTCTGTTTACGTATCTACACCCACACACACACGCACGCACGCACACGCACGGACACATACTGTACATACATGTGTGTATAGGTGTGTACTGGTTCATCACCACGGCTACAAATACCAAGGTGACACAAAGGCTAAGCCTTTTCGTTTCCTTACTGCTCAGCACGTCACGCACGCAGAGTACACCTGAGATACCTGAGAGAGGACAGGCATCGGGCGGGGCAACATAAGGTTACCCAACAAGTTGATCACCCGCCGATTCGGATTAGTAATCTAGTTTCTGATTGGTGAGATGACCCTAGCCCCAAAGCTTACCCTACCCACCACCACACCTCGAGCTACAAAGACTACACCATTTCGCGAGAATTTCCGCCCACCCGGCAAGGTGACTTATGCAACAATGTGGTCGGTCACGGTCATCAAATGTTGTTCTCAAAGAAGGAAAAAAAAAAAAAAAAACTTCCTGTTTATACTAAAGTGAATTTCATGAAGGAAGAGATCTTCATTCCAATAAACGTTGTTTTGTGTGAAATTGCTCAGTGCACTATTTCTCCTACTCCAACAACGTACATTGCTCACACCAGCAGTGATGTTAAGTATGACACACACACAGGTGTTTAGTTGTGTTATTTGTGTATGCGGTCTTTGTGGTTGTTGTTTTTTTTAGTCTCATGCTTCCACCGATTTACCACAAACTGACTTTGTCGAACATCGTACGTGCAATTCATGTAATTCAGCGCGATTCAAACAGGATCAAAACCATTCATGTCTCTCATCGTTGACTACCATACATATTCGAGTCGAGTAGAGTAGAGTTGCACTTTATTGTCACAGATCACAAGGTCACCGCGAAATTTGGCCATCAACCCGTCCGTACATATACAACAATACATGACAAGGGGGTAGACAGGACAGGAAGACAGGGATGTAGAAAAAATACAGAATACAGTAACATGAGGAGAGGGAGGCGAGAAAAAAAGGCATCCCCTCAGACTATGTTCCTGTGGGGAGCACAGTGTGTGGGCATTAAAAAAACACCTCAGCAACATAAGCACACATAAGAACACTTTACAACATGAAACTCAGGACTTGCAACAGGGTAGGGGGGTCGGGGGATGGAGGTGGCCCAGCACCGACAAGCTGGGCCATTCGACCCTGCATATTCTTTTCAGGAACAGATGTCTGCGTGGATCGGTGGCTCTGTCGCTGCCTGCGTCGCGCTAGCACGATCGTAAACCGCTTGCGGCAAAAGCCAGACAGGCGAAATTTGTCAGCGGCCGATCGCTAGTTTTGAGATATTTTAATGTGTGTTATTGACAATCCTCACATCATCTATGCATTACAACTTCTTAAAAAAAACGAAATAAAGTAAATTGGCTGATGTTATCCATGATAAAATCACCGCTATAGGGGGCTTGTACATCGCGATGTCTCATCGAATGGCTGGCTTCATTTCAGAAGTATAGGAGCGTCATGTTGATGGTAATGGTTGAGTTGTTGTCATTATTTCCTAAAATGATTTGTCATTATGTGTTGTGACATTATGTGACATGACTGTGTTGCGTAGGAAGCTGCCGGTGTTGCTCATGCAAGGCGTGGCAAAACACAGCTTCGATCAGCATAGGATAGTGAATACTTACATGTATGTAGGATTTGAAATGACTAAAACTCTCTTTAAACTACAAAATGTGAATTCTGATGTCCAAGGCCTATTTAACAGTTCTAGTTGTTTCACCATAGCCCATCATTAGGCTACAAACAAATGTGACTGTATGTCGTTAGCATGTAGTTTTACGCAAGAGGGACCTGGAAATCTGACTATAGTTATGCTGGTTCATCAGATTGACCATTAACGGCGAACTATCGTTATCATGGATTACTACCGGATGTTATTGGTTATCAACCCAGCCACGCCTCATTCCGATTCTCTATCTTATCTGTAGAGGTGGGGTGACAGTTTTTATCATGTTGGGTGGTGTGTTTTTCACTCAACACAACAGTGTGTTAATTTGTATAAATTTGGTCTTGAAACTACAAAGATGTACCTGAAGCAAGAATTGCACAACAGATTGCGCCGGCAACACTGCGAGTTTGGACATTTGTTCGGCTTCCTGCCCAGTGCTGGGCGTCGGTGATGGGAAAGAGGTGGAGCGATGGCATTAGGAATTGAAACAATAAAGAACTGTGTTTGCTCCAAAAACAATGCAATGTTCTCTTCCTGCGATGGGATGTTCTGTACACAAACAAGAAGCAAAGGCTTTAATTCTTTTGTAGACAAAGGCCTTTTGTGTGCCCGGTCCTTCCAGAGCAGGCGGTCCGTAACAGCGACCCCCGGTGGTTCAAAGAACTCTTTCGCTTTTATGTTTCGGTTCCCTTTCTGGGGATTTCGGGCATTTTCACTGAAACGAAAGTATAGCAGTGTTAAGTACTACACCTACGCCTATGTACGCCAATTGTTCTCTTTTGGGGAATCCGGCAGAAACATTTCAGAGCAAAGATTCCCTTTGGTGTTGTATTCGGCAGGCCGGTTCTCATCCACGCCCTGTTACACAACGCAGTTCCTGTTCTGGCCAACGGACGGCATTTTTCAAAATGCATCGTATGGTCCAATGAAAATAAGCTACAGAAGAAGCTTGAACTAGAGATCGACAGGCCTACCACTTATTTGTCAACAGAGTTTTTAGCTGCTTACATTGTGATGATACCATCAACACAATGTAGTCAGGCTGCATTCACGTGTGAGACGTGATCAATTGCATTGACATGCATGCTATGTGCGTGCGTTGTGAAATGGCAAAGCAACAATGGAAACGTCCTGCACCTTACAATATAGGCGAAAACTGGCCTTTTTTAAATTTTTTATTATTATTTTATCTCAGCGAATAAACATCTATGGGCCTAGGCTGAACGTAATTATAGACTAATTATATGTCTACGGTTATTTTTGATTATGTTATTACCAGGGCAACGCGTGTTTTATAATTATAGTTTGAAGATGCATATACTGAAACCAGAAATGAATAAATGTACATGTATTTGCACATGTGTAACTTTGTATCACATACCAATCCCAGTTAAAAGCAATGTAAATTGTTCCTTGAATATCCGTCCCTCCAAGAGTGAATGTAGTTTTGCCTACAGGTCTGTTTTGTGCAATAGGCCTACTTTTTAATTCATACACGAATTTAAGAACCGCGCCTAACTCTGAAATCAGAGGAAACAGTTTGCAAGATGAACGCAAGAATTTCATAAGATGCACAGCGCTCTTATAATCCATTATTCATCTACATGCTGCCACCTTCTGGTTGAAAGGCAGACTCGCGGGTCGCCGAGGTTGGAGGATTTACTGTTAAAACAGGATCGATCCAAACAAACCATAAAAAAACGTCATCGAAAAACACAAGTGGCTTTTGGTAGAAAAATACATTTCACAAGTCTATTGATATGATTAAATGATTTTGAATTGGTACAGGACATTGAAAAAGTGACTATAAACTATATACATTTATAGTATATAATAGTATAGGCCAATGAGCTGCTACACTTGGAAGAAACTAAGACAATAGAGTGGGATAAAACAGCTATGAAAGGCCTATATAAATAGTATACATAATATAACCAATAATAAAAAGTGTGAGTCAATTGTAATAAAGATGGTGATTATGTCTGTGTGGATGTTGATGTGACAGAAAACACAGCTGAGCAACTATATATTTGAATTTTGGATTTATTTATTTTCTTAAACTGGATGATTAAAGGCACATTATGTGACATTGACACACAGTGTCACAAATGGGTTCTGGTTCAAACCATCTTATTCGGCTGTCATACTACGGACGTGGTGTCTCTTCGGAAAAGGTGAGGCTAAAGCTCTGTCATCACTGAGTCCACATCCTGGTGCAGTCTACATCCACCAGTATGAAAGTGTCCACACCGTGTCAACATGACTGCACACTGACTAATAAATGAAAACCTAAACGCTGTGTCCGTGACTTCCATGATGACGTCTGTGTGTGCTGTGTGTGTCTCGTCTTCTTTACTGTTCTTTTGGGCATGTGGGTCTGATGGGACTTTGACCCGTTCACGGTAGAATCTGATATTGACCACGTTTATTACCTAATGTGAAGAGCCAAACCACTAAATGGGATCTCGGCAATAAAGCTGAATTGAGCACCAAGGCTATAACCGTGTGACAGGAGCCTGTGTTTATCAGCCCTGTTGAACAGTACTTAAGATTTGGCCCTTTGAACACGCAACCCAGGAATATACTCAGAGAATGGGGAGTCATGGGGCCGTCATCAACATCAACCACTGGCCAGACGGAGCGCCACACATCACACACACACACACACACACACCCACACACACGCACGCCTCATAGAACCAGGGAAGTTGAGCGCGCTCTGACCTTTCACCAGAATAGTCGGTGTATTTAGAGGATTCAATTATTATTTTTAAATTATTTATTTATTTATTTTTTACACATTTTAAAATGTTTGTAAAACTCTGTGTAGTGTAGTGAATGGCAGTTTGCTGCACTATTTAATGTTTGGGTACAAGTAGTTTACTATGATGGAGGCAATGGACTATGTGTTGAGAGACATAATAGGCTATCACCTTGTCCTCGTACCTCATCCTCGTACCTTCAACGTACACGTTGACCGTGGTGTGTATGACAAAGCTCAGTTCAGTCGGGTGCAATCTGCAACCTCACAGCTTGATGCTTCTAAATTCTACAGACTGGACCTTTAAAAAATGGATTTGATAACAATTGCATTTACGGCCAGTAGGTGTCACCTCTGCCTAGTTCATTCTTCTCACACACACACACACACACACACACACACACACACACACACACACACACACACACACACACACACACACACACACACACACACACACACACACACACACACACACACACACACACACACACACACACACACACACACACACACACACACACACACACACACACACACACACCTCTGTTTCAGTACGATGTATAATGACTTCCGTTTGCTCAGCTGCAATATTAAAATGCTGACCCCTGTCTTTGAATTGATGCAACAATACAGTCAGCACTGCTCGGGGCCCCAGAGAGCTTCTGGGGGCCAGAGATATGAGGGGGGTGGGTGGGTGGGTGGGTGGGGGGGCACAGTCACAGAGAAAGAGAGAGATAGACTGAGTGAGATCAAAACAGAGAGAGCGAGAGAGAACGGAAAAGAGTGGGAGGGAGCAAGAGTAAGGGGTAGTGAGGGGAGGGAAAGAGAGAGACCAACGGAGGGAGAGAGAAAAAAAGAGAGAGAGATTCTTTCTTTGGTGTCTCACTGCAGGCTCTGGCTTGCCGCGGGGCTTCAGTACTGCTGCTCAGTCAAGGTAGGTGGGAGGCTGCTTCTCTCTCTGACTCCTTCTCTCTGTGTCTCTCTGTGTCTCTATCGCTCGATTTTGGGGGTGAGGTGGGGGCGGGATGACCTATTCTCTAATCTCTCCCTGTGGGCTTTTTGTTTGGAGGGTTACTCTGTTGAGCGCACTCTGTTGTGTGTCTGTGTGTGTGCCAACATTGACCCTGCACACTGCCTGGTTGTGTGATTGTAAATTGGGGTGTACAATCAAAAAACAAATTGAGTGTGTGTGTGTGTGTGTGTGTGTGTGTGTGTGTGTGTGTGTGTGTGTGTGTGTCTGTCTGTGCGTGCATGCGTGCTTAAGTTAGTGAATAGCTCAAACTCAAGTTTGCATGGAGATTCTGCAGGCGGGGGTGGACCATAGCCTGGACCTAAAATACTGAGTGGGAAGTGGAAAGGGTTAAGCTGTACCAATAACTGCCTTCTCTTTGCTGATCATTCCATGCACAGAGGGCACTGGGACTGCTGTTGGGAATGAGGCTGCCTCGTAAGAGACACTATAGGGTAGGGTTAAGTGGAGCACCTGACAAGGTCGTAGCCTTGGACACAGGTGGGTTATGGGTAGTGGTGGCTGGTTTGTTGTAAAGAAAATGTAGGGCACGAGGTGTAGCCCACTCACCTTGTTTCAGGAGCATGGTTGTACTTCATTGATTCCCACAAAGCACTGCTTCTACTACTACCACTACTACTACTACTACCCCTGATCCTTACCAATACATTAAATCACAACAAACCCTTAACTTAAATTATACCATAACCCCTTCCGGAACCACAACAAATCCCTAGCTGTAGCCCATACCTTAGCCAAAACAAACCCTTACCTTAAAGAAAAAAAGTCTTGGGGATCAACTAACTGAGGCACATTGATTCCACAAGAGGAAAGAGCTTTATTGCCATTGATCATGGTACGGGCGTGCACACTGCGCTCCTCTGCAGAATCGATACAAGCAAGTCATTTGTAATGTTTTGCTGAAGCCCGGAAATGGTTATGATGGGTTGATAATCTCGACTGGTATTGTCCTTTAAACCCAGACATTGACCAAAACAAACCCTTACCTTAACCAGCATTTTAACCACAATCATTTCATACTGATACCAAAACAACGGCAAGGCATTTGATAATTAGTCCAACAAACATCCCTGTTGGTCCCCTTTTGTGTCGGAAGTTGGTGGGGTGCTCTTTGGCAGTGGAGGCACGTCATTCTCAGGCCTTTAAATTTGGCGGTGGCGCTTGCCAGAAGCAGCAAACCAAGCTGAGGAGGATTGACGCCGCTGGAAGTAGCTGACTTGTGAAGCTAAAATTAAGCTGGGGGCTGATTTGGAATTTTACACTTGAGCGGTAAGACGTGCAAGAGTCAGCCTCACTCATAGTGAGACTTCTCCAGACCGGCCCGCAGAACACCAAGGGAAGGTACAGCTTGAGCTTTGGCCCCTAGCCTTGACCCCTGATCCCTAGTCCCAGCTCGGTTTGAAGGAAACTATAGAGCACACAATTTGAGAACCTATATGTCATGTCAAATCTGCTTTGTAACATGTAATCTTGATACATTATAAGCCAATCAGAATGGGACACTCCTGGCATGCTGTTCCGATTTGGGACTTGTATATAATACACTGTGTCTCCGGGAGCAGGGGGAAGCAACTGAGGAAGATTCACGCACAAATCTCTTGCTCGATGAAATCCTCTGCTTCTCCTCGTAGGCCTACGAGACCAATAAACATCTTCAGCTTAAACTATATAGAGTTCCTGGCACTTTTTGTTCTTCGGCATCAACAACAATCTCCTCAGTATCAGTGAATTTCTTCTCACACATACAGTGAGATGTGTCAAGGATCCTTGACTAGTGTCCAGAAGCTCTGCCCAGCCCAGGAAACTTACCCTTGAATATTTTTTTAATAGAATCACATGTAAAAAAAAAAAGTATCCTTACACTTTTCCAGAATTTCCTATGTGGGAATACGGAATGTTTGCTATGAACTCTTCTTGTGCACCTGCTTCAGAAGCAGCGCCGGTCGGCCTCTTGGGATTCTGTTGACGCGCTCTTCTTGTTTTCTGATCAGCAGCGTGATTGGTTCATTTGGTGATGTTAACAAGCAGTTACATTCTGCAAGCGTATGCATAGCTGTTTTCAGTCCAGTGCAGTCCCCTCAGTGTTATATCTCGCTCCTTTCTCATGACTTGAGCTTTGAATTAAACCACAATTGATGGCATGACATGAGACTCATGAAAACAAAAACAAACCAAAAGAAAAAAATATATATATACTGTATATTTATTTGAATGTGGTTGATCTACATTCAAGAGCTTCGCAGGCCAACGTCAGACCAGTCTCAATTGAAAAAAAAACGTTTTTTTTTTTAATACAAATCTGTGGATTACAGACATCATGCTAAATACGTTGAGAGAGAAACTAAATAGATTTATGAGTGTGATTAGCTTCAGTAAATCTATCACAGGGTGTTGAAAGGACTATGCACCACCAGGGAACAAGCAGGCTCATGAACAGGAGGTTGTTGAAGCATTGAGGGGTGGGGGGAAAATGTCCGGGCCAGCTGGAAGTGGCAGGTGACACTTCCCCCCCCCCCCCCACCCCCACCCCAGTCCCCCACTCCCGCCCTCTTACCACCTCCAACGCCCCGACCCTTCTCTCCTCCATTTTGTTTTGGACCCGGCAGAAACCTGCCAGGGGGGCTTCTGGCGACAAATGCACATTCCCAGAGGTCCCCCAGGGTTCCTCTGCTGGCCTTTGTTTCCTTAAACAAAGGCTCAACTCAACGTCACAGCCACGGCAACAACAATGTTAAGCTAATGATAGACCCCATCCCTTTGTCCATTGTGTTGAGTCACGGTGGCCAGGGCTGATTGTCTATCTGTCGTGTGTGTGTGGTTGAGCGAGAAGTCTCAATTCCCGCGTCGCCATGCTTTGTTCGGTGCGCACATACAAGGATTATGTCTTGGATTGCCACTGAGCTCAAATCAATTTGTGTATCCTGACACTCTCTGACGTTGACCTCTCCCCTGCTTCTGCGATGGTCATTTTTTTCACTGTTAATCACCGGCCCGATAGTGCACGGTTGTGGCAGCAAAAAAAGTGGCAGCTGAACTGACACATTTGGACAACATGTCATAAACTAAGCACCCAGGTATTTATATGTACAATAACCAGAGCTCAAGGGCTCTGCAGCTGTCAGATGACTGTCTGGAGTCCAGGGAATAAAGCCTCTTAAAGAGCCCCACCCCAGCCCGCGGGGAAGCCCTCGGTCTGCGCTTCAAACACATTTGAGCTCTAATGAAGTTGTTTGTTGTGAGCGTTCTGAGGCTAATGCACAGCAACCGGGAGCATTGTACGTCTGTACACAACACCAATCACAAAACAGCACATTTAAAGGAACATTACACATATTATCATACACTATACACTATGTACAAAAAATAATATATATATATATATATATATATATATATATATATATATATATATATATATATATATATATATATATATGCCATTAATATATATATTTATATTAATGGCACAGACCGAGAGAGAGAGAGAGAGAGAGAGAGAGAGAGAGAGAGAGAGAGAGAGAGAGAGAGAGAGAGAGAGAGAGAGAGAGAGAGAGAGAGAGCATGTACAGATGCCCAGAAATAGATGGATAGCTGCTTATAGATTGATGATAGAAGTCTACAAATAGATGGATAGGTGACTAAAAGATGGATGGATAGCTCTAGATTGCTACAGCTAGATGGACAGAGAAAGATGGATGGGTGCACGTAATCTATGATCTGTGGTTCTCAGTCACTGTGCCCTCAGCTGCTGGAGGCTTGTTTGTGTGTCTGGATTTACACATTAGAGAATCACAGTGAAGACGAGGCAAGGTCAAGGGTCACTCCTCGCATTTCTTCCTCCTCAACCCTCTCTGGTAACGTTTCTGTTGCGCTGCTGTGGATGATATCACGATTATGATATTGTGATGATTATTAAGGAAGTGGCCTAAGGAAAGTTTAATTATATAGCACCTTTCACAGACAACAAAGTCACAGAGTGCTTCACAATGAAATAATTGTCTTGGGAGGAAAAAAAGAATTAAAAAAAGACACATTTGATATATACACAATGTGTGTGTTTGTGTGTGTGTGTGTGTGCTCGTTCGTGCGTGTGTCTGTGTGTGTGTATTTGTGTCTGCACTCAAATATAGCTTTATGGTGTAAGGTGAGAGTGTACACAGGTGTTTGATGGACAGCAACAGGACATATTGTCTCTGCACCAACACGACCTGCTGCTGCTGCATGAAGCTGCAATCAGACCCATTTCAATTACACAGAAAGTGAACACCGCCCAATACGACGGAGCTGCACAGAATGCAATGATATCCTTAAATATGTAGCTATGTCAACATTTCAACTTTTGTATGTTTACCAACCGTGCGACTGCACGCCGCATGAAGGAAAACACTCATGGGGTTTTAGAAATATTGCAGATGGAATGACCCAATCTGTTGTTGGAGTAATCACCTGTAGTTGATCTGTCATCGGTTACGGTTACCATGACCACATAGAAGGCTGAGGGGGGTTTTCCTCCAATGACCAAGTTGGGATGGAATTTGGACGAGACGTGCATATTTCGGTGGTGGATGACTCACGCTGTGACTCGAGCGATATCCCCCGAGGTCTGCATGTTCTAGAGTTTCTGGTCTGGTTTCCCTGGGTTCTGCCTCCACAGGCTTTGTTTAGTATCACACAAAACCCCTGGATGATGGAGCTCAGTGACCTCTCTCTCTCTCATGGGGCGGCCTTGTGTGCGGGGAAGTGGTGGTTGTGTGTGTGTGTGTGTGTGTGTGTGTGTGTGTGTGTTTCATGGGTGGGTGACATTTTGGGGCGGGTCGTCTTTCTCCATGAGTGTTCGCTAAAGATAAATAGGGAGGTGTACTTCTCAACTTCATGCACTGCTCACACTTATTACTCATTTACTTCCCTCTCACTCTTTCCTATCTCCTCCCCTCCACACTCCTCTCCTCTCCCCTCCTTTCCTCTTTGCCCTCTTTAGTAACTTTAAACCATAACTCATCACGTATGGTGACTAAGAATAGCAGAGAACTTGCGCTTCTTCCATATCTCGTTCCTGGCTTCACTCCCTCATCGCACCTCTCCTCGTTTCTCTCTCTGCTGCAGGGCACCCGTGGGTGGCACCCGGTTCCCTTCTGTTCCCGCTAAAATATACATAATACATGTATTTATATTGATAAACATGAAATGACCGACAAACAAGTGTGAGTGTCTGTGTGTGCGTGTGTTGTGTGTGTGCGTGTATGTGTGTGAAAATATGTGCATATGATGGATTTAGCTACAGATGTTCCAAGTTGCATTGCAATAAAACAACCCTCTGTTACATCCTTCTATCCAACTCCTCCACCCCTATCTCTCCACCCTCTCTCCATCCATTCCTCTCTCTCTCTCTCTCTCTCCTCCCTCTCCATCCCCAGAGGCCTCTCCTCTCCGTCGGAGTGAGAAGCAGTGTGTGCACGTGTGAGCGCGCGTGTGTGAGTGTGTGTGTGTGTACGCACATGTGAGCCGGCGCGACAGGAGCCATGTCGGACCCCAGGGACATAGATGAGGACGCCATCCTCAAGGGCCTCAGCGCCGCTGAGCTCGACCAGCTGGAGTATGAGCTCCAGGAGATGGACCCCGAGGTAAGGGCCCACAGGGGTCGAGAGATCTGCAGGGGGTAGGTGCCCATAGTGGGGGGAGAGGGCTCCAGGAGATCAGCCCTGGAGTAGGCCCATAGTGGGGGGAGAGGGCTCCCGGAGATTGGCCCTGGAGTAGGCCCATAGTGGGGGAGAGGGCTCCAGGAGATCAGCCCTGGAGTAGGCCCATAGTGGGGGAGAGGGCTCCAGGAGATTGGCCCTGGAGTAGGCCCATAGTGGGGGAGAGGGCTCCAGGAGATTGGCCCTGGAGTAGGCCCATAGTGGGGGGAGAGGGCTCCAGGAGATTGGCCCTGGAGTAGGCCCATAGTGGGGGGAGAGGGCTCCAGGAGATAGACACCGAGGTAAGGGCCCATACTGGGGGATAGGGTCCTTCAGACAGACAGAGCCCAACGATTTGACGAAGTGCATCATCAGAATCAGAATCAGAATCAGAATCAAGTTTATTGCCAAGTAAGTTTGCACCTACAAGGAATTCGACTTGGTGCAATTGGTGCAAGTTATAGAATAGAAGCAGTATAATTAGAAAATGCCCTACTCGATACATTCAAACACATGGAATGTGTTAACACGCACAGTTAATTCCATTTTGAAGCCTGGCCACATACTCTGAACCACTAAACGACTAATAGTCTGACTACCCCTGTCAGTCTTTGTGGAGAGTATTGGCTTTTACAATGACAGCAACAACTTGTACTTTGAATGGTGGTCTTACTCTTGTATAGTCATACCAAAAAGTGAAAAAAAAAAAGTGAAAGCAGCTTCATGGGAAAAAAACAACAACCCTAATGTTAAGAAATAGACGCAAAGGCAAACATTTATAGCCGAGGCTGTTGAGGGTTGAAGTGGAACTTCTGCAGCAGACCATGTGAGCGTTACGTGCAAAACCCCCCCGTGATACGTCCTCCCGACGTGAACTTAACCCTTGACCCCCCCGCCCCCCCCCCCCCCTCTGAATCCCAGAATGCCATGCTTCCAGCGGGCTTCCGGCAGCGAGACCAGACCAAGAAGAGTCCCACGGGGGACTATGACCGTGACGCCCTGCAGGACTACCTGGAGAAGAGCGCCCTGGAGCACGAGGACAGGGAGGACCTGATCCCCTTCACCGGGGAGAAGAAAGGTAGCCCGGCCCACCCACTTAGTAGCGCACCATGGGTGACCTGCACGAGGTCAATGGAAACGGTCTGATCCTTACACCCCTGAGATGCTAGTATCATAATTATGACACAATTATTACATAATTTTTGCCCCCCGACCCGCCCCGATTCCCCATTCTTTGAGCAAATGACTGCATTGCTATATGCAGTATAGAATGTGCTATATGCTACATGCAAAATGGTCCCAATGACTACATGATGACATATATGTGCTATGTGCATAATGCGAAGCTGATAATAGGTTTGAAACCCTGTTTATCCGCAGCATGTGTCTCACCTTTTGTCCCAGACGAGCAAATACTTTCATATCGCTACCTTGTTGGTTAGACTTCCTGTTGAGGAGCTGTTAGGCTATATAACGGACAGGGTCAGCTCAAAGCTGGCCCCTGCAATGGACCACTGCACAGGAGGGCTAGTGGGTGTGTGTGTGTGTGTGTGTATGTGTGTGCGTGTGTGTGTGTGTGTGTGTGTGTGTGTGTATGTGTGTGCGTGTGTGTGTGTGTATGTGTGTGTGTGTGTGTGTGTGTGCACGTGCGTGTGTGTGTGTATGTGTGGCACACGTGTTATGGAGGTGTGTGTGTGTGTGTGTGTGTGCATTCTGGCGTAGAGTCTCTTTTTCCATTACAACCAGCAAAGAAAACTTGAGGAGGTTGTTTTAATCTCACACGCACATTTAATAATCAACACAAACATGTCAGCCGCAGTGCGACACGTACTTCGTTTTTACGAGTATTTATTTTTACATGAGAAACCGTAACAGTAGGATGATGCGCTGACACAGTAAGTGGATGTGAGATGTTCCAATGTGGGTCACAGTGGAAACAGAATAAAACCTGATCAGCCGTGGTTTTACTGGTGTGTCAGGACACATGATACGAACAGGGCTTTTACCAAAACAAGGCCAGCGAGGCTGTTGTCTTGTCTCTGAAGGCCAATTAAACAGGCGCCAGACAGCACAGGGATGGGCCTCCATGTTGTTTAACCTTAGACTTCCCCAAACGACTGTTTACTGTTTAGTAATTCAGCAGATGCAGGTCATGGAGGAGCAGGCCGCACTTGAGCATCTTAATCAGGAATGCCTACTGGCAGGCTGCGGACATTGGGTGTCGAACCCAGTACCTTTATGGCTGACAGTCGAACACCCTAACCACTAGATTATACCCTCTGCCCTTGATTAGCTCAGTGGGTAGAGCGGGTTGTCCACTAATTGGAGGATTGGCAGTTCGATCCCCACCTCCAGCTGTCCACGTGTCGAACCCCCAAATGTAGTTTGTACATGATTGTAAGTCGCTTTGTACAAAAGCGTCTGCTAAATGCCTTTTTCTTCTTCTTCTGATCACCTTTTCAATCGCTTATTCGTTGTTCTGTGAATGAACTTTGTAATACAGAAAAGCTACACATATATAAGTCATATCCATCTGTCTCTATCTATCCCTCTCTCTCTCTCTCTCTCTCTCTCTCTCTCTCTCTCTCTCTCTCTCTCTCTCTCTCTCTCTCTCTCTCTCTCTCTCTCTGTCTCTCTCTGTCTCTCTCTCTCTCTCTGTGTGGTCCTCCATCTCGCTTCTCCAGGGAAGGAGTTCGTTCCCACGGCGACTGGGCAGATCCCCATCAGTGAGCAGATCACGCTGGAGCCGGAGCTGGAGGAGGCCCTGAAGAACGCCACCGACGCTGAGATGTGCGACATTGCAGGTCAGAGACCCCCCCCCCCTCCCGTCCCACCAGACACAGGTCACTAACAGCCATGCAACACGTTTACGGCACGGCTGCTGGCAGCCATGTTTTTTTGTTTCCCCTGTTTGCTTTTGTATGAACTGTGTTTTTTTTGTTGTTGTCTCTGTTGTCGGTTGTACTGTCGACAGTTACCGTCAAATGTTTATTTCAATCCACGTCTAAATCCTGCACGTCTTAGAGTTCTGGATCTGAACAAGGAATATGCAAGGGCAGGTTAAAGGGTGACTTTGTATGGACAGGCTTGTTCTGTAGACCTGGGGCACCACAAGGGGTACCACACTACCAGAAATGTAGGCAAATGTTTAAAACACCTCCCAAAAAGCACTACTATGGAGAAAACATAAATATTAGTCTCTATTCAGGCATATTTAGTCTCCATTTCAACTCCTAAATGGTATTGGCATTGTCCTCATAATGTAGACAATGATATTATCATGATAAAGGGTGACATTTCCTTCATGACGTCACCTGTGATGTCATGTTTACTGTCACCAACACTCAGCGTGGCTGGAGACACGCGTGGCCTCTTTTGTCATTTTGTTGTACCTTGTTGTGCCTGTAGTTTCATCTGTAGCCCAAAACCGGAAGTGTACACTTCTCTCTTCTGTCACCACCATGAGGACATAAATAATGATGGATGATGTCTGTTGTGTTGGTGTTTATTTTGCTACCAAACCCTTCTTTCACTGGTTGGAAGCCTGTCAGCCTGCCGCACCCATGCTGTAAACCTTCCGTCCACCAATGCTGTCACAATATTCCAGTCACGTGACCCAGATGATCCAATCAAAGCGTGATCCCATAATGACAAGCTGTCACACAGTGAGTGCTGTGTGAGCTGTGAGTGCTATGACAACAACACGGTGTCTATGACCCACATAGTTCTATTGTGCTCATCCTGGAT
Source organism: Urophycis tenuis (assembly GCA_036785325.1). NCBI lineage: Eukaryota > Metazoa > Chordata > Actinopteri > Gadiformes > Phycidae > Urophycis > Urophycis tenuis. The sequence continues at coordinate 9,179,644 of JAXIVH010000002.1, read as the reverse complement.
TTGTACGACCGGTGTTTGTTCCATATTGTTTCCCCCCCCCGCCTCACCCGGGGTAAGGGTACCCCCCCCCCCCCCCCCCCCCACCGCCCCCACCGCACGCTAACAGACACGGTCAGACATCCGATGTGGAGCATGGCATGCTGGGTCTCCAATTCCCCACGCTCAGCAACACAAAAATAAATAAATCTGGAGCCCGGCCACTGAAAAGCAGGAGATACATCGGTTGAAGGGGGTGGGGGCGCGGGGGGGGCTTTGGTGGGGGTCGGGAGAGGTACATTGGCAGTTGGGAGTGAATACTTTATCTGCCGGGGCAAAACAACAGGAAGTCCCTGTGTTCACAGATAGACGGTTTGCATCGAGTTGTATCTCAGTGGACATGGGTTGGTTCCTCCAATGTTGAATGGTTCACATTTTTTAAAACTGGTTTGAGTATGTTGGCGGTGCGAGGGCTTTGGCGTGTAGCGTGAAGTGTAGCTGACCTTTATATGGGAGGTTTACACGATATTACATGACATCTAGACATGACGTGCCTTGCCTGATATCATTACCATGCGGCATCAGTAGGGCTAGAGTAGGGCTATGGCGTTAATAGCTTCACCAAATGGTTATACAGGAAAGTAGACAGTCAGAAGTATTTAACCCAAACAGACCAAGATATCCCAGATGAATTAGATGTTGAAATGATGACATGAAATGAGAAACCATGGAGTACTGAAGTTTTCTGAACTTTGTTAGCGAACAGTATTTATTTGGTATTTTAAGATACTAATTAACAACGGCAAACATTTTCAAAATAGTATTGATTATTTAACCAAATGACAATTTGATTTCCTGAAGGAAAGGCCATTATGCTAAGCTGCTAGCTCGTTAGCCTGATTTTCCAGCAAGATTAGCCTGCCAGTGCAACCACCGTTTTGACCTTGGATAGAGTCCAGTTGAGGATTAAACCTCCATTAGCCTGCGCCAGTCTTTTGTTTGGAGGGATTTCTGTTGGACATGCTGAATAGTGGATGAGTTCACAATAGCCTTGCTATCTCCACCAAGCCAGCCTAGCTAACTCCCAGAAGAGACGTTTAGGTCAAGGGAGGGGGGTCACCACTAACACATTCAATTTCATTCTTTCGTTATTTCTTTCTACGGACATAGAAAGTTGGGTCAATGTTAGTTGGGTCAATGTTTTTAATGGGAGATCAGTAAAGAGCCCTGAACTACTCCCAGGGCTGTGTGAGCAGTGGTGAAACATTAACATGTTGACACCCACCCATGCAGCTGTCTCCCCAAGGCTTCCTCTCCTCACAAGCCCCCTTTCCCTGGAGGGTGGTGGGATGGAGAATGGCAAAGGGGTGGCAGTTGGATTATGTGGGTGGAGAGCATCCAAATGAGGACAGGCACTGTTGCCATCTCAAGGGCCAGAAGAGTAACAGCAATATATGAGTTTTACCTCCTCAGTCAAAGTATGGACATATGGTTTAACATGTAACATATATATATATATATATATATATATATATATATATGTATATATATACATATATATATATATATATATATATATATATATATATATATATACATATATATATATATACATATATATATATATATATATATATATATATATATATTAGGTTTAGGCCAAACCTTCTCGATTCTGGAGCAACAATATTATCCAATGGGGGACAGTGATAGAACCATCATCTTCTTCTTTTGACTGATCTACAATTGTGGAGACCCTTTGGGGATGCCATGTACCAAGTTTCATGTCGATCTGTCAAATACTCAAACCATACTTGCTACCCCATGCCCCATGCCCCATACCCCTACCCCATTTCAACCACTTTTGGTACGCATCTTCTACAGGAGAACATGTTCTGGATCTTCAATGTTTACCCTGAGGTGTTTTTTGTTAGCCCTACCCTACAATTGACATTATAGCTGATCACACACACCTGCAGGGTCTCTCTACAAAATCTATCAAACACAACAGGCACATGCTGCAGGAGCGTCTAGGAGCTATTAAAGAGTAAAGATTTCAACTTGAATATTATGAGCTAAAACTGACACACGATGGTTGTATTCGCATGTTTTGTTTATTTAGCTATTTTGGTATTTACTTTGATTATTCTGTAGCCTACTGCCAAACACAAGTTCTGTTTCATTCAAACAGGTCTGGCCTTTTTTTTGTTGCTTGATCTCACCGTCATTCATAGAAATTTAAGAAATGGTCTTCTAGATGTTTGTAGCTGTTGGTGACGGCTATTAACTTGCATGATTTGTTGTTAGTTTTTTACCTTCTTTAAATTTTAATGTTCATGTCTTCGTTATCCTCTCTGTATCAAGCAGCTTGGCTCATTGGTAAATTGGAGTTTGGCTGACTTGGTACAACTTGGTTGCTGTGCTGTGCTTTCCTCAATAAAGGCCTTGCATGAACTAGTTTCTGATCTATTCACTTGTGTTAACTTATTTGAACCGTATCATCAAATCTAGATGGGTTGTGTACACAGGGGTTACAGGCATCATTCAATATTTGTATTACCATGGTGTGTTTCATCGTATCAGCCAGCAAGTAATTTACATTAACATACATCAATGTTTAGCTGAAGGACACACGCCCTTTGTTCAGAATTACATCTTATAAGAAAATCTGTTTGAAGGGCCCAGATAGCTCTATGTCTATGTGCATTTCTCTTGACTTTTTCCTTGCTTAATCGTACCATCTTGATGCATGCATGATCTTAAGGACAGCATTGCAAGCTTTCATTTTGTCCTGATCCTGGATGTTCCTAACACGTATGTGTACATGGTTCTCTTGTGTTTCTGCAGCCATCCTTGGGATGTACACCCTGATGAGCAACAAGCAGTACTATGATGCTCTGGGCTGCACAGGGAAGATCGCCAACACTGAGGGCATCAACAGTATGTATCGCTCAGCACTGAGGGATGAAGCCTGACATGCATGACATGGTGTGATGACCATCTAATATTAGACACATGTGCAGTGAAACTTAACATTTTCAAACTTGAACTAAAATAATCTACTTGTATTGCTTTTTTTGTTTGTTTTGAAACTCAATTAGAAAATGTGCAGTTGTTCTAATATTGATTGTTTTTTGATATAACACTGAATTAAAATAGTCATTGTCCAAATAGGACATGGAAACAATGAGTTAACTTTACTCTCATATTCAATTCTATTCAAGCAGAAAGCCTCAGAATGTATTTTGGCTGTTATAATAATAATAATGATAATATTGCATTTTATTTAAGCACGCCTTTCAAAGCACTCAAGGACACTTTACAAGACAAGTTAAAAAACAAGTGGCACACTCTGTCAGTGTGTGACAGAGTATGCCACTCGGAATAAATGTGTTTTTCGGCGTCATTTAAAGGTGGAGACAGAGTCAGACGTGCGAATGATGTAATGTTCCTTGTAGGTGTGGTAAAAGCAGATCCCTTCAAGATCTTTCCAGAAGAGCCCCCTAACACCACCAACGTGGAGGAGACCATAGAGAGGATCCACAACAACGACAGCGGTCTGGTGGAGGTCAACCTCAACAACATCAAGGTCAGCCGCTAGGAATCATGGGACATGTGGCGGTGTTCAGATTGCCTTTGTGGTGGGGGGGTGGGCGGAGTTGAGTTGATTTGGAATCGATTTAACTAAATTGAGTTACACTGTTCCCCAGAGTCCCCACACGGCTATTTAGTGGGTTGATATGATTAAATGGATGAATGTCGCTTTTCTGAGTACTGAGAGACTCTTTACATGGAGATGGATACTTTGCATGCAAAGTAAGGCGTAATGCAGTCCAACTCTGTCCTTGAGGAAATATACATTTAAGAAATAAACAGTGGCTATTAAGTTTTTCAGATTCATTGAACCTACGAAAACATTGTCTTATGCTTTTTCTTCATTCACCACGTCATAGTGAAACGTGTGTGTGTGTGTGTGTGTGTGTGTGTGTGTGTGTGCGTGCATGTGTTGTGCGTGCGTGCGTGCGTGTGTGTGTGTGTAACCAGGACATTCCCATCCCCACGCTGAAGGAGGTGTTTGAGGCCATGAAGGGAAACTCTTACGTGGAGTTCCTGAGCATCGCGGCCACGCGGAGCAACGATCCCGTCGCCTATGTCAGTACCGTCTAATGTCTCATCAATCATCATGATTATTACTTATTATTAATGTCACGCACATATGCAGACACAACATAGCATTTGGTTAGAATCGTGATTTTGAAAGGGAGTATAGATTCCCTTTTTGTATTCATGTGTGTTTGCGTGTGGTGTATAAATGTGTGTGTGTGTGTGTGTGTGTGTGTGTGTGTGTGTGTGTGTATGCAGGCGTGCGCAGAGATGCTGCAGGAGAACACCAGTCTCCAGAGTCTTAACATCGAGTCTAACTTCATCACGGCGGAGGGCATGAAGGCCGTCATCAAGGCCATGGCCAGCAACGCCACGCTGGTGGAGCTGAAGATCGACAACCAGGTCACACACAAATATAGATTCCCTTATTTTCTGCAGTTACTCCTGTTAACGGCAGTTTGAAGACGCTTGCACACTACGCCCATGAAAACCATCACCCAAATATGTGGCCCACTGGCCTGAAGTTGGTGTTTGCTCGGGAAGTGTGCAAGCATCTTTATTTGTATAGTTGGGAAATTTTTCACTGTATCGGGTTAATGTCATAAAACTATATAACAGACACTTTTTTCCGAAGTGCCTTACAGTGAATGTTGCTAATAAGCAGGTTAGGCTTTGGGTTTCGAACCCAGAACCTTTTTGCTGGAAGTCAAACGCCCTAGCTGCTCGATTGTCATGGCCCCCTGAGCAGAATCAAATTGCCATCAGTGAAATACGTACCATACTTTAGTCCCAAACTCAACTGGCGATCTTGTCTCAAACTTGTTTGTCTGCAAACAAGTGACCCGCAAAAAGACCAAGAATTGCTTGTACGCTTCGGTCGTTCTCAACCCAACTTGTTAAGTCGCTAGTTGGGTGAAAGCGTTTGCCGAATGAGTCACCGTAAAAGCTAACCGCGGCGTCACCCTGAATTACCCCGCCGACAGAGGCACACGCTGGGAGACTCTGTGGAGATGGAGATCGCCACCATGTTGGAGAACAACTCCAGCATCCTGAAGTTTGGCTACCACTTCACCCAGCAGGGGCCCCGGGCGCGGGCCGCCATGGCCATCACCAGGAACAACGACATGCGTCAGTATCTACAAAACACATTGAATAGAAACAGTCTCAATGAATATTACCCACCTTCTCATCAATAATGGATATGTTGTGAACACGGAGTGGAGTCGCTCCCAGGAGTTCAAAGCTTTGATTTGCTTTGTTATAATTGCTATTTGCTCCGTAAACACACGTAGGCACGCTATCATTACTTCAGTCGTCGCCATGACGACTTGGTATCGCTGTGGAAGAGATAAATGTTGTTGTTTTTTTCTCTCTTTCCCCCCCCCCCTCGTAGTTCGTCAACAGAGACTGAGATGAGCTTGAAGGAAGAAGTGAACACAACAAACAAAACATCCTGCTTCCCTGTTAATCAATTTGGCATCCCCCCCTCGGAGCCGTCATTTGTCTGCGAAAAAGAAGGAACAAGGAGGACTTGCCATCAACGCCCCCGAGTGCTGGCTCTTGTCAGCACTGCTCTGCGACGTGACGGGTTTTCACGGTGGTTTCATGAATCATGCATGGTGAAAACTCACGTAACGTTCCGTGTCAACGTAAAAGCCATTTCATTTCATTAACTTCAGCCTGCTGTTTTTTTGTGGACTGTTGACTTCATCATAAAAGCATGTATAGGTCACAAGCAAAATGTCAAGTGTCTTTTTTGTGCTTTTAGTGTGTGTGTGCGTTTGGCCCATACATCCTCCCAAACCAGTGAACCCTCCATTTATGATAACGTGGTGCTATAGAGGATGATAAATATTTGTAAATACTTTAAATAATAAAAACCTTTAAATATTGTCATGAATGGTCATAAAAGAGTGCTGTTATTTCTAAATGGTGGAATGTGCCAAACATCGCAAATGAGTAGCCGCGCTTTGGCGTCTTCAAAATATAATGACTTTACAGAAATTAAAAACCATCAAATTATCAAACAATTCAGAGGACAACTAAACAGATGACATGCCATTTAAAAGTATCCATTGTATATTGAAACTGAATATTTAACTCTGTGGTGATGATCCTGGACAAGGAGAAGCACTTTTATTTATCTTTTTACTCTAATCCCTTAGAAAGTATTTTCTTCAGTTTCTTAACTTTCCCCCCACTAAGCACCTGACCTATTAATACACTCATGTTCAGCCTGCGAAACCTCCTTGTGCAGTGGTAGGGAATGTAACTCGGCCCTCTGGGCTTGGGTTACCCGGCTCCAAATATACATCCACACTTGAAGGTTCGCAGGGGCTAGTGGGAGTGCACCCATGCATGCCCAAGGAACTTTATGGGGCCTTCAGAAACAGCCGAGAGCAGCTGCTAAACTCGGAGGGGCTTCCATCTCGCCACCTGCACTGGCTGCTCTGCCAGCCGTTTCAACGTGCCTTTTCGTCCTAGATTTATTTTCGAGCGGTTTATATATATATATTAGATGTGTTCGACTTCAATCATGGACCTCAATCGCATGGCTGGCTTCATGTCACCTTTGAAAAGACCACATGTAATTAAAGCAAACACAAGATCTCTCAAAAGGTCATTTGATTGAAGACATGTAGGGCTACCTCAACGTCGTCTGCCACAGTGGCATTTGACACCGGAAGCGGTCGAGTAATGATTAAGGGTCAGTATTGTCAAGCGCCACTCTATTTCTGGCCATTTATTTGTTCCACTGTAAAACACAGCTGTATTTCTGGACTGTAATGCTCAGTGGAAGTATTTACTGAATGGCAACCAACTGTACCCTGTGCCACTCTGTGTTTTTAAAAGAGTTGATTAATTTGTGTAGAACCGATACATTGATCTTTTTAAAAGGACACATTTGGTGTTAAAGGCCATGAAGCAAGACTCAAATTGGAACAAGCAGCTTTAGTTTTTATCACCTACTAATCAACAGCAAAAACAAAAAGATTCCCATTAAGAACACCAGACACCAACCTCATATGATCAACCAGTTTTTAACTGAATGTCCATAAGAACCATATCCCAAAGGAGGTTGCCCTGTGGCAACAGTTCCAAGCAATATCTATGCTTGGAACATAGCTGTGATCTGAATGTGGGATCTTATCAATAATGGCTTCAATGCCAAGGTTAGCAAAAATATCACTCTGTTCTCTTGGTCCACAGCTGGTTGGCGGTTTAAAGGTGTCTTGCAGTGTCATGAGGGCTGGTTCTTCAAATACTGATGCATCTCTGATGTGAACTTGGCATGTCAACATGCACTTTGTGTTCTACATTTCGCCCCTGATGGGCTCATATAGCTTTTGTTTGGGTTACCAATGACAAAGGAAGGTGTTCCTTGTATTCACTGTCAATACTTTGAAATGACTGAGAGGTAATGCGGGGACATTCCCACTTGCACAGTGAGCTTTAAAAGATAACATTACAAACATAACAAAAATGATTGTTATACTCGTGAATTAAATGGATGGACAGCACTAGTCTGTCTACTAAGGGCTGCGACTCCAAGTGTCCACACGCAAGTCCAGAGTGGTGGCATCATAGACTCTTCTTAGTCTTTCTCATCCCCCGGAGGAAGAGGGGCTAAAGGTGGGGGCTCGTCTTCCTCAGAGTCAAACTCTACATTTTCGTCTTTGACCCACCGGCCACTTCGGTCTTGGAGCCACCCGTCACTAAAAACAAAAGAAAACCCAAAATAAGCGTGCACAGAGACACACACACAAAGGGTGAACAGAAAGCTTGTGTTATACTGACATCTAGTGGCGAGTTGTCCCAAGGACAATAACAACACATTTCATTTACCTTTTCAATTGGAGGTAGTGCTCCAGTTCTCTCCTCCTCTGGGCTGTTACAGGCTCCGACGCTGCTGCCTTATGTTCCTTTTTACCTCTGGACGGCTTTGCGTCGTTGATTTGGACTGATAACAGACACAAAGCAACCAATGATCAAACTCGGGTCAAACTCTGTTTGCAAGAAGGGCCAAAGCCGACTCATCCGCAGGACGATGCTGAGGATGTTCTATGAGTCTGTTGTTGCCAGTGCAATCTTCTTCGCTGTCACATGCTGGGGCAGTGGGATGAGGGTCGCGAACACCAACAAACTTAATAGACTCATCGAGAGGGCTGGTGATGTCGTGGGGGAGGAGCTGGACACCCTGACGACCGTGGCAGAGGATGCTGGCACAGGAGGAGGCTGTCCAGGCTACGATCTATCTTGGACAATTGGCTCACACCCTCTCTATGCCACACTGGAGGAGCACCTTCAGCAGAAGACTCCTTTCACCAAGATGCACCACAGAGCGACACAGGAAATCATTCCTGCCTGTGGTCATCAATCTACACAACACCTCCGTCAGAGTCAGCCACCGCCTCTCTTTAAGTATTCACTTATCACTTTATAACTTGGACATTCACTAATTTCACTGACGTTTTTATTTCTAATTTATTTATTGTATGTATGCACATTGTGTATGCTATTTGTTTTTATAGTGTGTGCCTAGATTTGTGTATCTTTATGTATATTTTTACATATTTTTTTATTTTATATTTATATTTCACTGCAAGTACTTCTGTACTGTTTTTCTGTTTGCTTCCTTTTACCATTCCACTGGAGTATTTGTACCAAAAGCAATTTCCCTCTGGGATTATTAAAGTATTTCTGTCTGTCTGTCTGTCTTGGGCTTGCGCGACCGTGCACTCCCTTCTCACACACTCGGTGTACCTGCCGTGCAGCTCCTGAGGGTGCTTGCAGCAGGGGTGTCCTTTGTACCTGCGATCCTTTCACACGTCCCAAGCAGTGCTGAGACGGATGGCACTGCGGGATTGGCTGGCTCTGAACCACTGTCCTTTTCAGACGGCGCGCTACAAAACAAACATTTTTTAAATCACCGTTCCAACCAGGAGTGGTACTTTCAAAAGTGATTGGATGTGACTAACCCAAATGGTGATATAGGGGTTGAAAAAAAAAAGCACTGACCTGGTCTTTTTGTGACAACTGCTGTATGGAACTGTCTTTAGCAAAGCATGATGGGTAATCTTCCTGGTTTGTACCAATAACGGGGCTGAACTGGAAGGCTCCTGAAAAGACCAACGCTATTAGCCAAGTCTTACATAGATGGTCTGGAAGATAGATAGAAATACTTTATTGATCCCAAGCTGAGAAATTACAGTAGAATACAGAATAGCATTATCTTGGAGGAGCAATAATGCAACATGGCGATGTTAGTTATTCTCACCTGTCTTTCAGTCTGATTGTTTTCTTCCTCTTGCACATAGTTTGTATGTCGCCTCTTTGTAATTTCATTTTTCAACTGGGATTTCTTGCCATAGAACCACTTCATCCCTGTGTGTGTACATTTAGAGGGCTTTTGGGCACATTTTGGCACAATTTGGGCTGCTGTGGCACATTTCAATGGCATATGTTCACAAAATTTTACTTGTATTGCTCAGCATGTTTCCATTGGTACTAGCAATGAATAGAGAGTAAATAACACAATACAAATATATACATATTGACTTGAGCCAAAGGAGTGTCAGAGTACAAGACATGCTCTCACCAGATCGTTACCTTCTAGGTGCTTCCTCCCCTTTCTGTGGACTGTGAGCATGTCAACTGTGTCAAAAATAGGGCGGTTGGTACACACAAGACAGGTGTATCTGGAAACCCAAAACAAACGGCAACTGAATAAATGAATGGAATGTCTAATAGCTCGAAGCGCGAAGCTTTGGGTGAAATGTGTTGCGGTGGCATTACCTCCCGTTCTTCATCAGGGCGGCTTCATCCTCTGGAATAAAATGTGCCAGCAGATCAGCAACACGCCGTTTCTGAAACAGATGGCAAGTTGGTGAAGCCAAACATCATATGAGAAGCTATCAAAGCTAAATATTTCGTGGGAAACGTGTGGAGATCATAGGGTGGAGATGTACGCTCAGAATGAACACGCTGCTTACCTTTAAAACATTTAATTGACTCGGATCATTTCCCTCCCTTTTAAACGACATTTCGATTGGTAATAAGTGTTGTGACAAACAAGGCAATGCAAGTTAACTACTATCTTTAATATTGTTAACGATCAGACTCGACCAGGGGTTTTATTTTGGTGGGTCTCTTCCTGATTCAAAGCGATGCATGATGGGATATCTCCGGAACTGCAACCATGACAACCAAGTTCTTATCGTACATCCATGATGACATGCGACGAGTTGTTTTTTTTTTTTTTTTTTTTAGTACGTGTGTGTTTGTTTAGTTTGTTTAACTAACAGCTGCGAACTACACATAATTAATAAGCCATTGTTTGCGTTGACGTGACCATTAGTTACTACTCTCATTGGAACAGTGAGCTGCTCGTAACGCGTCGCTGCTCGCAGGGGCACGATTGTCGCGTGATCGGCGGAGAATGTGACTCGGACTAGTTTTACGCCCCGCGCGCACAATCAGTAGATCGGGAGAGGTATGTCCGCCGACGAGCGACCCTCGGCTCGGCCGGGCGGCAGCGGGCTGCTCCGCGGGCCCCGCAGCCGCTCCTACGGTACGCTCCAGTGCTGTCCGGTCCGTCCGGTACCACGCGAAGTTCTCCAGCAACACACAGTTCAGCCCGGAGACACGCTCCAAGGCCTTGCGCTGAAGTACGGAGTTTCTGTAAGTGTCGTCTCTGTAAAGCTGTAGTAGTTACTTAGACGTTATATTACAGAAGTAGTATGCACGTTATTTTTATATAGCTATGCAAAGGAGTGTGTTTGTGCAGAAAAGTTAAGTTATACAGTTATACAAAAGTAAAACACCAGTAGCCTACACCAAAATAAAACCCTAGGCTACATGAAAGCTCACCGGGCTAAACAAATAATTCGGCTTGCGATTGTCCTACTATGTACGGTACTATGTAATCATGTGATATGCAGCTAGTAGTAACCTGTCTGTCTGGCTTTTGACGAACTATTCTATGCCTTGAACATAAAGTGACCCCTCTTTCAGATGGAACAAATCAAGCGGGCGAACAGATTGTACACCAACGACTCTATATTTCTGAAGAAGATTTTGTTCATCCCAGCATTACTGTCACACTCCGGAGCTGGCAGCTGCTCGGATTTGCTCAAAGAGGATTCAGGTGAACGCACCACCACCTGTGCTTCCTCTCCGCATGACAACACAGGCGCGTCCGCGACGACGCAGGGCTGCTCGGGAGATGACGTGCCGGAGCTCTCTCCCATGGATTTCCTGAGGAGAATGGACTGTTTGATACGACAGTCCAAGAAGGCAGCTGTCCAGGGATGCCACGACGGGGAGAAACGGTAAGCCTATTTCATTTTTTTATTTTGTACAATTGTACAATTGTGGATACAACATGTAGACCTGCACATCGCAATATAGACACAATAATCAAATAATATATTCAAATACAAAAAATGAGAGTCATTACATGCATGTTAAAAAGTAGTTACATATGCGGCTCATTGGTCCAACTCTGACTGTTTGGCTTCCTGGTTTCCTGGAGGCGTAGTAAGGCTGAAGTCACAGAGGGTGAGACAGTCATATCCGGTGAGACGTGCGTGACTTAAAAGATCACTGCAACCTCGACCAACAGAAGTAGCCTCTGTTCTCATGTGCACTTTTACAGTATGTTAAAAAGCAGAGGCATTGCTAGACATGAAGCTCTACTGGAGCATAGCCCCCCCCCCCCCCCCCCCATTACTCGAATCACACAATTGTTCTTGTGTGTATGCACTCTATACATGCATATATGCTATACAATAAGTTATATGAACCTAGAGGGCTGAGCCCAGTGCTACTGCCACAACATATTGCTGCTGCTGAAAGTGCAACTATTACTACTGGTAGGCCTATAGGTAAAATTTTTTATTTTAATCTTTGTGAAAATATTTATTTAAACGTACATTATCAACATTTTCAACATGTTTTAGGCATAAAAGTAATATCATGCGTTTGCAAATGATAACAAAACCCGACTCAAGTCATCAAACTATTGCACATTTGTGTGCACCCGGACTCAAGGTCCACACCGTTGTGGGTTAGGAAGAAAGACCCATCCTTTATCTGCGGTATCAATCTAAATGAATTAACCTTTTAAAAGTTAAAATTTTAACATTAACATTTGTCAAATTAAAAGAATCCAGTGACATATATACACGAGCCTTTTCAAATTGAACATTAGATTTTTCTGGGGCACAGCGCACCAATTTTGGTGGCCCGCGCCCCAGTAAAAGGGGTCTAGCGACGTCTATGGTAAAAAAAAGCAATGGGTTGCAACAGGTTAAGGTAACCACCCTTCCCTTCCATTTTAAACATGATGTTGCACATGTAGTTAATACGCTACGAGTCAGTCGTCATGTTCGTGCCGCTCACAATGCGCGTCTCTCTCGACCGTCTTTGCCCCGGCAGGTTCGCCGCCATCGAGGCGGCCTGTAACGTCAGGGTCCCGGAGCGGCGGCGCTTCACGCGCTCCCAGAGCGCCGTGTCTGCGCAGGCGCTGAACCGTCAGGCGTCGCTGGTGGCGGTGCCGCTAACCGTCACCAAGCTCACAAAGACCATCAGGGCGACCGAGGACGAGATCTTCCAGCTGTGACGCTTGGGGGGAGGGTCTCTGTCTCCCCCCCACCACCACTCCCGACGAAGCTAGGACCCCTGTTTTACCACAAGGGTGTGACGTTGAGTCATAAAAAGGCCAAAATGTAGACCTGCCTGTAGTGACATCACACGTGGGCGTGTCCACCCGATGAGTGATCGATTGATCGGGTTGATCAATACGTCAGGCAGCCAGGCGGACACTCCCGTATCTGTGTGATCTATATGTTAGGCAGCTAGGCGGACACTCCCATATCTATGTGATCCATGTGTCAGGCAGCTAGGCGGACACTCCCATATGATGGTACAGTCCACTGGGTAGGCCCTGTGGGTTCATCTATTTCCTCACCCCCGAGTGATGTCACTGTCAGGGTCAACCAGCCATTGGGTGAACAGTAAGACTGGCTAAACTGGAACTGCATTGCCAGCCTGTCTGGTCTTGTATCACTTGTTATTTAGTTTACAATGGCTGTACGTGGTGTGCTTTACAAGCTATTGCACTCCTGAAGTTTATTTATTGTTGGATGAGAAGCGCTTGACATTCGTGGATGGATGGGCTTCCTGTATTATTTTTCATATATATTTGTTGTTTTCATGATAAGCAATAAGTCAAAGTGAAAGAATGTTTTGTATTCAAGTTGGGACTGGTCACATGAGAGCTCATGTTGCCAGCTGATCCAGAGCTGTGTGTAATGCTGACCAACGGCCTGCTTATGTAATGTTAATATTTGCTTATTTATGCAGAACTTAGCTGTGGATACCCGACTGTGACTTTATCCAAAGTCTGACTTTGGATAAAAGGACAAAAACAAATGATCAAAAGGATGTTAGAAAATAATACTGTTAAGCTACATTTTGATGACAATGTTTTGCATCCCAATGTATAGTTATTTGAATTAAATAGTAGTATGCAATACAAATGGTGATTCCAGTGTTAAGTTTGTGCTCAAATGATTGCACTACTTCTTTCAAGATGAACCAATTTCACTATTCCAAGCTATTAAACTAAACTTTAATTTGTATTCAATTCGGTTACTTAAAACACATAGTTTCTTATGCTAATAATCAATTATGGAGACTAATTTTATTCATACCAATACTTCTGTTCCAAATCAAGGCAAATAACAATATCATTACCAATCAATTACAAAGTCATCCCTAAATTTCACGTTTGGGTAAAGAATGATCTGGTCCTGTTGGCAATGAGTGGCCCTGTTCACATCTCGCCGTGATGTGGGCCTGCACCTTCATGAACGAAACCAGCAGGTTGAAGATTTTCATTTTTATAGGATTACTCAACGTTATGGTGAGCAAACCCAGATTATCAACTCATACTATGCCACAATAGAATACTCTCTATACTATAATACTGTTCTATTCTGTTGTGCTAATGCACTCGCTTCACTTTACCCAGTCTGGGATTAATAAAGTGTGCTACTATCCTATCTTCTGTTACTTGAATGTACTATCACTAAATCCTCATTAGGGGCTGGCATTGACAGCTTAGTTCAAATGTGACAGTTCAAATGTGCATTTTTTTAAACATTTATTTACAAGAGCATTGCAAACAAAATGTTTATGCAATATGTGTTTTTGTGGAACCCTGTAATGTGAAGGTTTAACTTTTTTCTGATGCATTTTGAAAATGTCGCCGTTGTGCACTTCCGTGGACTGCAAACCCTGCACTTGCAATCCCCAGAAAAAAAACAAGAACAGCACACAAATTCAAGTTGGTATTTATGCTTTTGTGGAACAACAAAGCAAGCGGTTTTGTGACTTCTCTTCACGCGTGTCCTCTGGATCCCCAACTAGATTATGACCATTTGTAAAAATGCAGATGACTCACCACATTAACCACAAGATGGCAGTGTCGTATCACTATGTAACTGAATAACCAATAATACTTAACGTCAGTAGTTACATTAAAAGATATTAAATATATAATATTGGACGGCACTTCCAATATTCATAATAGAGGCCTGCTGAAATCAGTAAAAATTTGTGACTGCATTAAAATGAACAAAATATACATAAGGCAAACTTTGAAGATATGCTTGACCTTCGATCAACTACAGCGGTTTAGCTAACTTCTTCCTTTCTCTTTCTTTCTCGTACTCAGATTTCAGATTGACGAGGCGACGTCGTTGTACAGGAGTCCGCGCGTCTCCCATAGCCTACTGTTTTAATTGCCAGTTCCTTGTCCGCGTGTCAGACGTGAATATTTGCATCCGTCGCTGGCTACGAGTGTCTCTCCTTTACATCTCCCATGGGGGGCGGCGGCGGGTGGGCTGGTGGGCTTCCTGTCAGTTGGACTCGAGTCGGCCTCATATAGTGTCCTCCTCCAGCATTTTGTTGAGTCCTGCGCAGATCTTGCTGAGGTGGCCGGTGAAGGGCCCTGTGGGGTCGTAGAGCTTGGTGAGGAGCTCGGGGTCAGAGTAATGGTTGAACACGTGGTTGATGCGCCCGTGGGACTTGGCGGTCAGGTGGGTGTTCACCAGCTTCAGCAGGAGGTCCCTGCAGCCCGTCAGGATCTCGGACATCACGGCCTTGTCGAAGGTGAACTCCACCTGCGGCGGTTAAAGATGGGGGATGGTTGGACGCTGCCATGTGATACATGTAACATCTTGACCTGTGGCTGTCATGCTTTTCATAAAGTGATGATACTGTGATATTGAATGCGAATGTATATTATTAGCAAAAGTGAAGTTGCAAATATATCAAATTTTATTATGTCCTCACCCTTAATTGCACACATGCACGGGCGCACACACTCCCACCCACATTGTTAGATATCAACATGGACCCTTGTTCCTCAAGGGACAACCGTCGCTATCCCAAGCAAGGGTGGCTAGCATAGCAACTGTTGTTCCTCAGAGAACAACAGTTGATATGCTAACCACCTCAACAGTTAGCACGTGAACTCCTCAATAGGAGTTAACGTGCTAACATACCACATGGCGTTGTTAGCAAGGGGCTAACCTCATGGAAGCTGATGGCCGTCATGGCCCCTTGGCGGAGTTTCCTCTTGAAGTCCTGCGCCAGCTCCATCTCCTGCTTGTTGAAGCAGTTGTGTCGGAACAGCACGCCAATCTTGACGGCGATCTTCACCAGGTTCTTGGTCACCTTCTGGGCCTCGGAGCGGTTCCCGGTATACTCCTTGGAGACGCGGTACAGCTCGTCCAGGATCTCGCTGGTGGTGTCATCGATGAACATCTGGACAGAGGACTTGGTGGCCATGCTGCTCAGGATCTTCTTCTGGGCCTTCAAGGCCATTTCCTTGGAGTTGAACGTCTCCATGGTTACCTGGATGTCAACAATAACAAGAGTTGCATGATTAAATGTGCAGTAAAAACATGATCATTGTGACATATTTTACTGGAAGGGTAGGTGTCATCTGCATGAAAGAAAGAAGTTGGCAATGAAAAGTATGAAATATGAGGTGAATCAAGTATTTACACGAGATAATTTAATAAAGTTACTGGATACAGTGCACCGCTTTAAACAGTCCCCCCATTGGCTGCTTGATTGATACCAATAAAGATAACCCCCACTCACAGTGTTGCACGTCTGCATGTTTGTTAGCTATTGTTTTGTTCTGGTGTAGTTGCAGTTGAAGGTACCCTTGGTAAATGTCCTGTGGTTTACTCTGTAGCTAGGAATGAGTCCCAACCGTCCTGTAGAATTTAATTCTCTTCCAACTCGTCCACAACAACAAGCTCATTATGGCTCTGGCTTCGTCCTCATACTGCCTGAATCCACAACTCAAAAACACCTGAAGTTACTAGAGGTTAGCCAGCAGGGCAGCTCCTCCCACCCACACCCCTTTTTCTGTAT
>JAXIVH010000002.1:9135608-9158108 GCA_036785325.1 Urophycis tenuis | reverse complement strand
CAAACAGTGTGGGTAGATACATAGCAGGGAGCCCACTGTACTCTCATGACAGATAACATGAGGAGGAGCAAATGCAACAAAAAAAAAACGGCCTTACCTGAGTGTGTGAGAGAGTGTGTGTTTGTCCTGTGGCCCCCTCCCTCCTCTTGGCTTCTGGCTCTCTCTCTCTGTGTGCGATTGGGTGTGTGTGTGTGTGTGTGTTGGCAGAGCGGGCCGTTGGTTTCAGAGGGCCCCCATCATCACGCAGGTCCTGGTCCAAACCCCCTAACGAGCCCTCCTGCTGAGCCTCTGTTGGGTCACGGCACACCGCTCTGTCTCCAGACACTGCTGCCTCGCATTCACTTCCTTGAGGAACTCAAGTGCAGTATGACACGCCCCTCTGTGCTCTCTCTCTCTCTCTCTCTCTCTGACTCTCTGACTCTGTCTGACTCTCTCTCTCTGACTCTATCTCTCTCGGGCTTGCTCTCTGTCATCCCTTGTCTACACCGACATTACTACCAGCCCAACTTTGTCTGTGTCTTTCTCTGAATTAAAATTTAAAACGGTATCACTATATTTCCTTTTCCTCCTTTGACTATACCACACCCTCTCTCTCTCTCTCTCTGTCTCTCTCTCTCTCACACTTTCGCTCTCACTCTCGCATACTCACTCTCTCTATCTGTCATTCTCTCTCTCTCTCTCACCCCTCACCCCTCTCTCCCCCCCTCTCCCCCCCGTCCCCCGTGTGTGTGTGTGTGTGGCTGTGTATGTGCTGACGCGGGGCCTCTCTCTGCCTGTCCTGACAAGTGAAAACCCCAGAAGGAATTTGGCAATGCAGGCGTTTCAACAGGGAGAGGCTTAACCCTGCTTTTTTTTTTTGTGTGTGTCCACCTGGGCTGGAATGTGTAGCGCGGCCGCGCCGGCAGCACGTCCCTGTAGCCGCCGCCGCCGCCGCCGCCGGCCACAAGCACACACACACACACACACGTGTCTATGCGTGACTCCGGGGTCTCTGGCACCGGCTCCCTTCCGCACGCGCGCGCGCTGTCTCGTGTGTTGCTGCCGATCGGCTAACGCGGTTAGCGCTGTTGGATAGCGCGTGTCAAACCGCTGTTTTACCATCACGTTCGAAGAAGCATGACACATCCACACACCCTGCTCCCCCCCCCCCCCCCCCCCCCCCCCCC
Organism: Urophycis tenuis; assembly: GCA_036785325.1. Taxonomy (NCBI): domain Eukaryota; kingdom Metazoa; phylum Chordata; class Actinopteri; order Gadiformes; family Phycidae; genus Urophycis; species Urophycis tenuis. The sequence continues at coordinate 9,156,942 of JAXIVH010000002.1, read as the reverse complement.
AAGACAAAAAGAAAGTCACCTGCTAATACTAATAAGATCCACTGCGTTGTGGTGGTTGCCATGGAAGTTATCGTTGCTTTATTACCTTATCTTGTTTGAGGAGGTGGAGTATAAATAGACAGATGGATGGTTGGTCAAGGGGGGGGGGTGGCATACAGGGATATCATCCAGAGTTACCGATGTTTAAACTGGACATGATGGTCTCTGGTTGATCGACTCCAACCTCCTGGGAGGGAGGGAGGGAGGGAGGGATGGAGAGCGTGAAGGAGAGTGAGAAAGAGAGAGTGACAGAGAGAACGAGGGAGCGCATGAGGGAGAGATGTCAATGAGTGTCAGAAAAGGAGAGAGAAAGAGAGAGGCAGAGGAAGAGCTTATGAGCGAGTATGAGGGTTAGAGGGGAAGAGAGACCGAGAGAGAGAGAGAGACTACAGGAGTCTGTGGACGACCAGGGTTGTTACTTCATCTGGTCCACACCCATAACCCTATTAACCTCAACCACAGGATATCTGAATGGCAGCCCAGAGAGTTCTGTGTTCACAGGAAGTGTTCGGGCAACACTTTGCGATGGTAATGACTGTCAGATGTCTGGAGGGGGGCTGCTGGAGACAGGAGAAGAGGGCGGCGAAGCCAAAGCACCAGCTGGACTAGAAGAAGTGTCTGGACGTAGGAAGGGCCTGGAAGCCCCCTTAGAAGACACCTGTATCTTTGTCTCGCCTTGCCCACTCCCTCCCCTCGGCTTGGAAAAGCCATTCAACTAGAGATAGTAGCAATATCTGCAACTGCCAAATGAGGACCGTCACCTAGGCAACCGACAGGAAGTGGTGCTTAAGCAGTTTCCTGATGCTTCCTCTTTATCGTGTAATGACATCTCACAAGGAAATGTCGACATGGCGACTTTGACTGCTTGTGTGGTGTGTGTGTGTGTGTGTGTGTGTGTATGCGGGTGGGAGTGTGCATGTGGGTACAGTCGGTTCTCACCTATTGGGTTATTATCTGAACTGTGTGTGTGTGTGTACTCACACACACACACACACACACACACACACACACACACATATACACACACATTTTGGTTATGAGTTAAAGAAAAGAAGCACCAATTATGGCCACTTATCTCTCATCAAGAGATTGCCTGGTGTTTCCAGCTCCACAGCACGAAGCACAACAGACACACACACACACATGAACACACTGTCACCCACAGCCAGCAGAGTGTGTCGTCAGCCTGTGGCTGAGGCAGGCATCACTGACCTGGGGACACCAAGGTGAGGAAATGATACCTTAGGATTGGAGGGGGGAGGGCGGGCTTTAGATGCTCTCTCTCTGTCCTTCCCCTCTACCTCTCTCTGTCTTCTATCTCTCCCTCTCTTTCTTCCCCCCCCCCCCCCCCCCCCGTCTCTTCAGTCCACTTGCCTTGACCTTCTTTCGTGTTCTTTGTTTTGGTCTCATTTTCTGTGTCTGTCTTTTTCGTCAAGTTCCCATTTTGCAAGCAAGCGTTCCCACCGCGGTGTCCCTCAGTCTCAGTCTCTCCGCGGCTCGCTTCTGGTTTTTCAAATCTTCCGATGCTTTCTCGTTGCCTCTCTTTTCCTCATGCTTTCTCTTTGTCTCCCTTTTCCTCATGCTTTCTCTTTGTCCTCTGCTGTTTCCCACATACTCTCTCTCTCTCTCTCTCCCTCTCTCTCTCTCATGAAGATAGGTGGCCAGTCGCGCCTCAACCAGGAGATAAAACCTCATCTCGCGGCGGCCGTCTCGCTGTCTCCCCGTAGTTTGAGGAAGATTAGGAATCCCAGCGTTGCACACCTGTACGCCACCACCTCATTCCAGCTCACCGCAGGCGGCTGCTCCCCGAAATCTGTCGCAATCAGCCTGTTTATACGTTTCCTTTTTCTTTTCTTTTTTTTTTTTTCTTCTTTTTTTTTTCTTTCCTCGTGGATGCCACGTCTGTCACATCCATCACAAAGCCGTCGAACAAGGCTGTTTGCCAGAGAAAACAAAGATTTCCCGGATTTGCGAATGCACACACACGCACACGCACACACACCGGGCCGTGGAGGAGAGCCCGCTGGTGTCCGGCGAGGGAACGCCAAAATGAATGTCGACAGCAATAAAGAGGATGGCGGGATGGTGGCTGTTGGTACGTCTTTATATAAATAAAAGACCAACAGACAGTGGGACAGAGCAGACATCCACATATGGAAATCAGAGAATCCAGAGGATCGTCTATAGTATAATCAAAGGTGCTATTAGCCTAGTTTACGCAAACAAATACAATCCAATGATATATAACCTTGAACCCATGTTAATGAAGCACCCCCAACACAATGATCTTCCTCTGAATGCTCCCTTTCCTGAAAACAGAGCAAGCCTGGTCCCAATCATAAGACACAGAAACGTTGATAAAGTCCAGGATATTCCTGCAATTTGTCATCCTTTCATAATCCCATATACTTGCTAATGTACCCAGTTATATTATCAGTGTTACCAATGGCTTATTAACATGAACAATAATACAAAAAGGTATCATTTCAATGCTCAACATCACCGTTAGGTCTCTTTGTAATTACATACATACAAAAGATCATTCAACTTTGATTGATTTGATTGGATTATTTGTGTGTATGTCCTTTAATATATATCATAGCCACGAGACCAATCTGGTGTGAAAACAATGCACACCTGTTCACAAGAAGGGGTTTTAAGATGTGTTGTGTAGACTTTATTTGTATGCACACTTCAAGTACTTGATAGACTTCCTGATATTGATTGGACAGACACTGTTAACTCCAGCCTCTTTCAGCCCAAACATGTCTGCTTGAATTTAAAGGGGCAGTGAACCCAAAATAGTTTTTTGTCTCAAGCGTATTAATATGACTGATATGATCTTCATCACGCCCTACTGTGCTCCAAACTCAAGTTGCCCCTTTCCGGGCCTCAGAGAAGGCACTTTGAGGCACTATTGTGTGATGCCGTGTGTGTGTATGTGTAGTGCATTTCAAAATTCAACACTGCTCATTATCAAGGCTTTATACACAAGAACAGTACTAGCTTAAAACGTCTCACAAAGTTTGACATGGGTCGTAACCATGGGGATAACACTTCATCTCCATCCTAGATGTCTGTCCAAAAACGTGTTTTTAAATAATCTCATAGTATTCAAATTTGTGCTGAAACATACACACCGTTAACATTTACATACACTGAAACACACTTTTAAAGGGGCCCTGCTTTACCACCAGGTGAGACAATCCCACTGGTCAGGTCCACTGGGACACTCCCCCACTAGTGATGTCACTAATGCCTATGTTGTTAAATGGCTTATAATAGCTAACCAACGTCAGACCTGGGTGAGTAAATCAGGGGCCCTTTAAGAATGGCTTACTGCATTTGATGCTACATGCCGTTGTGTGTTGTGTGTGGCGAGTAGTGGGTAACCTCAAAATATAGTTAATTATATCCTATACAGTATATATTATGATATCCATGTTTTTCTTCAAAACAAAGCAGACGACGAAGATGAATGAGATAATGTGATGTGAATGAGGTGTGCGTGTGTGTGTTCATGTGTGTGTGCGCGTGCATGTGTGTGTGTGCGCATGTGTTTGTGCATGTGTGTGTGTGTGCGTGCGTGCGTGTGCATGTGCATGTGTGTGTGTGTGCATGTGTGTGCATGTGTGCGTGTGCATGTGTCAGGGCCTCGACGTCCCCTCACAGCAGGCAGCAGGAGGTGCTGCGCATGGGCAGGCTGGTGGGCAGCTTGACGTACTGCTGCCTGAAGCTGTACCTCTTGTTGTTGAGCAGGGGCCCCGCGGGGGCCTCGGGGCCCTCATCGGGGGCCACCAACTCCGGCGCGGCGTTGGCCGCCGGCACCTCCAGCCGGCTCATCTTGCTGATCTTAGTCTTTTTGGCCTTCTCCCTCTCCGGGGGCTCCACGGAGAGGGCGGGGGGCTCGCTTGCGCCCTCTGGCGGCGGCATGGCCTCCATCGGCAGGTCGCTGGGCGTGGGCTTGCCCTCCGCCTGCTCCTCCGTGCGGATGTGGAGGTTAGAGGTGGAGCGCTTGGCGTCGGTGCAGGTGGAGCTGTGGTGAAGGGTGGGGTTGGGGGGGGGTGGATGGGGGTGAGTGGGCGCAGTGTAGGCACATGTCACAAATGGTTCACAGGAAGCGTTTGACTGAGAGATGGTAGATCTCTTGGCATCTGCAATATGACTGTGGCGGCCATCTTGTCTACTTACATCCAATCGCTCACTCACTCACTGTCACTGTTTTTTTGTTTTTCTTCACACTTGCGTGCAAGCAAGCGTGCCCACACTCACATGCACACACACACACACACACGCGCACACACACACACACACACCCACAGACACACTTCCACTGCCTTTGAAACCTCAACCACTTCCACACTCACACAAAGCATACTACAAACACCCAGCTCCTCATCTGCGGAGGCCTCTATTTCAGGGCCACGGTTGGTGGTTTAATAATAACGCGTGCAGGCCCTCCTCCAGATGCAGCTCTCCTCCAGCTGAGACCACCATCTGCTGCGAGGTGAGCACAGGTCGTCGCCAGTGGACCCACTCACCCGTTGGAGCTGCGGTCCTCCGAGTCCTTCTGCTCGCTGCTGTAGCGCAGCTCTGCCGGGGTCTTGAATGACAGGTCCTTCTTCCCCTTCAGCCAGTAGGTCTTCATGTAGCCTTTACCCTGCGACCGCACAGCCAGTAAACAGGAGGACCTCTGGACGTAGCCGCGGCGGTGGCGTGCTAGCTCTTTTCCCCTCCGCTAGCATGCTGTGTGTAAACCGCGCTGTTGTCTTGAAATGTTCATGTTCATTCGAGTGTTTCTTGTGGGGTCGCCGTTTTACGGGTACAAATCCCTGTTTATCGGTAGATTTTTTTTTTTTTTTGATATATATGAATAGATTTTGAAACAGCAAAGGTTCTAGTTTGCGGATAGATACTCATTTCTAGACAGCTGGTAATAGTCTTGTGTCTATCTGATAGGCCTTTTCTTCTGTAGACCTCAGTATACTGTACACATTTTTTTTTCTATCTTTAAGCCTTATACTATACTATAGTACATATACTACATATACTATAGCAGGCATGACCGATCATAAACAATAGGCAATCGATACAATATTGAACGATTCCTTATTTGTGTAGCCTACTTTTAATTGTTTTTGGCTGGTATTCCAAAGCTTTAAATCATAGCAAACCATTGGACCAAATAATTTACTACAGTACATGTACCATGAATATGCAAAATGTAAATATGTCCCCCATGGGCCAGCAAACTACAATCCTTCTTTTCTATGCACTTACGCTACATTCTTTCTGTGTGACCTTCAGCAGCACAGCTGCCTGCAGTGGCAGACACCACAAGCGTTCCTTACGGAAAATAACATATAAAAGGGGCACAAACGTTTCCCTCTTTGGGATGAAGCGTTAAACCCAGGTCCGGACTCCCTGCGGTCACTAAAGAGCCCCATCACAGTCACCGCCAGAGCGGGGACGCTAACCCCGGGGTCCCGGCCCAATTCCCACCCTGGCTCTTGTGCCGTCCTCCTCCCCCCCCTCCGGTCTCTAATTGGACCGTTTCATTCCTCACCTCTCCGCTGTGATCGCCCTCCCAGTGTGTGTGGGGAGCATCGTGGTGCATACAGACTGCCCTGCATCGCCCAGGTGGGTGCTACACACTGGTAGTGGATGAGGTCTCTTATCCCCCCACACTCTCTATGTGACGCACTTTGAGCGCCTTGAAACTTATTTCAAGGTGCTCAAAGCATAGAATATTATTTCTTTGTCTCTGTTCATGTAGCGCAAACGCGCTATATAAATTGTGTGAAGTATTATTATGATACGCAACGTGAATTCATGCAACACCATTGGAAGTATCAACACGAATGCCTGACTAATTTCTATGTCGAGAGGATGTGGTTGAACGTGTGAAGTTGTCCGCCCATCCGTCAGTGAGTGTACATCATAAGTAATTATTTTCACGTACATGTCATTGATCATCTCACATGCGTCCCTTTTTTCGGAAATCTTGCAAAACTCAAATTGGATTTCAACGCTTCAAATGTTCTTATTAAGAGGCTGACAGAATTGCACATTAAATGCATCAATCATGATGTGTATTGATGCATGGGGGGGGGGGGGGGGGATGAGCACATCAAAAATGTGCAGAAAAAATAATCCTGAGATCTTTTTGGTGTAACCAGCCTCCTTGATTTGATACAACAGAGCGTCCTGATGATGGATGCTGAAGGAGAGGTCGTTACGGCCCCTGGCAGACATTCGTCCTGAACCCAGACCCCGGACATCTGGCCCGGACTCACCTTTACAAATATCTTGCCCCTCTCCTCGATGATGTAGGGTTCGTGCTCCAGGTGGTCTTTGGTGGTCTGGCTGATGTGGATCTGCATACCCTGTGTGGACACAAGTCGGGCAGGGGGGGGAAGAAGAAAAAAAAAAAAAGGTTAAATATTGGTTCGGATAATTGTGTTGAAAGTGTTGTCAGTTTCGGTTTCAGTGGGAGGATGGATGATTCTCAGAATGAGTTTGCCTGCTGCCCGGTATAGCCTGTTACTTTAAAGGCTGACTGACTGGCTCATTATTAGTTTTGATACATGCTGCATAGGAAGTGAACGTGGATGTATAATAACAACCAATAAAGAATATTTTTGGGGGGCATATTTTGTTGAAAATAATTTACTGCGAGTGGTATGACTGCGGAAATTAGCCTTAAAAATGCATTTAAAACGGTGGTTTTATTTAATGTCTTAGCTGTTAGCATCCGCAGGAAGTGCTGTTTTATTAAACTGTAAAAGTTTATTAGGCACCCTCTAGAAATTTATCTGGCTATTGCAGTAATCAACCCCGCGACGCGAGAGGTCAACGATTAAGCGCATCGAGCGTTCCAGGGCCCCGGGTTTCATTGGATCTGATTGGCTCACGCTCCCATTCTCCGGGGGGGGGGGGGCGGGATTAAACGTGATTGGCTGGCACTCACCACTCCGTTACTCTCCATCCTGGAGGCGGTGTTGACCGTGTCTCCGAACAGACAGTAGCGCGGCATCTTCAGCCCCACCACGCCGGCCACCACCATGCCAGAGTGGATCCCTGGAGGAACAACCGCACGCAGCTCTGTTGGTGGAGCACCTGACCCTTTCACTGACACTGTCAGAGGTGGTGTAGCCCCCCCCCCCCCTCCACCCCCAACCCCCCGCCAATGTATACACAGAAGTATACACTTGTGGTATTGCAAGAGACCAAGACACGGCGTATTTATCAAATTAGATAGATATCAGCGTTTCCCAATCCTTGCGTGGTGTGTACCCCCTCATCATGTACTCCCTGGAATACGCATCCCCCCCGTTTGTTCCTAGCTCCTCTGCGCTAACCAGCTGTTGTCTATCCATGCTAAGCCTTATTTTGCTAATTGCTTTTGATGCAAAACCAGCTCTGCCAAAATGGCTGAATGCTTAATGAAAATGGTATCGCCACGAGGAGATAGCAGTAACCTCTACAGACTCATATCATATGAGACTCATATTTCTGACATCAAAACTACCGCAGCATGGCGGACAGAGCTCAGTGTTCACCCCTCAGCAGGAGCACACATGACAAAACTGCTGGAAAACCCTGTGTTATCTGAACACAGGACGCCTTCTGATAATGGTTGGTGCAACAGGGTTTTGGACAGGTTCACTGAGCCCAACTCAGCTGTGTCGCATTCTCCCTCTGTGCTCTAATCTGTTTATTTCAGGCCTTTCCTTTGATGGAAAAGTATTATTTAATTTAAAAGATAAGTCATGGTTGAGTCAACCGCTATTAGCACTGCTTGACGGGCCTCCAGTGAACATGGGACCGATGTTCAATGTGGAAATGTCTCACAGGGAAGGAAAAAAAATCTGTATCCATGTCTCTTGTTATTAAGTGTCATGTTATTAAGGACACGATAGTGTTGTTGTTTTTTACAACTGATTATTGAAAACAGTGGTGAACAAAATGGAGCTTGGAATGGTGAAGAGGAAAAAAGTTATCGATTTAAGCTATTATTTAAATGAAAGTTACTTGATATATTGATGTACTCAAATATATCATACTCAAATCCCATTTTAATAACACGGCTGCCAACTCCTTGGTCAAATCTTTGGCATGGAGCAGAGGTTCGACTCCGGCTACAATCTCAATGGCCTCTTCTCCCCTTCTAAATCCAAAGGCTGCCTCACAGCGAACCAGGCCTCGAATGGACCGCATGGATCCCCCCGCGCACTGAATCCCAGCTGCGTCCCTGCTGGGGGGGGAGGGGGGGGGGCAGCACTGCGAGACAGAATGTCTTTATGACTGAAGGGTTACATTCTCCCCAGCTCTTCGCACAAAATGCACTTAAAGCTGCTTGCCTTCTGCCGCCTAGCTCAGCCGGTATAGCATGGCATTAACACCGCCATGGTTTTATATATATATATATAGTTGGTGGATTTTATATACATGCCATTTTGTGGATGCTTTCATTCAAAGCGCCTTACAATACTGTGAGCGCATGCCTTTATATTGCCCTACTCCAGCATTCGGGGCCAGACAGGATTTGTTGCGGTGGATTCCCAGGGGGGTCACCCATGGTGAGAAATGCATTCGCTCACAGAATTGTAAGACGCTTGAGATAAAAGCTTCAACAAAATGGCAAATCCATATACATATATATTTCATATATATATATATATATATAAATATATGAAAATGTAGCTGGCTGCGTTTCTCCCTCGTGGCGTATCATACGTGAGATGAATACTGTGAGTTCCTTCTCTCAGCCGCTCAGCATGGCCCTCCTTTGGACTGTTCATCTCTCATCAAACATCACATTTGATGACACGCTTCTGTCTGGCCGGCCCCCCGAGCATCTGGCATGTGGCCCCTCACCGACTCGGATCTGGATGTTGTCCCCCGTGGAGGGGTCCTTGAGGTGGTCGATGGAGCTCAGCATGTCCAGGGCCATGTCGCAGATGTGGTGGGCGTGGAAGGTGGTCTTGTTGGGCACCCCCGCCACCACCATGTAGGCATCGCGGATGGTCTCCACCTGCCACACACCACCACCACCACCACCACCATGGGTTATTCTTTGTGTCAGGGTGACGGTGGGTTAAGATAACTAGTACAAGACAAACAAACAGTTAGAGCCTCACACTGCATATATAATGGTAGCTTAAAACAAATCAGAAGTGAGCGGAAGAGCGGAAGATTTTGAAACTGATCAACCAAATAAATGTCCCCTGCTTCTCTGCTCCCTTCCTCCCTATGTTTGTCCGCCATTAGAAGCTCATATAGAAGGCAGTTTCACAAATAACTGAAGGCTAGGCCATTTCTAAAAAATAACAAAATAACACTCAATAGCTCTTGTAGCTTACCTACATCACCTTTAAAGGTAAAATATGCAACACGTGTACTATACTAATTCATCAAATGGCCATGGTATATCATCAGAGATTAAGGAAACATGCAAAGTCAAAACACTGGCTACTTCAACAACAATGCTACAGCCACGGCTGTTCTCCTTGGAAATTTCCATTCTAGGTGAGAACGCTTGTTGTTTTTGTTTTGGCCTGCGCGTGATGATTCACTATTCTCCGAGTACCCGGGGGTTGCCAAATATGAAACAAACAGGGACACAAACAGTGCGCCGCAGCTATGGAAGTATGCAAACAAACTGGATCAACTCAGATTGTGCTCACTCCGGAAGCCCAACCTGAAAAGCCATCGTCCTCTTTTTTCGAAAAAAGATCCAAGAGCATCTTTTTCCGACGTGTCGAGCTGCACTAAAACACGCGTTGGTCTCGCTGAGACGTTCCAGAGATGGACACTAGCCCACACTGTGTCGATCGGCTGTACGGCGCGGAGCCGTCGGTCAGCATCCGCGGCCCTGGGCCCCTTCCTCTGCCGCCTTTCGGCCCATTCGCCGTTTTGGATCGGGGTCGAAGGTCACGTCTGGAATCACTCGGCTCGGCCGCTCGGCTGCGAGCGAATCGACATGCGAGTCGAGAAACGAGAAGTAGACGCCAGGCAGCAGCCGACCTCGTCAAGAGGCCGCGCACTAAAAATATTGTCTCCCCCCCCGGCCCTACCTCATCTCATCTGATCATTCATTACATTCTGTAGCTCGGCAGTAGCTCAGTGGGTTAGAGCGGGTGTACAGAGCCGGTCGTCCACTAACCGTAGGGTCGGCGGTTCGATCCCCGTGATCCTCCCTCTTCCTCCAACTGTCCACATGTCAAACCCCACGAATGTACTGATTGTAAGTCGCTTTGGACAAAAGCGTCTGCTAAATGCCCCCTTTCCCCTTTACATTCATGGAAGTAGCTATGTGACAAAACAGTGAGGATCACAAGTGGTGTGAAATGTGCACGTGTATGCGCTCTTCCACCGTCTCTTTTAGAAAGACGAATACGTGCGACCAACGCCGCCGGCTGGTCCGGAGAGTTCCCTCCTCCTCATGCGGGCGCAGAACGTGTGCGCTGGTTAGCAGCCGCTGACGGTGGTCTCTGCGGTGTGTTCTGGTGCCACTTTGTGGCCGAAGACACAGACGATGCGAGGCAAAACAGAAGGGTTTGGCATTCGTCACAGAGCTGGTTTATATTTATGCAATGCAAACTTGCCATTTGGCACTTTGATCGCTCTTTGTAACTTGGCACTTAGTCAGAGATGTTAGTCAGACTAGCAATGGTTAACCTAGCAATTGAAATGCTTGAAAACCTGTTCTGGGGACTTTCTTACTGTATTAGCAGCAATGGAATGTTTCACCATGTTTCACAATGTACTCTTTGTAAGTCACTTTGGATAAAAGCGTCACCGCATTTGCTGATCAACTAACAGAGTAGGACTTGTCTGTTTCATTGCTCGTCATCGTCGAAATACTCATTTTGCTCGTCTCAAAATAATGCGCGGGGCCCGTCTTGCGCTTGGGTTCCTTCACCATCCTCAACCTGGCAACCCGCACAAGTTGGACCGTAGTACCCATTGTAAACGCTCCCTGTCAATGTTAAATATACTGTGCCTTTAAGTAAGACGGCAGGAAATAGTACAACGTTGTAGATGAGAAGATAAAACATCCCACATCATGACGGTGGGACAGTCTGTTTGTCTGACACATGAAAAGAGTAATTGTTGTGCTGTGTTCTGACGTACGACACCTAATTGTAAGATGATTTACGACCGACTTTATCACTGTTAAGGTTGCATCGATACCAAACCCGAGAGTTGCAGGATCAGGGTGTGTGAACTTGAATGTGAAACATTTCTTTTTCCGGCAAAAACCTGTTCCACGTCATACCTGATCTTCCTTTCAAGACCACAGAGGAAAAAGAATCCATTACTGGAAAGATTAAACACCCGCGCGCTTCCTCGTCACTTATCTCACTTATTTTACTGTAGCAGAAAGCCGTCCGGGCTGGCCAGGGGATGCAGAGTGTTCATTACCCCCGTCCTGAGTCACAATAAGCAGCGATGGCTTCACGGTAACGACAGGCTGTCGGGTTCTCCAACGTTCTCCGTTGTGAACCCGCGCCGCCGTGCAAGTTCACACGCTTCCTCCCGGAGACGACGCGTGTCACGTTTGACACTCATTATGATTCAATGATCAGGGTACACGGAAAGTTCACACGCCGCGCAAAGATTTCCCAAGTCGCGTGTGCATTGTATTTCCCCCGAGGTGCGTTCAAATTTCAATCTAATTTAATCTAATTTATGTGAAAGATGTCCCCCCCCCGCCTCTCCACGTCGTCCCGGAGGGACCTCGCACGCAGGGCCGCGTTTCAGACAATTTGTCTTTTTTAAACTAAATAAAGAGAGAAAAGAAAAGTGAGAGGAAGGCATGCATAATACATGGAACGTGTTTCCTCCCCGGACCACAACAGTGAGGCCGGGCTACTCTGCATTGTTGTTGCTCAATGGTCCGACTCTCAAAGGAGCAGAATTTCAGTTCCTGCACGGTCACAGAGTTCAGGAGCCTCCGTCACGTTACATTCACCGCAGTGAGACTGATAGGCAGGCAGATAGACAGACAGACAGACAGACAGATAGGCAGGCAGATAGACAGACAGACAGACAGACAGACAGATAGGCAGGCAGATAGACAGACAGACAGACAGACAGATAGGCAGGCAGTTCGGCAGACAGTATGCAAGTAGGCAGGCAGACAGGAAAGCAGGCAGATAGATAAATGGATAGATGATGATAGATGGATAGATGGATAGATAGATAGATAGATAGATAGATAGACAGACAGACAGACAGACAGACAGACAGACAGACAGACAGACAGACAGACAGACAGACTGACAGACAGACAGACAGACAGACAGACAGACAGACAGACAGACAGACAGACAGACAGACAGACAGACAGACAGACAGATAGATAGATAGATAGATAGATAGATAGATAGATAGATAGATAGATAGATAGATAGATAGATAGATAGATAGATAGATAGATAGATAGATAGACAGACAGACAGATCGGTCAGTCGGTACATAGAGAGGTAGACAGGGCTGATTAAATGATAAGATGAAGACAGGGATGAAGAGAGACAGACGGATAGGTTGATAGACGGGACCAGTTTGAGGCTGGAAAGATTGAGACGGACAGACAGACGGACGGCTGCCGACCTTGTACACGTTGTGCTTCTCGCTGAGCGTGTCGAACACGATGTAGATTTCATTGAGCATGTCCACCACCTGCATGGGCGTGATGTGGATGCAGATCTCATTGAACTTGACCACGTCGCTGAACAGGATGGTGACGTCCGGGAACACCTGGAGCACACGGGACAGACGGACGCCGGGGACGTGTCACAACGCACCGTCACGTCGGTGTTATGTCCTGTATGTCATGTATTACGTAGAAATGACATTCTGCAAATCCGTTCGTATACATCAGACAGAAATACAGTCTATATGTTGAAGACCGGCGGCCGCCGGTGACACATCGGCACAAAGGCAACCAACCGCGTTATGTTGTGCTCTGCTGTCACCTGAGGAATATTTGAGGACTATCCATACATTAACCTTTACTGCAGCAGCCAGCAAAGCCATACGGTCGCCCACATCCCCTCAGCCAGTTGAGCGGGTCTATTTTGCGGCTTTGGAGTGGAGCTTTTTTTTCCCATTAGTGTCCGCAGTCCCCTGGTCTGGCCGTACCTGACAGGTCTCCAGCGCCGTGATGCCCTTCCTCAGACGGTCGGCCACGGCTTTGGGGATCATGGCGTACAGCAGGGAGTCTCCTCTCTTCTTCTCCTCGTCCAGCTTCTTGATGATCTCCTGCAGCTGGGCGTACTTCTGTTGCTCCTGGGGGGGGGGGGGGGGGGGGGGGGGGCGAGAAATACATGTCAGGTGACCCCGGGGGCCGCCGCAAAATACGCACAGGCGGAATTCCATCATCATCAATCATTCAATTCAATTCAACATCCTGTGTACACTGGACGTACCGAATGATGTCTGTGTTTTGTAAAGTTAATGGCTCAATCTTAGAGGAAGCTATTGTTTTCTTTAAACCTCCGTACATATGTGCTGACTGTGTTTACATTGCGTACACCTGCTGATAACTCCTTGGGTATGTGTTGCTATGTGTGGCGCCCACAGAGCTGCATATAGATCATATTTAACATCGCACACAGAAAATATGATATGCAAAATGGGCTATTAGTGCCCTGAAATGGTCCACTGGGGAAACACAGAATGTGTTTTTCACAGCAAGGGGGAGGGGGCACCTTCCCTCTATCTGGGCTACTTAGCACAGGCTCTGATGGAAAGTGACACGCAGTGAATTTAGACACACGTCATTAAGGAGCGGGTAGGGCTTCGGGCCGTGTTGCTCTCGTACTGCCTACAGGTGAGGTGGCGGACATTGTGGATTAAACCCAGAACCTTTTTGGCTGAGAGCCCAACACCCAATTAGCCATGACAGAGGAGAGGTGAATAACAGAGGAGAGCATGGTGGTGGTGGTGGTGGTGGTGGGGGATGGTGGTGGTGGTGGTGGTGGTGGTTGGTGGTCGTGGTTGGTGGGGGATGGTGGTGGTTGTGGTGGTGGGGGATGGTGGTTGGTGGTGGTGGTTGGTGGGGGATGGTGGTGGTGGTGGTGGTGGTGGTGGTGGTGGTGGTGGGGGATAGTGGTGGTGGTGGTGGTGGTGGGGGATGATAGTGGTGGTGGTGGTGTAGCTCTACCTGATCCAGGGCCAGCTGCAGCTCGGCCGACTGCTGGGTGCCGGCCAGGATCAGCTCCCTGCTGGAGTCGTGGAGGTTCAGGTCGTTGACGTACACCCCCATCTTGATCATGTCCTCCACCGTCTCGATGCTTCAGGAAGGAGGGACCACAACGAGGAGTCAGGGATGGTATCGCGGGCCAGGGGGGACTCTCGTGGTAATAGAAAAAGTAAATGGAAAAAGCCGCTAGATGTGAGTTACTTCAGCCGTCACGTTGACAGCTGTAATTCCCCGCCGATGGAGGCGATGTGTGGATTTAAAGCCGTAACAGCGCGGTTTGATAAAAGAGGCATCCACCCTGCCAGCTGACTGACAGCATGGAAATGAGTAAACCGTAAAAAAAAAACGACAAAATCGACCCACGGCGCTGTAGAAACCGCGGATCCTGTGTTGGCGCTGCTCAGCCCCTAGTTCTGCGATGAGACCCTGACCCCTGACCCCAACAAGGGTCCAGGGTGAGGTGGGGGGGGGGGGGGAGAGGCATGGCGGTGACCTTACATTGGCGTCCCGAGGAAGATGAGGGAGTCCCACTGGGGGACATACTTCATCTGGCCCTTCAGGTGAAGGGGCTTCTTCGGCGGCTCTCGCATGTCCTCGAAGATGGTCTCGCTGCACTTCCCTGGGGGAGGGGGACGGGAGAGAGACAGAGAGAGACAGACAGAACCACAGGGGTGGTGATATCAGCCCTGAACAATCCATGACCTGAGGTTTGAACTTCAGAAATCTGACATATTTCATCCTCATCAGTATTCTGAGGGATGCGCCAGCGGGAATTTTGCCCACAGAATGTCGGTAGAGCGAATGAAGTTATCGAGAGAGCATGAGCGAGTTATTTAAAATCAGAGCGCTATCTGACGTGTTGAGAGTTGACCCGGGTACTTCTAAGCGAATGACAGCTCTTTGTCACTGTCACAAGTCTTGTACTTTCTGTACAAACAAAGTTTTTGTCGCACACCTGAGTGGGGAGAGAGAGCGATCTGTGAAGGCTGGATAGCGCGCCACCAGAATGCTAACACTATTTTGTCGAAGCCAAAAGCCGAAATCCACAAAAACACCTCAAATCCCCCCCCACGTCGTCCCTGTCCAGCTGCCAAAGCGGAGTGGAAGTTTGAGTGAGCAATAGATGTATTCTGACCAGTGATCGTCTGGAAAGCAAGCAGTTCGATGTCCTCTCCCCCAGAGTTGGCCGAGCTGTTGTACTGGGTCAGAGCACTGCTGTACTCCTGGTCGCTCCCCTTCATCTCCTCCACTGACATGGTGTCTGGTAGATGGCGAGTCAAACACAACTGACATGATGGTGGCTGCATGGATGTGTGTGGGTGGATGGATGTGGGGATGAATGGGTGGTGAATGGATGAATGAGGGGTGGACGGAGGGATGAGTGGCTGGTGTCAGGAAGTATACAGGAAGTACATCAGGAAGTACGTGTTTCTGGTGTTGCATTTTCGACTCAAATAACTAACAGATGATAGTTAGCGGCAACACTCGATTAATTACAGTAAACAGTCAAACAGGGTTCTCTTTTGATTTGGTCTTTGACTTGTTGTTTCCAAACCCTTTCGAACAAATTCAAGGTGTAATGTTTCGCTGTCGTGGTCACCTCGCTCCTCCTCCCGCTTGGCCTTTTCGCTCTCCTCCTTCTCCTCGGGCTCCTCTTTGCTGAGCTTGGGGATGTTGACCTTCTGCTTGCTCTCCACCACCGCCTTGGACAGCAGCTCAAACACGTTGTTCAGATGGAAGTAGATCTGGTGGGAGGGGGAACAGTCCGCCGCGTTCCTGTCACTGACGCTGATTCAAAGGGCCGCCAGCACGCACGCAGCAGCGAGCCGCGCCCAGGCCCGGGAGTCTCAGACGGAGGACGCTGACGCGTGGTTTCCCCACGACGGCCCTCGGCTTTTAATGGCTGAGGTGGAGCGTGGCAATTCTTTGGTTAGGATCCCAGCGGCAAGTTCATCTCCATATAACGTATTTTACTTCGCTTCCTGGTCGACAGGTCTCTTTCGTTAAACAGCTCTTAAGGACTGCATATGAATGAGTTTTGGCCGTGGACCCGATGCGAGGTGGCCATTCAAGTATGTAAAACAAATAAATGTGTAAAATGAGATTGTTTCCGCTGCTGGTGGCAGAAATCCCAAAGAATGGCGATGCTCAGTAGAAGACAAATCTACACCCTCATAACTGTCATGTGTAAACCAGTGAATGATGTCACGGACGCTCTAGCCCATAGCCCGTATTTTTTACAGTCTCTGGCACATACACAGTACACAAACTGCAGCCATTGTCTGAATTGAATAAGGCATGAGTAGATAAGTAAGTAAATTAAAGTATGAGAAAGATTAGGTGTATCTTATTCATTCCAGACATGAAATGAGATCATTAGTGATTCAGTCGGCGGGTGAGTCAGTCTAGTGTAGCCTCATCCTTATCCTGCAGTAGCCAGGCAATAGGATCAGCCAGTCACCAAGCCAGTCTATAATCCTGCCTGTCAGCCAGCAAATCAGTCAGCAAGCCGGTTGGTGAGTCAGGTCAGACAGGACAGTTGAGTTCACGGGCCAGCCATTGGACCGAGATGCCCACCCCCACCCATTACCACCACCACCACCCACCACCCCCACCCACCACCGCCACCACCACCCACCCCCACCACCACCACCACCACCCACCCACCACCACCCACCACCCCCCCACCCCCCACCCACCACCCCCCACCACCACCACCCACCCCCACCACCACCACCACCACCCACCACCCCCCAGCCCCCACCCACCACCCACCACCACCCACCCCCACCCCCCCACCACCCTCCCACCACCCCCCACCCACCACCGGAACTCACGTTGTCCCAGCTGAACTCCAGCATGGGCCGGACCAGGGTGAACTCCTCGTTGACCTTCTTGCCCTGGAGGTCGGAGAAGACCTCCTTGAGGCCGTCCCCGATGCGGTACATGGTCATGTCGCGGCGGAAGATGACGCTGAAGGGGAACATGTCGAAGAAGATGCCGCGCTTCATAGGCAGCTTCTCGTAGCCCGGCGCCGTCTTCTGCTGCGGCATGCGGTGCTTGAAGGCGGCGTTGTCGAAGTTCATCTTGTACACCTGGTCGGAGAGAGAGAGAGAGAGGGAGCGACACGCCGGTCTGCGGTTGAGTTTGGGTTTTGTAGACACCCCGCGCCCTGTTTTGCTGACTCTCTCTGCACTGACGGGGCTCGTAAAAAGGTATTTAGATTACAACCGGCGCAAAGACGCGATTCACAAAAGACGTTTTTTTTTTCCCCCTCTTCAAAGTCACCACGCGAGCTTGTTTGTTTGTTAGCAGTCGTTATATATAGCCGTGATATTTTCCAATATCAAAGCAATACACTTTTACTGGTGGTGGTTTTCTCATTTCATATTCATCCTTCAGAGACTGTGACATTTTTGTTGTTGACATTTTTCTGTTGACATTTTTGCTGTTGACATTTTTTCCATGTTGACTAAAATAAAGTGCGCCGTTGTTTGGAAAGACATAATTGTATTATTATTGGAGAGCATTCGAGGAGACCCATTATAAACTGATATGAACTCTTCCCCTCGGGGAAGAGTTTGTATCACTCGGGGATTGCGCCTTCCCGCTTCTTGCTTAATGGCACTTAATAACGAGCGATGTGCCTGTTTCAGACCACCGCCGGAAGGAAACCCGCAACTGTCCGCGTGCGGGTCTCCATGGCGACTCTACGGCCCCTGCGTGTGATGGAGGGGGGGCGAGGAGGGCCGGCTGGGGGTTTGACATGGTCACACGGCTGCTGAGCGCGCTTACAGTGATGACCGACAACATGGTGGCGGCGTCCGGCGGCGACCGCCCCCCCCCCACCCCCCCCCCCCCCCCGGGTTGTTACTTCAGTGTCCCGCTTGGGCTCAGTGGCACACGGCGCCACCGACCCAGAGCCCTGTCCTAATAAACACTTATCTCCGTGCAATAAACACTTGGCGCTCCGAGTGGAAACAAGCTCTTTGGCGGGCGAGGCGGCGGGGATATTAGCACCGTGATGGAGCCGTGAACCGGGTCAAGGAGACGGCACCGGCTGAGGAGGGCTGCCGACCTCTTGACCTATAGGACACGGTTGGACACACACACAGACACACACACACACGTACCACGTATGTCATCTTCTCCGTCTCCTCCTTGGACAGGATCTCCACCTCGATGTCTGTGTTGTAGAACTGCCGGCCCACCTGAGATAGCTGGCCTGGTGGGGAGCAGGTGTGTGGGGGGGGGGGGGGGGGGGGGGGGAGGGGGGAGGACATCAGTAATTAACTGGTGAAGGTTAGCATAAGATCTCCAGAGAAGGATTATGGGTGATGTAGTTAACGGGAGGCTTTGGAAATAAACTCAGGGTGGTGAGTGCCGCGTCATATCATATAACCTTGGACGTCCAATCCCAAACAAATCCACAGGGCTGACCTAGTTGCCATCTCCGTTCTCATGTTGAGATAATTACTTGTCGTGTTGGATTAATCCGGTGTGATGCAGTGGTGATAACAGCATTCTGTGTCAAGGGCTTATTTCCAAAATATTTGCCTGCTTTGAGGGGTGAGAGCACTCAGAATGTGCCGTCCAATATTCATCAGAGCAGCTCATATGCTGAAATCTCCAACACAGTGTTCTGTTTCAGTCTAGAAAAAATGACAGCACTGTGAAATGCCTGATTTGACTTTATATCCTACATCAGAAATATTACCATTCCGCATGAATATGCATCAGCTCTACGAGCAAGCTTATGGCTATGTGACATTCAAATCCTGATAGAAGTGCAAGGTCAAACCGCCATGATGGAAAGTATTCTATGATCATAATATTATATCAAGATGACGGTTATGAGTCGAGACTTTAGATAAACTATTAGCTGGAGTTTCAATGATCTCTTACTCATTTCTAGATGCATTTATATCTCTTATCTGCTTTCTTGTGTTGGTGAAACCTACAATCAAGAAATTTCCTATGAGGCATTTGTTTACAACGTTTGGTTTGCCTGACAAAGTGAAACCGAACGGCTAACCAAATCAAATGAAAATGCATAGCATCCACTGGAAGTATCCACTGCACCCCTGAATTTGACCGACTCTACCAAAGTATAGGTGTGAAAGGTCTCCAATCCCAAAACTGAAGCATTCCTAACCTTCTACCTAAACTGAACTAAGTTCCACCCAATTCCTAAACTAAACCGTGTCTAACCTAACCTTAATCATGTCTCACCTAACCTTAATCATCTACAACCCAAATAACCTAAACGTTAGCATTTTGAGCAGCCGCTTGAACCTCGACACATCCATCGTCACACTCACCCCTAAAACCGCTGCACACTTAATGCATCATGGGAAAGAGCCACCGCCTTGCACCGCGATACACGCCCCCCCCCCCCCCCCCCCCTGCCAGCACACACCGGGCGGCCGGCTCCCCGGGTTACCTTTGACGAACTGGGTGAAGCCCTTGCGGGTGCTGCGGTAGTGGAGGGTGAGGCTGGTCTCGCACTCCTCCTCCACGCAGAAGCTGGGCGGCTGCACCTTGGGGAAGGAGAAGCGGAAGTACTCGTGGAGGTTGTCCAGCTCGTTGATGAAGTCGCGCACGTTTCGGCCCAGCACCTGCAACACATCCATCCGGGCCGCCATGATTACAGTGTGGACGCGCGGCACGTCGCGCCCGTCAGGCCGCCGCATCCATCACGCGCTAAGGATCGCGATGGTTATGACACGACGTGTTCTCTCTGCGCCGCGTGGAGGGCAATGACATCATGTAAACACACATGGAGATAATGGGAGCGAGAGAGGGCGAGAGAGAAAGGGAGAGACAAGAGATTGAATTTAATCACACAAATACAATCTAAACTCAAAACCGAAACAATTCTCTGTGACAAACTCTACTTTTTTCTGAACGTTCACCTTATTGGTAGTATGTTGGGAATAGGTTGGTGGTGGTGTGTGGTGGTGGTGGTGGTGGTGGTGGTGGTGGTGAGGGGGGTCACCTTTAGAATCCTCTCGTAGCCATAGTTACCGATCCTCTTGACCATGTAGACCCCGAAGGCGTACATGAGCTCATCGTGTGTCTTCCCCAGCACCTCTCCAGCTGCCTTGGCCAACCGCAGAATCAGGTTGTCACTAGAGAGAGAGAAAGACAAATAGTCACAGTCGAATTGTTCTTTACCCCCAAAGGGTACGGAATGATGTACCAAAGGAATGATGTCAGGCTGAGACAGAAAATAATGATCAACAAAAAAAATAATTTATCAACGAAAATGAAGACTTTTGGGTTTGATTGTCTGACGTGGGTGAGAGTATGAATAATACAAAGTCAGAATCCAATAACAAAATAAATTTGAGACCTTACTAAATGTTGCAGACCAACCCACCCCCAACCCCCATTGTCTCCAAATCCACAAAACAAGCGGACCCTTACTTGTACATCTGGTGTCGGACAAACTTGAGGTGGGGGATTTCCGCTCGCGCCTCGATCAGCCGCCACACGTCCTCGCCGTACGACTCGTTGATGTAATCGTTTACAGCTTCTAAGTACAGGCCGTACATCTTGAGGGGGCTTGGGACCTCCATTCTACCCCGGATAACTGCTCAGCTGGGAACACAGGGAATCACACAGAGCTGTTAACGAGTGGCTAACGAGTGGTCAGCCAGGTATTAATAATGACTAAGGGACAAGTGATTCATGAGTTGTGAACGAGTCCAGAAGTAGATATTCATATGTTATTCACTGATTATGAAATAATCATATACTGAAATAACACAGCATAACACAACCACTCTTGTGTCTTGGTGGGGCCACTAAATAAGCTACTGTAAAACATCTCAAACCAGCTGAAGAGTATTCATTAGTTTTTGTTCTCACCTTCAATTACTTTTCCATCAGGAACAAAAGATAATTTATGGGGATCTAATTGAAGCGTTGCTAAACATGATTGACAACGCTTTCATTATTTCCACTAGCCGTGCCATTACACTGCAACACCGTGACACGACTGACTTCTGCACGCCGGCCTGCCAAGGAAAAGACCTGTATTTTTCCCCCTCCTCTTACCTATTTGACACAAACCTC
>JAXIVH010000002.1:9104417-9135408 GCA_036785325.1 Urophycis tenuis | reverse complement strand
CACACACAAATAAATACTTTCTTAAACACACACACATTCTATGCTTACATAAACACACACACACACACACACACACACACACACACACACACACACACACTCTCTATTTAATGGGTTATTTTACTCTCTCCAAGTGACAAATGATGCGTCAACATTATACTTGCTGATGACATTCAGAACAGAACGAACCTCGAGAAGAAAACAAACACACAACACAATTTCTGGCAACACAACCCCCAGACATGACAAACACAGGCCTGCTGTACTTACGTGGTTCATTAGCAGCCATGCAGGTGACGCGGTAGGCTGACCTTTCGACTACATTCAATTAGCATTCATTTCAAGGTTACAGAAAATACGGAGGGGAAAAAACAAAAGTAGGCTAGGCCTCGTGTAAAAAAAAAAGGCGTCATTGCTTATGCACATACATTATCATGCTCCTAACGGCGAGTGAGAAAAACGGTGTGCCGGAGCGGTGAGCAAGAAAGGATATCCTAATGTGTGTGTTTATGCAAAGAAAACGAAAAGTGCCCGTCGCGACAGGAATGGCCTCCATTATTAATGGCGGTGTGGCTCCTTTCACAAAGGCTCCCAACCGATGCCCTCCTCTTCTTCCCGCCCAGGAACTCTGTTGAGTCATTGATGAACTCATTATCATATTCCACATCATCCACGCCAATAATCACGGCCGCGGGGGCAGACGGCGTGGCGGCGCGGGAGACTTTTTTTTTTTTTTTGCCTTGTTCCCTCGTCACCTTTACTTTGTGCCTTCATCGCACGGCGTTCCAGGCAGGCATCGCTCGTTTTTATCACTGTGTTTTATCACTCTCTCTCTCTGGCTGCGGCGGCCAGGGTGTCTCGTAAATGACACGGAGCGGGAAGAGAGCGTCCGAGCTCCGTCGATTTCCTACTTTGCGCGGATTTGATCTCCGGTCAGTGTCACCGTTCTGTTTGGGAATTGACTGATGCCGGCTATTTGTTGGGAATTGGAATATTGGTGATGTAACCCCGTGGCATTATTTGTGCTACTATATTGTTTGTCCCATTTCTTTGTTTAGCCTTTGTTCGACTTCTAACATCGTATTTTAGTGCGTGTGTTTATACAAATGAATTAGTCGTTTATTTGCTTGAGCGCATGGGAACATGTCAGCTCGTTTATTTTCCCAAAACACAACAACATAGTAAAAACACAGGCAGTCACGCCCACAACATAGTGGAACATACCACCAGTGATCTAGAGGGGGAATTCGCTTGTCAAGCGACAGTCACCACAGAAGCCCCCCCCAGAATTCACCCTATGGTGGCTAACGAAAACGAGGAGGAAGTGCCACTACTCGTCCACAGCGCGTCCGCGTAGGTGCCGAAGGAGTGGAATCCCTCCGCATCCGCGTAAGGCGGCTGGGCGCAGACGGCTCAAAAGGCACGGCGCCGGGATTCAGAACGGGGGCCCTGGGGCGCCCTCTCCGTGGAGGCTGCGCCATCTCCGGCAAGGCGGAAAAATCTAAATGTGCAGGCTTGAGGCGGTCAACCGAGATGGACTCTAGCCTACCCCCGATATCCACCACGAAATGCTTCGGGCCAGGCACCACTACTCGGAACGGCCCGTCATACGGTGGGCGGAGCGGCCCGCGATGAGCGTCATGCCTGATGAACACAAACGGGGCAGAGCCCAGGTCTGCAGGCATGTGCTCCGGCGGAGTGCAATGTGCCGAAGTCGGAACTGGCGCAAAAAGCCTGGCGTCCGCGCGTATGTCACGCAAGTGTTGTGAAACCGACCACGGCTCCGTAGCACTAGGGATAAACTCCCCAGGCACCCGCAAGGGCTGACCAAAAACAAGCTCAGCGGACGATGCCTGGAGGTCACCCTTGGCCATCGTGCGCAACCCCAACATCACCCACGGCAATTTGTCCACCCAATCGCCATCCGAGAGAGTAGCG
The DNA here is from genome assembly GCA_036785325.1 of Urophycis tenuis. Classification (NCBI taxonomy): domain Eukaryota; kingdom Metazoa; phylum Chordata; class Actinopteri; order Gadiformes; family Phycidae; genus Urophycis; species Urophycis tenuis. The sequence continues at coordinate 9,133,470 of JAXIVH010000002.1, read as the reverse complement.
CGCAACGATGCCTTCAGGGAGCGATGAAAACGTTCCACCAAACCGTTGGCCTGAGGATGGTAGGCTGTGGTGTGGTGCAACCGCACCCCAAGATTCTGCGCGACCGCATCCCACAGCTCGGACGTGAACTGCGACCCACGGTCCGAGGTTATGTCTAAAGGCATGCCAAACCGGGACACCCAGGCGCCGATAAAAGCCCTTGCTACGTCGGTGGTAGTTGTGGTCTGCAAAGGCACTGCCTCCGGCCAACGCGTGGTGCGATCAACAATGGTCAGCAGGTACGTGAAACCCCGGGAATGAGGCAGTGGGCCCACAAGGTCGAGGTTAACGTGCTCGAAACGTCGCTCAGGGACTGCAAAAGTGTGCAACGGCGCTTTAGTGTGTCGGTGAACCTTCGCACGCTGGCACCTGACGCACTCCCGTGTCCACTCCCGCACGTCCTTTTTCAGACCGCGCCACACAAACCTAGCCGCCACTTGCTTGACAGAAGCCTTAACCCCTGGGTGCGAAAGATCATGCATCGCCTGGAAAACGGGCTTCCGCCACGCGGCAGGAACGATGGGGCGCGGAGAGGCCAAGGAAACGTCGCAAAGCAACATGACGCCCGTCTCATCAAAAGGCAGCTCAGCCAGACTCAGGCCAGATGAAGAAGAAGAAGAAAGAAGAAGAAGAATTACTGATTTGATCCCGTGAGGGAAATTTGGTCTTCTGCATTTAACCCAATCGTGAATTAGTGGAACACTCAGAACACAGTGATGGTGAAGCACACAGTGAGGTGAAGCACACACTTAAACCCGATGCAGTGAGCTGCCTGCAACAGCGGCGGCGCTCGGGGAGCAGTGAGGGGTTAGGTGCCTTGCTCAAGGGCACTTCAGCCATGCGCACTGGTCGGGGTTCGAACCGGCCACCCTCCGGTTACAAATCCAAAGCCCTAACCAGTAGGCAGCGGAGCGAAGCTGTCGCACCGTGGGATCAATCGCCTGCTCCTTAGCCATCAGCCTATAATCCAAATTGAGACGGGCGGCACCCGCCACCGCGCGCGACAGACAATCCGCTGCGCAATTGTCCTTCCCCGCCACATGCTGTATATCGGTCGTGAATTCCGAGATATACGCAAGGTGGCGCTATTGCCTCGCGGACCACGGCTCTGTAACTTTACTCATCGCGAAAGTTAGCGGCTTGTGGTCGACAAACGCGGTAAAGGACCGACCCTCTAGCATATTGCGAAAATGACGCACAGCCAGATAGAGTGCCAGCAGCTCCCGGTCGAACGTACTATACTTCCGTTCGGCCGGTCGCAGCTGGCGGCTGAAAAACGCCAGAGGCTGCCATACGCCCCCCACGCATTGCTCGAACACAGCCCCCACCGCCAAATCGGAAGCGTCAGAGGTGAGCGCAACCGGCGCTGAAGGAGAGGGGTGGGCTAGCATAGTCGCATTGGCCAAGGCGGCCTTAACGTCCTGAAATGCCTGCACGCGTTCGGCGGTCCACTCCACGAGCTGCTTAGCCGGATGTTTTAGCGCCTGGTGGAGTGGCTGCATAAGCTGCGCGGCCCCCGGAACAAAACGGTGATAGAAATTTACCATCCCGAGGAACTCCTGTAACGACCTGATCGAGTGCGGCCGAGGAAAACGCGCGACAGCCTCCACTTTGTCCGGAAGGGGAATGGCGCCCTCCGTACAAACGCGGTGCCCAAGAAAATCAATAGTCGAACACCCGAACTGACACTTCTTGGGATGGATAGCCAGGCTGTGTTGTTGGAGCCGCGCGAACAATACCTCCAGATGCCGGATATGCTGTTCGCGGGACTCGCTGGCCACAAGCATGTCGTCGAGGTACACAAAGACAAAAGGTAACTCGCGGACAACCACATCCATCAGACGCTGGAACGTTTGGGCCGCATTCTTGAGTCCAAAAGGCATCCTAAGAAACTCAAACAGCCCAAAAGGTGTAACGACTGCGGTCTTAGGTATGTCCTCTGCGCGGACTGGAATCTGATGGTACCCGCGCACCAAGTCCACCTTCGAAAAAATCACCTTGCCGGCCAAGCCCGCGGAAAAGTCCTGCAAGTGAGGCACAGGGTACCTGTCAGGAACAGTCGCATCGTTGAGACGACGGTAGTCCCCACACGGCCGCCATCCCCCATCCGCTTTAGGGACGATGTGGAGGGGTGACGACCACGGGCTGTCCGAACGGCGGATGATGCCCAGGCGCTCCATCTCCTCGAACTCCCCCTTGGCCACCGTCAGCTTCGCCGGGTCTAGCCGGCGGGCCCTTGCGAAAACGGGGGGACCGGCCGTCGGCAGGTGATGCTCCACGCCGTGACGTACGGTCGCTGAGGAGAAATCCGGAGACTGAAGGTCCGGAAAGCGTGCTAGTAGCCGGACGAAATCATCGGCGCCCGCCGCAGCGCTGGGCAACTGCGCCGTCTGATCGCTCGCTGGGGCGCACACGCGCACCTGAAGATCGCTCGCGTCCAGCAGGCGTCTGTTCCGGAGGTCCACGACCAGGCCGTGTGCGTGGAGGAAATCCGCCCCGATGATGTGGAAAGTCGTGTCCGCCGTGACGAAATCCCAGTCATAACGGCGGCGGCCGAAACAGAGCTGCATGCGTCTTCGGCCGAAAACGCGAACAGTCTCGCCGCTGACGTTCACCATGCGTGGTAACAGGCTGCCAGCGGCGCCACCCGGCGCGCACGTCCGCTCTCTGGGCAGCGCCGGAACCATGCTTGCATGAGCACCGGTGTCGCACAAGAACCTGTAGCCGGAGAGGGCGTCGTGCAGATACAGCAGGGTGACGTCAGTGGAAGTGCCGGTGCCCGTCGTTTCCCTGTACCACGAACGAGCAGGGCTGGCGACACTTCGTGGCCCGGTCGCCGAAGCGCTCGTGGTAAAAACACAAGCCAGGCCGCTGCGAGGGCCGGTCGGACCCGACAGCTACCTTCCTGTCCCTCCTCACGTGTGGCGCTGGGGACGCGTATGCCGGGACGGGCGAGGAACTGCGTTGCGCAATCCAAAACTTATCCGCTTCCATGGCAAAAGCGCGGAGGTCCTCCACCGGGACGTCCGCGAGCGCGGACCTGACAGAGACGGGCAACTGGCGCAAGAAGAGGTGCGTAAACAAGAACCCCGGCTCGTTATCACCCAGCAGCGCCAGCATGTGCTCCATCAGCTGAGACGGCTGGACGGCTGCGGCCACCCAGGCCGTTCAGCGCAAAAAGCTCCCCCGCCCTCTCCGTGTCGGAAAGGCTGAAGTTGTACAGCAGCTGTGACTTCAAAGTCCCGTACTTGCCGTGTATGGGAGGGCGCGTCAGCAGTCCGACAATCTTGGTCGCCACGGAGGATGGGAGCGCGGCCACCACATGATGGTACCGGCGGTCGTCATCAACGATGCCGTGCAGGTCAAACTGCGACTCCGCGTGCGCGAACCAGGCCGCTGGAGAAGTTTCCCAGAACTCGGGGAGCTTAAGTGAAGGTACGTGTGGCGGAGTACCCAGGTGATGGCGGCGCAGGAAAGGTGAGTCGGGCGCCGGGGTCTCATCGCTGTCCTCGGACTTGCAAGCCAAACGGCCGCGGTTTCTCTTCTTTGGCATGTTGAGACCGAAAAAAAACGTTCGGTCCGGTGTCGGGGTCACCAGTTTAGTGCGAGTGTTTATACAAATGAATTAGTCGTTTATTTGCTTGAGCGCATGGGAACATGTCAGCTCGTTTATTTTCCCAAAACACAACAACATAGTAAAAACACAGGCAGTCACGCCCACAACATAGTGGAACATACCACCAGTGATCTAGAGGGGGAATTCGCTTGTCAAGCGACAGTCACCACAGTATGATACTTTTATTTTGGTAAACCAAAACTAGCCAACGGTGATCCCTAAATGAAAGCCCCGCCCTCCTCTAATCATTATGAGATGATCCAAAACACCTGCAGAATCTTTCAAGGAACCAACAAAGCAAGGCAGCGAGGAGAAGCCAAATGTATGTAAAACAAGAACAATTCAAGTCATGTTTAGTAATAATTAAATGTAACCAACAAAGGTCATTTGCTGGCATTTTTATTTGTTCTTTGTCCTCTGGGTGTGACAAATCCACATGTTTGTAGATAATCTAATAACAAAAAATGCATCCCTACATTTGGTCATCGTCTTATCGTTCTGTGCTTGTTTACAGGTTTGGTTGTTTTGTTTGTATTGACTCCCTGACCTTGGACCCTGTTTCTCCAACGTCAAGACACCGCGGTTGAGATAAAAAACGGAACAAATCCAAGATCCTGTTTTCTTGTTTGTCTCCCTGTGTCTGCATGCAACGTTGTATCATGATTGGTCTGCAATTTATTGAGTAAACATCAATTTCTACCAAACTTGTCGCCTGATGTCCTTAATGGGAACTAGTTAAACTATACGCTCCTTAAACCAAGAGCACACTTACTCCCACAAGGGGTTTACAGTGGAAAATCACCAGTGATTGGCCTGCAATCAGTGGCACCGTGTCCACTCTTCGTACAGTCAATAATGATTTATTCGGTAATATAATCCCGTTTCCAAAGTCACGTGCTGTACATCAATTATGAAAATGTAAATCCCTATAGCTGATGTGAATTTCCCCAGTGTTTTGTTTGTTTGTGTGCCACTCTATGGCGGTGAAGCTGGTGCCGGAGCGAATGGGGACCAACATCTAGGAGGTGTGTGAAGCTGAGCCGAAAGCTCCTGTTTCACCGTGGGGTTCTGAAGAGTCGGGGGGGTGAGGGTAAACTTTTTGCACAGTATTTTTAGTAACTGGTCCGACTTCAGCAAGAGCTGAAGGAAGCGTTTTTCCAAGTTGCGAGCACCGCAAGGTTGCATGGTAAAAAGTGAATGATAGCGGGATATGATGACATTTCCGCTCTTATTTTTTTGTATTTTTTGTATCGGGATACATTCGGCATTGTGTTACTGGCGACCGTGTGCATGGATGCCCCTGTATGCATGCACACGGTCGCCAGTAACACACACACACATGCACACACGCACACCTTGTCTGCTTATTTGCACTGCATGGAGGTATTTCATCCGCTCTTCCGAAAGGCTGGGCATCAAGTGTGTGTTGGAAAAAGTGGGATACTGCCAATATGTTGTGTGTGTGTGTGTGTGTGTGTGTCAGAGCGAGGCAATATGTTGGTGTCAGTGAGTGAGAGGCTGCTACTGTTGCGGCCTGTGTGTGGTTTTCTATGTAAATAATGTGATGATTCAGAATAAAGCAACAACTCTGATGTATTCAGCTTAACCAGCGCTGTGTGTGTGTGTGTGCGTGTGTGTGTGTGAGTGTGATTGTGTGTGTTGTGGCTTTCATCGTTTTATCAGAAAGACCTTGTCTGTCCTGTGATTAATCATTCGCCAGCCCTATAAGTCTTCAGACAGAGTTTGTTGTTTACAGCAAAGCAACAGCATAACTTCATTCACAACTTCCCATGCAGTATTCACAAACTGCCTCCTCAGATTTGTGCAATCCACCGACTTTAACGTTCATGTTGGTGTTTGTATTCATAGAGATGTTTTTGTGTTGGTGAAGCTTGAACCCCAATTTTCAAACGATCACAGGTTTTATGTCCAGAAATCAATGTGCTGCAAAACAAGTGGATACCCGTCTATTATTCATGGTAAAGATTAGCATATATTGTAGAAATGCTTTTCACTTCAGCGTATTTGACCAAAACGACATCTTTCATACTTTAATAATTGATATGGGTTGAGAAGGCTCTCATTGCATATCGTACATGTCCCTATTTGCAAGTTAAACACGGATATTAGTGTTGGACAGCACATAAGAGAAACCTTAGGCTACGTCCTTATGTTGTGCAACAACTCGACATGCTACCCAGCTGTGTTAGCCTGGTGCAGGCTGTTATGAGTGGCAGCAGACATCTCATTTTGATATGGGTAAATGTTATGTTAACAACATGAATGATCTCAACACATCTTCTGCAGTACAAATAAGATATGGATAACAATGTAATTGGTTAGTGTTCTCGGTTGAATGGGTCACTGGTCGAGGGGGGGTAAGTACATTTTCGTCCCATGACGTCTTCAACTGTCTTGCGCCTTTCAAAATGGCCCCGAGTGTGATACAATAATTAGGCCCCCCTCTGCTGGCAGCAGTGGGATATTGCACCCCCTCTGATAGGTGTTGGATTGGAACAGCGGCCGGTCCTCCTCAAGCCAAAGGCATCTGCCATGAAGTGCCAGAAAGCATGGGGTGGGACCAGATCCATGATAGTTTTTAGCCTGGAACAATTTATAAATGATGAATTAATATTCTACTGGCCCTAAGTAACCACATGTTAAGCCCAATGTCCTTGAATCAATTGTGTGTTATGGCTTTAAACTTCAGCAACCTAAGATGCACAGACTGGACTTGGTACTGATACTGAGGTACACAGCGCTGGCATTTTTATGATGCTTTGATCTCAATAATTTTGATGAAACATCCAAATCAAGGGATGATATTGAGGGGGCATGAAAGTGTAGTAGTGGTCAGGGTGTTCTAACAGCCAAAAGGTACTGGGATCAATATCCCATGTATGCAGCTTACCTAGTTGAATGCATCTGAAGTCACTCTCATTAGCCTTTGGATAAAAGAATCAGCTATATATGAATAGATTGTGGACTCATGAAAGCTAATCGAATAGTTTGGTATCAGCGGATGAACCACAGTTCAAGCGTCTGTGCTTCCTGTTTAATATATGTTTGTATTATTCATGTCGCCTCTGCCGCTACAGTGAGTAATCAGACTGATGTATTTGGCCTGAGTATCTCTGAACATGTGTTGCTGGGTCGTGGCTGAGCCAACCGGTTGCGAAGCCTTACCAGGAGCCTTCGCAGAGGGGACAAAATGGAGAGCAGATTGTGGCTCCTGTCTATACTGCTGGTTAATGAGCTGTGTGCCAAGCTGCCAACCTGTACTCTGACGGGCCCGCTGCCTGTGAACCTGTTATTGGTTCACTCATTAGATTAACCTTCAGATGCACTGTACGGCCTTAAAAACCCAATTCCCCCCCAAATGTGGGATTAATTAAGGATATTTTATAATCTTAATACGTCTATCTCTTTCCGTCAGCAGTAATGTGTGTAATTTATTGCACATACAATTGACAGACTGTTTGTGTGTACATTTGTGTTACACATGTAAACATTGTTTTACATGCATTATTCCTTATTTTGCAGGCAAAACCACATCTTCAGTTCTAGCTACCATTATTAATCAATTCCTTCCCAGTTACAGCCAGTTAGTTTGTTTCCACGCGTCTCAATCAAACACGATGCGATGAAACGTGACACCGTAACATTCTGGGGATGTTCATTCAGGGCTGAGAAGGTTCCGGGTCACCACACAATCACCTTGCCATCACCTTGCGTTTAGGTCATAATAACTTTTAATGCAAAGGGGACACTCCCCCACTCCCCCACTCCCTCCCTCCTCCCCCCCCCCCTCCCTCTGTCTCTCTCCCTGTTGTTTTGCCGGTGGTACCAGCTGGCTTCAGAGGGTAAACATCTGCATCAGTAAGAATCATGTCTGCCATTCGGCCCGCCCCTCCAGCCTGCAGCACATGTGATGCCTTTTATATCCCTCTCATCCCTTCATCCATCTCTTCTGCCAATTCCCCCCCCCCCTCTCCCTCTCTCTCCCTCCATGCCTCCCTCCCTCCCTCCCTCCTTCCATCCCTCCATAATGATGGTCGGCTCCAGGACCTGTGGTGTTCGAGGTTTGGTGACGGCTCTTGGTCTTTTAATCCAAGTTCATGGAGGATAAGTACCCGAGTGGTGGAGATAAGTGGTACACTTCACCTCCATTTTGGGACACCGTTAAAAGGACTTGTTTTATTTTGAGTGACGTTGGACTTTTACTTCTAAAGAAAATGAAATTGTATTTTTAACCTTGCTGCGTAACTATTATTTGGGTTAACCAAATCTGAACCAATAGCAATTTTTAGCTTAATCGACTGAATCTGTACAGTTTGATCACTATGGGTCTACTCATAGTACCAGTCTGATCACTATGGATCTAATCATAGTACCAGTCTGATCATGGATCTAATCATAGTACCAGTCTGATCACTATGGATCTAATCATAGTACCAATCTGATCATTATGGATCTTATCATAGTACCAGTCTTATCACTATGGATCTAATCATAGTACCAGTCTGATCACTATGGATCTAATCATAGTACTGGTCTGATCACTATGGATCTAATCTTAGTACCAGTCTTATCACTATGGATCTAATCATAGTACTGGTCTGATCGATCATTATGGATCTAATCATAGTACTGGTCTGATCGATCATTATGGATCTAATCATAGTACTGGTCTGATCGATCATTATGGATCTAATCATAGTACCAGTCTGATCACTATGGATCTAATCATAGTACCAGTCTGATCACTATGGATCTAAACATAGTACCAGTCTGATCACTATGGATCTAATCATAGTACCAGTCTGATCACTATGGATCTAATCATAGTACCAGGCTGATCACTATGGATCTAATCATAGTACCAGTCTGATCACTATGGATCTAATCATAGTACCAGTCTGATCACTTGTGATCAGAACCTGATTCTGACAGGATCCTTCCAGCAGTGGATCAGTGGACATTTTTCCAGTTCTGTTTGCTTTTCCATACTTTCCTGCTTCAAAACCACACCGGCATCCTCAAGGGGCCCGCAGTAAAATTCAAATGGTTCTGCAATGACAATGATTATTCCCAAAAGGACCCTCAGTCTGCTGACAAAGTGGCACAGCCTCCCTCAGCCAGACACACAGAGGCACTGGGCAGGGAAGAGATGCTCAGTCTCCTGACTGCAGCTCAGGCCAGGAACAAGACAACAACCATCCTGTCAGGTGAACCTCTAATTTACCACCACACATGTCCTCCCTTCACCCGCTGCCTTTAGGTTTTTTTGTCTCTCTCCCCCACTGCCCCTCTCTCCATGTCCATCTGTGTGGGTGTGACTCCCTTGATCTTTATCTCCCTCGCTCTCTAGCCCTCTCATTCTGACTGTCTTTTCATCCAGGTCATTGCCTTTCCCTCTGTCTGTCTCTCAATCGTTCTATCTCTCATTCTCTCAATCTCTCTCTCTCTCTCTCTCTCTCTCTCTCTCTGGCCCTCTCCGTGTCCCTCTCTCGCCCTACCCCTCTCTCTCTGACTTCCTGGCTTGTCTCCATTTCTCTTCTCGCTCGTCCTCTCGTTAGATTATCATGATGATCTTCACCCGTTATCGTCGCTCTCATAGCCATTATCTCTCCCTCTCCTCCACCTCTACCTCCTCCTCCTCCTCCTCCTCCTCCTCCTCCTCCTCCTTCGTCCAACCATTATGTTAGCCAGTCAGCCATGACCCTCCTCTACCCCTCGCACTCCCCCCCCCCCCCCCCCCCCCTGGCTTCCACCATGCTCCTGCGGGATGCTGTCCTGGTGTGATAGCCCACCACCTGGGTGGGGGTGGTGGGGGTGGTTGAGGGATGGTTTGCAGCAGGAGCTGGAAGGTGGTGCTGGTGGTGGTGGTGGTGTGTGTGTGTGTGAGCCACGGAGGAGAGAGGAGAGGGGTACTGGGGTTGGCAGGGAGGTCGCTAAGGTAGCTCACTCCTCCGCCCTCCCCGCCATCTGCGCCAGATGTCCGCGGTGCGCCAACGGCGGCGGCTCTACGTGCCATCGCCTCCTCCTCCTCCTCCTCGTCCTCCTCATCCTCCTCCTCCTCCTCCTCGTCCACCTCCTCCTCGTTCTCCTCCTCGCGATGGGAAGCCAGCTTGACACAACCATCTGCGCCTTCGGCTGGCAGCTTGTGCTCCCTGACGAGGTGTCACAGGTCCCAGAGGTCCCTTGGGGTGGGGAAGGGTGGGGTGGGTGGGTGGGTGCACGGGGGGTCCTTATGAAAATGACTGCATGAGGCTCAGCAGTTTGTAGTTCCTTAGCTCTTTTAACCCCCCCCCCTCCCCCACCCCACAGAGAGCTCTGTATCCTATTAACAATTGTATGGCCGACGCCTGGGAGAAATAAGCAAGAAAGAGGTGAATAAGTTGAGACGACGAAGGAGGGTGAGGGAAGTTTGTTGAGGCACAGCCGGTGTTCGGCAGCTCCGGCATCTGCTTGGCTGGGTCAAACCGGCCCCCTCTGAGCGGCGCCTCTGTAGCTCTGGGATCTGTTGGTGCTGTCTAACCGCTGTGCTCTGGGGGCCTTCAACCTCACACCCGTATTCTCCAGCCCCCCCCCCCCCCCCCCTTTCTCTTTCTTTATGTAATCTGATTAGATTTCTTTTCTTTCTGCGGGGCCTGGAGGCAGACTTATTACATTCCAGGTTTGGAGAATATAGATCTCCGTCGAGGGGGGATTTTTTATTTTATTTTTATGCCCCCTCATTTCATGTTTCCATCTCTGGAGAGATTGAAGTGTGGTTACACGACACGGGCTGCCAAGACAGCAAGGAGTGAGTCTTTTTTCATCTCTTACTGCGTTAAAATAAAAAAATAAAAAAACATAACAAGGTCTGAGAAACAGGTGGGCCGTGTGTGGCGCATTGTTTCTTGAGGAACGTTCTCCGGGAGAACACGTTCTCCTTGATCTTTGATTGCACAAACTATCCGCCCTAATCAGTAAATAGACCCCTTGCTGTTCCCCTCTTCCCTCTCCACCGCAGTGATTCGCCACGTTTCAAATTGCGGTTTAAACGTCAGATCGTGGGTCTGAAATAATGGGACGAGTGAGTGTCATCAGAAGATAGAACTAATAATTCGTTTCCGACGCTTCCTACAAAATGTGACATCAAAACAGCCCTCTTAACAGAGAGGACGTTTATGTGACTAATTGATGCTCTGGTACACACACACGCACACGCACACACACACAGCCACCCCTGGTTTGTTCTTTTGGCAACACAAGTGATTGTGAGCAACTAATCCGCCGTGAAGCAGAGATCAGAATGGTGTCAATTCGAAATGTGATATTAAGCCAAGGAAAGGCTGAAGTGCTGTTGAACAAGTTTATTTTCCTTCGGTTCTTTTTTTTTTTTTTTGTCGGTTGCCCTCGTCGTCCAACTCAAGCCCCCCCAAGCTGCTTCACAGGCTTTTACACGTGAAGTGGAAGCGCTATTTCTGTCACGGTGTTCAGAATAGATGTCAAAGTCCAGCTTAACAACTCTCCCATCGACATGTTTTTTTTTTTGCTCCAGCACTTAGATGTTAAATTTAGCACATATTTGACTTTGCCGTGTTACGCTAACCCCTGGAATGCTCTGGACTACCACTCCTAATACATACAGAGTGAAAACCCAACCTGGTGTTTGCGGCGCCATGTGGCGCCCCGGCCCCTTGTCCAATGGGCTCCCGCTCGTTCGGCGATTCAAACATGGCGGTGGGACGCCCCGCTCCTCTATTGATCTCTGTGTTGTCCTCAGTCTCGCCTGTGAGTCATTGGACAATGAAAATGTCTGCTAAATGATACATTTGGTTTCATTTTGCGGGGATCAAATAAAAGCGGGGAGGGCGGCAGTAGCTCAGTGGGTAGAGCGGGTCGTCCGCTTACCGGAGGGTCGGCGGTTCGATCCCCTTGATGCCCCCTCCTCCTCCAACTGTCCACATGTTGAACCCCACAAATGTACTGATTGAAAGTTGCTTTGAACAAAAGCGTCTGATAGATGCCCCCTTTACCCTTTAGGTCTGAATGAACCACCCCCCCCCCCCCCCCCCCCCCCCGCCCGCCCTCTGCCCTCAAAACTGCCAAAACGCTGTTGGAAACTAAGAGCTTCGACTCTCTCTATCTTTACAGAGAGATCTGGCAGCACTTCACCCCCCCAAGGGGGATAAGATGCAGTGATTATAGAGGCCTTTTGATGGTTACCACTGTAGATGGAAATGTGGCGTGGTGCGGTAAGTTGGTTATAAGCGCTTTATAAATTAGCCGTGTTCTGATGAAATGCTGCTAGCGCGCAGTGGACTGAACGCCCTCGCCACTGTGTTTATGGCCTGCCGAACATTAGCCCAGTCAGCACGTTTTTTTTTTTTTTTCTGCCATTAAAATGTCCATCTCCCGAAGTTATCAGGACACTTTTCAGCCTTTAAAGGCAAACGGAGACATTTGGTCGTGGGAGTAGAGAACTAATGCTGAGTTTGTTTATGACACTGCTTCCCGTTTAAACATCGTTCTTTCAGAGGGCAAGGCAGGGCTAACGCAGAATGCCAATATTATTACTGTAATCATTACTATCACTATTATTATCACTATTCGTATGATTATTAAAATGAGCTTTACTCAACAACTAAAAATTGTTACCAACATGACTTCCCGCCGCTGTAAAGACGCTTGGGGGGGGAAAAAAAGCAGAAATTAGACATGTCACCTCAAATCCCCGGGAATGGAGCGTTTTAATACGTGTGACTGCACAGACAGTAAAATAACCCGCAGCTTGTAAAAGCCTGCCGACCCTTCCTAAGTGTGATAACTAAGAGTCATTAGCCGGGTGTTCCTGGGTGACAGTGCTCTCGCCAGGCAGCCCTGGCTGTTGTCGATGCTTTCTGGCACCCATTAAGGGAGGTGGTTGTCATATTCGAAATGCAATGATTCAGAAAAAAAAAAAAAAAAACTAAAAAAAACCCACCGGGGCTTTTATACTCGTAAAGCTGTCTTGGAGCACTGTAGCCTTGGCATTAGCATTGTCTTCATCCTTTTTCATACATTTTTTTCTGTCCGCCTGGCAGATGACACTGAACATGTTTATGTTTTTATGGGGTGTTAAGTTATCCAAAATCACATAACGCTTTATTTACCCCGCATTACATGAGAGCACAATGATCTTTCTTCGCTGTCTCCTTCTCTCTTCTCTCTCTCTCTCTCTCTCTCTCTCTCTCTCTCTCTCTCTCTCTCTCTCTCTCTCTCTCTCTCTCTCTCTCTCTCTCTCTCTCTCTCTCTCTCTCTCTCTCACACACACACACAGACACACACACAGACACACACACACACACACACACACACACACACACACACACACACACAGAGGCAGGCTGGTCTCTGTTCACCGCTCTGCACGGCCATCTTTTCTTGCCTCCGGCTGTGTGCGCCTGTCTTTACCAATGTGTCTCCATCTTTCACTTTCTTTCTGCTTCTCCGCAACCACTCCCTTTCTCTCGTCCCATCTCTCTCTCTTTGTCTCTCTGTGTCTTTCCCTGCTTTTCTCTCCCTCTCTCTTCCGTATTTATTAACCTGTTTCTGTCTCTCTTTCTCTTGCTCTCTCTTATCCTCTTCTTCCCCTCCCCCCCCGCCCTCCCACTGTGTCGATGGCTCTTTCTCCGTCTCTCTCAGCCGCCCTCAATCTAATCATCTCCATTCTGCCTTCTTGCCGGAGTGGCCTGACCGCTTCTCACTATTTAGACTTGTAGCGCTATTGATCTGCGTGTAAACAGGACATGGCTTCTCTTCTCCCCCCGATGCAATTTCTGCTTAACTCATCCATCAATAACGCCACGCACAACAGCCACGCACGCCTGCTGGGAAACACACACATTGATATTCGGCACAGGCTAAGAAGGACGCCTGGAACAACCCTGTGAAACACTCACACACACACACACACACACACACACATACACACACACACACACACACACACACACACACACACACACACACACACACACACACATACACACACACACACACACACACACACACACACACACACACACACACAGATACACAAACACAAGCAGGTATGCATGCAGTAAATCACTAAGTACACACATATGTGCAGATGTAGCCAATAAGTCGTAAAGGCACATATGGATACCCACACACACACACACACACACACACACAGAAGCGTGAACACATACAAGCACATGTATGCATGCTATGCATGCTATGCACTAACTCACAAAGACAAGTGTGTACACACACACACACACACACACACACCACTCAGACGCACACACACACACACTTCTCAAAAGACCCTCATAAATAACCTGTCCTCTGTAGCCCCCCCGTGGAGGAGTCAGCCTGTGTGTTCACCAAACACTCTCCTCCTTCCATTACCTCCTGGCTGTAGGTCAGCGCCCTCCTCCCAACCCCTCTGCTTGTGTTTTCACTCGTTCACACCCACCCTAACCCTCCCACCACCCTTGCTGTGCTATAGGCCGTAATCATCCTACTATAGAGCCATCGCCATTTTAGCTCCTCGGGGGAGCGGGGGCACGCGCGCGCGGGGGGGGGGGGGGGGGTTGCCCATCAATGCTTGCAGGCGAATATACGATTTTATTTCCCCTCGCTGAATAGCCGGATTACATGCATTATTCACCCGCTAATACCACGGCACAGCCACGCGCAAATTTCCACTTTCACGCGGAAATGCATTGCATTGCATTGGCCGGTGAATGCCTCCCATTATGTACATCCCCTGTATTGCACCTTTACAGCGCCTCGCCATCGCCACGCCAACCACCACTCCCCGGCGCCGCCCACTTTCATCGCGTGCCTCCATCTTGTATGGTCGGAGCTGCGACATAACAGCACTGGACACACAGGGCACACAGAGGCAGGACGAGTCGCAGGCTGGTACCGCTTATGCATGTGTGTAAAGATATCAGAGGAGCACAGTATGCAGACAGTGTGTAAAGATACTAGGAGAGCCCTCGTCCTCATTATGCAATGTGTTACCAGTGGAGCCCTGATCCCCAGTATGCAGACAGTGTGTAAAGATACCAGGAGTGTTTCGGTCCTCAGCATGCAGTGTAGAGATACCAGGAGTGTTTTGGTCCTCAGTATGCAGTGTAAAGATACCAGGAGTGTTTCGGTCCTCAGTATACAGTGAAAAGATACCAGGAGTGTTTTGGTCCTCAGTATACAGTGTAGAGATACCAGGAGTGTTTTGGTCCTCAGTATACAGTGTAAAGATACCAGGACTATGTCGGTCCTCAGTATACAGTGTAAAGATACCAGGAGTGTTTCGGTCCTCAGTATACAGTGTAAAGATACTAGGAGTGTTTCGGTCCTCAGTATACAGTGTAGAGATACCAGGACTATGTCGGTCCTCAGTATACAGTGTAAAGATACTAGGAGTGTTTCGGTCCTCAGTATACAGTGTAGAGATACCAGGAGTGTTTCGGTCCTCAGTATACACTGTAAAGACACCAGGACTATGTCGTTCCTCAGTATACAGTGTAAAGATACTAGGAGTGTTTCGGTCCTCAGTATACAGTGTAGAGATACCAGGAGTGTTTCGGTCCTCAGTATACAGTGTAGAGATACCAGGAGTGTTTCGGTCCTCAGTATACACTGTAAAGACACCAGGACTATGTCGTTCCTCAGTATACAGTGTAAAGATACTAGGAGTGTTTCGGTCCCCGGCTTGAGGGCTGTTATGGGTCTCGCAATGGGGCCGCAGAGACCCCACTGGGAGGAGAAGGCAGCTATCCACCATCGGCCACCATCTATTATGAATCACCTAATCAAAATGGGGGGAAGATGGGGTCTTTTCTGTGGGACCAAGGGGAGTTGGTGGGGGGCTGGGTTATGGCTTTATAGCCCCATGTCTGAGGTGTGGGCCCAGTCATTCCCATTACATTAGATTGACTTGTTGTTGTTGTTGGGGTAGATCGTGGCAAGGTACTGTAACTCTGTACCATTAAGCGATCCATTTGAGGAAATAACGGAAACACAATAAATAAGGGTGGGTAAAGCTTCACCATGTAGGGGAGTGTGCCAGAGGAGGCCAGAGAGGTTTTCCCTACAACATCAAATTTATAGAGCAATAGAAGCGGATTGCCACTGTTGCACCACTATCATGAGAAGAATAAGCAGGCAAAGAGAAAGATAAATGGATGAATAGATTATTGTATGGATGGTTGCATAATTGAATTGATTCATGGACGCCCAGTTGATTCATAGACGGCTGGATGAATGGAAACATTCACTGATGGATAGATGCGCAGATTAATGAGTGAATGTTAAAATAATGAATGGATTAATGGATAGATGGAAGGATGGAGGGGTGAAATGTTTCAAGCAGGGGTCGCCAACGTGTTGCTCGTGAGCTACCAGTAGCTCGCCACCCCATTCCAGGTAGCTCGCCTAAGGGTTAATTATATCCAATCAAATTCATAGATGTACCGCTCCCTTCTTACACAAAATGATTATTTGCCAATTAGTTGTCACTCAAACAGTTGTGCTGCTTAAAACATACTATTTTCATGAAGAGTGGGAAACGTAACGTGATGTTTTAATGCAAAATGTGAATTGTGGACACCAACATTTTGTAAATGTTCAGGCAAAACAAGCTTATTCCGTTTGTTTAGTTTGAAATAAACTATGACAATAAATGTTATAAAACATGAGTAGCTCTCGGCCATTTTGATTTATTAAAAGTAGCTCCCAGAGGAAAAAAGTTTGTAGACCCCTTGTTTAAAGCATGGAAGGATGACTGGATGGATGGGTTAAGAGATGAATTGATAGCTGGATGCTGAGATACAGGAGAATGAATGGATGAATGGATTGATAAATTCACAGATGCCTATATTGGTAATGTTGATATGTTATAATGTGATATGTTGATAGAACAATCATCTCCAATGCAAGTCTGGGCTGTGAGATTATCATTGAGTTCAAGGAGTTGCAGGCTGGAATTTACATATTCCCTCTTGAATACCAAAACACCCACTGGGAAGACATTAATAATGTATCCCAGAAACATAATAACCTAATGACGGATGACTGATTGATGATGTCTATTAAGTCATCATCTAGTCCTTAAATTATTATCTGTTTACTACCAAACGCCGTCACCAAATTACCGCTCACCACAGCGGTTCATCAAGGGAAGCGAAAGCTTTATTGTGAAAAATTAGCCTTTTCCCGCTGCCCAAGAATATTCACCTGATTTACACAATTGTCTTCTATTATTTACAAAAAAAAACAACCGTTATTCATTATAAATGTCACAAAAGTGTAAGCGATTATATTACATAGCAACAGCCGAAGAAAAAAAAACCTGAAAGCAGCTGTCTCTCTCAACACAAGGGCAAGGCAAAGAGTCGCCCCTCTGAAGTTCTCTCTGTGGTGATGTTTCACCAGGCAGATTCCTGAGGCTCAAAGCCACTTTGAGAGAATGGTAAGTGGCTGTGTGTGGCCCCCTTCATAGAAACTCGCCTGCAGAAAGGTTGATGCCACGCTGATCTTTTATTACAATGTTAAGCATTCAGTCCCCCCCCCATGGGAAAAATGTCTGGGAAATGATTGTTCTTCCGATTATTACTGCCAGGGGTTTTTTTTCCTTTCAATATTCCGCCGTTGGGCTTATTTATGGACGGTCTCCCTTCCCTGTTTGATATGAGTTTGGGGGTTCCTTCTGGAAGAAGAGTCATAAGGTGCATAAGACAGAGGCCAGGGACCCTCAGGTGCGGAGACACAGCGCACGCTGGTCATAACCTTTACGCTTCCGCCGATGGCAACCGCTCGCTATTAACGCATCGATCCAGCGGCGAGGAAAACAAAAAAAACAAAAAAACCCCATAAGGGCAGGAAGTCACAGTACGCCCGCCTCCCTGACCTTTCACGGGACGGCCAGAGAGACATACAAGAGTTCCTGCGCCGTCTCGCCGCGTGGCCCTTCAGCGCCACGCCCCGCCACATCAGAAGCAGCGTGCATGGGAACGGGGGAGGGGAGAGCGCCCACCGCCTCAGATGGACGAGACAACAAAGCAAGAGAGAGAGAGAGAGAGAGAGAGAGAGAGAGAGAGAGAGAGAGAGAGAGAGAGAGAGAGAGAGAGTCCTCAGGGTGTCATAGAGCAGACGCTTTGTTAAACTGATGTTTTTCGCCGGCTGGGAGGAAGGGGGGGGGGTACAGGGCTGTCCGGTGCCATTAATATTTGATTGATACCACTGGAGTTGACCTTTAAGATATCCCGGTACTGAGCGTTCTCACGCAACCTTTTCTTCCCTCCGTGGGTTTCTCCTGGGGTAGCTCAGCCTCCCTGCCATCTTTTGGACGGGGTCCGCTACACACGACACAAATCCATACGTGAAGGTCTGATCCATACATTATGATTTACACAGAGGACACGGGGGGGGGGGGGGGGGGGGGGGGGGACGCTTGGACGGAGACGCCGGCACCTTGCACAAGAGGAGGACTTGATCTTCAGCCTTCAGGGCCGCAGGTGTGTGCTTCAGGGTCTCTCAACGAGGCCCGCCGGCCCCCCAACTCCTGCCTTTGGTTCCCGGGGTTAAAACCGAAAAATACATCTGCCATGTGATAAGTGTTTGAGTAAAATACACAAGCCAAGTCGGAAAAAAAAAATGCAGAGCAATGGAAATGAGCGCAAATCCATAATTGCATTATAGCGCCGCAGTGGAAACATCCAGTTGGCTTTATTCATATTGATATATATCGGATCAATAACAGTGTTATTGTTTTATCACATTATTATAGTTCTGTCATAAAGTTAGCCAACCGTGTCTGGCAGCTGAATGTCTTGGTGTCTGCAGGACTATTAGCTACGTGGTTAACGTTTCAGGACAAAATCTCGGCAGACTTTTGAGCGTGCTCAATGGGGAAAATGAGGCCACCAAGTGGTTCATGGTTTGATTGGTCCACCTTGTCCCCAGGCCAGGTGACCAATTTACCAAACCGCGGAGTCAGCCGGCTACCTGTAGTTACACTTAATCAACCCACAACCTCCACCGGATTTCTGTTCGGGGACGTTTAGAGAAGAGATTGCTTTTGCCAATCTCACAGGGAGATTGAAGCAGTGAGGCCTTGTTCTCTTCATGGGATTTTAATGTAACGTTGCAGGGGAGATGGCTCCTGCCTTTAATGTGTTATGATGATTAAAACCACTGCTCACCAAAATTCAAAGGTTTCTGAGGCTCAAGTGGGCTCAAATATTTTTATTAAAAAAAACAACAACCAGAAATTCTCTGTTGCTCCCATTGGAAAAGACCAGGCCGGCTCCAGGAGGGTGAGCCACAGCGCAGTGTCTGACACCATTATGTTGCTCAAGGGCACAGCGGGAGTATTAAAGGGTAACATATGGTGTACATTGTGGGTTTCTTTTGTCCTTTTAGAAAGCCCTACTGCGCGTCATGATGTTGAAAAGGTGTTGGATACTGTTTCAGAACTTCATCTGGTTCCAGAGACGATTTTCAGGAGGTTCACCAGTTTATTTTGTATCGTTAAGTGTGTTTACTTACACTTTCAACTAACAGCTAACATGACGAGTCTGTCTGGGGGGAAAGCTCACCTAAACAAGGGGAGCACGTGCACACTTGTACAACACAGTTTGAACCCGGCACCTTCTAGCTGTTAGCCACCAACCAAGCAATAAATCAATAAAAGCGATAGAAAAAACAGCAGTGGACGTGCCGGCTAGCAGTTACTCTACAGTTCATGCTGACCAATTATTTATTTCTTTATCCCCTCTGTTGAATCGGTTGCAGTCCATTCCCTCATCGCTCTACTTCTGCGTTCAGGTCAAAGATCGATGCAAGGGTTCACTTGATTGCATTGATGTTTTAAGTGTATTTAAGTACATTTAAATATGTTCCTTTTTTCCATATAACTGACATGATACCTTCAGAAAGGAATCCAAACCTGCTGTGGTATCACTGCATATGAAACAATTTCATTAAAAATAGGCCTACTACATACCAAATATTATTTCCCTTTTCGTATATAGATGTTTGTTTTTCTCTCTATATATTCCCATTAGATGCTGCTCTTCAGACAGGAGCTGCAGAAAGGGACCAGTGAACCTCCCATCATTTTTACAGTTGAAATTGGATTCTCTCGTCTGTTAGAAGGGGAGGACAATAGAGGTCCCTCTCTGTAAACGACATGAGATTTAGCAGAATGGGTGGAACATAGCTGCGGGAGCCTTCTGGATAATGGTTTCATTTTTTTTTAACGCTCTGCGCGGTGTCCCGGCATTTCTCTGAGAGATTGTGGTGTCCGTCCAATTGATGTAGGCCATTTGATCAGGGGAGACCGGTGACACAATGTTAACCTTAAACAGTGTGGGAGCATTAGAATCCATTACTGCTCCTTCAGCTCATCCGCGCAATTCAATCCGGGGCGGGCGCCACACAGACCGCACTCATCCGGCCAGGGTTGACGGTGGAACCCCTCTCATCCCAACTGAAAAGACCGACCCGTTTGGAGGCGGGACTTCCTGTTTGTCGTTCAAAATGGAGGGAGGCTTTGGTGTTTTTCCCCCCCCCTCTCAAACGGCTAAATTGATTTTATTTTGAGATTGCTCATTGATTAGGCTGGTTCAAATTTAAGGCTCTCTTTTTTTTTTTTCCCTCGACATTTCTCTTGACCGCCCGGATGTTTGCTGGAGCGCAGCCTGGGCGCCTACAGACGAAGTCACGCTGTTTCAAATGTTTACTGTCATGATGAGAAATGTGCTTTCAAGACGCGCGTCAAGTTCAGGGCGTGCCCGAGGAAATATAGTCGAGTGGGCACTAATGGATTTTGTAATTGGAAGTTGCATTGGTGGGATTATATCATTTATAGGTGTGTTTCAAAAAAGACCCCGAGTTTAATAGAAAGTGCCTCTGGGTAGAATTGGCCACTGCCTAACTCGGGACAGAGTCTAATGGATTTTTTTAACCGACAGCTGCCCTATGGAGACTGTTATTTCATGTTGGTTACGCTTAAGTCGAATAACTTTTCACTTTGCAACCTTTCCAAATATACATATTTTTTTCCTCTTCTTTTTCCCCCGAAATTGATTTTTACCACCACATTTTAACCACTCGTTGTTATAGCAGAGAAATGACATTTTCTTTGAGGCAGAATTTAAATTCCATTTTAAGGTTCAAATACCTAACGAGGAACTGCTTGCTGAATTGAATGAGTCATTAAACTTCATCATGTAGGAGGAAAAAGTTTCTACCCTCCCTTTTACCCCGCAACCCAAGTCAACGTGGCAGCATTAGCTAAATGTGCTCTGGCTGGACTAAAATGGTTTAGCCTAAGCTTACAGGAAAAAGGTGTGAACCAGCAGGCGAGGTTAGCATGAATCCAATCACAAAAGGTTATGTTTAGATGTTTAGTAACCTCCCGAACATCAAACAGGAGATTCAACCGCTCTAAATAAATCTTTCAGAAGCGGGTAGCTAGAAGAGACTATATTCTCCATGCTCAGTGCTTGAAACATACATCGCGCCGCCGCGCTCGTAATTATCTTACGTGACACATGTACTTCTCCGGCTAATCTGTTGTTTGGTAAAAGCCATTATCGTCGAGCGAGGGCCGCAAACACAATGAAATGTTGATGAAAAAAAAATCACCTGGCAGTGTTTTCCTGCCCTAGGCAGGACATTAAATGCAATTTGTTATTCAGTTCACACTACATGTGGGCTGCTAAAATGCTCTTTCACAACGGCAGGAAATTTGAAGCGATGTTTGAGAACATTGAGGGAAAAAAAGGCAGCTTAATGGAATGATGTGTTTGAGTTTGAGTCTTGTTTTTTCTGCGCTTTGTTTGCGTAGACGCCGGCCCTCGATGTACCCACTCTGAACACGCCGGTCTGTTTGGCCGTAACGATTGCAGTCTCTTGAGTGTAATTTAATTTGACCCGTTGCTAATAATGTCCTGATTCTTGTTTAGCGGAGCGCCGCAGATGTCCCCGGCGTAATTGAGAGCGACAGTTGATCAACGGTAGCTAGCTTGGCATGTTGTTTACCTGGAAAACATCACCGGGTGATGGGTTTGGGGAACACACAGATGCTTTGTTGTTGTTATTTTTGAGAGATTGTGTACGCATTCATTTAGACATGTTTCGGGTTTTTTTCTTAACTAACCTTATATTGAGGTGAGCAGTTCAGTTCTCTCGCTGCTGTTGCCT
The DNA here is from genome assembly GCA_036785325.1 of Urophycis tenuis. NCBI lineage: Eukaryota > Metazoa > Chordata > Actinopteri > Gadiformes > Phycidae > Urophycis > Urophycis tenuis. Next base: position 9,111,599 of record JAXIVH010000002.1, on the reverse strand, counting down.
CAACTCTCAAATAAATGCAGTGCATTTATGAAATTCAGTTCAGCTTTCAACATCACAAAACAAATCACTTTTCTGACAACCGGATCCTACCATCCATCCATAGACCCATCCATTCATCCACTCCAATCCAACGCGCACGCGTGCACTTGCACATGCACACATACACACACACACACACACACACACACACACACTCACACACGCGCACACACACACACACACATACACACACACACACACACGCATGCCAAACGCAAGTTACGTCATGTACACCTACAGGCATATTAAAGTATCCAATTAGGCTAACCTGAGTGTCCTTGGATGGGGGAGGAGTCCAGGAGAATATTCTGAGGCAACACAGGCAGAATACCCAAAGAGCCAATTTAATCTCCCTCACTGGAGAAGCTAGACTCCTAGACCCCCCCACCCACCCGCACGTCGCTAACGCTGAGATATTATGGAAGTTTTCATATCTTTCCTTTATTGCATTTTGTTGTTTTCTGTGATAAACTGCATTTTAATCTTTTTTCCCGTTACGTTGATAAATGCCCCCTGGACCTTGTTTGTTTATGAAATACAAGAGAACGATTTTAGAACACAATTACCTAGCGTGCTTTACCTTCCCGCCTAAAGGTAAAGCAAGGCTACACAAACAAACATTACTGTTTTTATTTCATTTTCTGCAGAGTTGTTTTTGTCAGTTGTCCAACATAACGCAGAAACTAATTTGGCCTTTACACATAATCACATTAAAAAAAGAGACCCATAATCTCATAAAAAAAGAGACACATAATCACCTAACGGATATGTATCACATCTCATATTGGCAGTGGACCGTCCATCTCTCGCTGAAGCCCAGCATAACAATGGCAAAGTTCTTCATCGCTGGTGTATTAACCTGGGAGATGGGCTCTTCCCAGCACACGAGGACGTGTCAGGATATGGTCAGCATTCACTTCTCCTGTATCTCAGCGGCGCATGATTGCTGGTCCGGGTGTTTCCGGTCGGCTGGGCGCCTATCTGCCCGGAACCCTGCGAGCGCAGCGACCTCATCGGTCTCGCGGCCGTCAAGGTTAATGCTGAGGTGGGCGATTCGCCGCGACGGGGAATCTGAACGACGGAGCGGCAGCTCCACTACCTCCGGGACGCTGTAGGAGTGCATGAGGAAAAAAGGGGATATGGGTTTGGCGTGATGATAATATGGTGTCCGGATGATCAACTGTCTTGCAGTAGGAGCTTGCGTGTCGTCTATAGCCCCCGGTAAAACAACAGCCCTTTCATCGCAGAGGAACCTGTGATTTTATCGCGGGGCCCATATGGGCGACCAGATATGGCGGTCCATATGGCGAGGGTTATCCGTCTCTCATTTGGAGTTTCAGCATGCAGCCGTCCTTCTCCTGAAACTTAAAGATCAATAAAACTAAGTATGTTGCACAAAGTACCCAACACTTTTTTTTTTTTCTTTGGAAAGTTGTGAAATATTCGTGAGCAAAAGTAATTTCAGCAGTACCAGATTGAGATGAAAAGATGAAATCTACAAAAAAGGGGGAGCGGGGATTGTTGAGCGAAAGCTGGGCAGGTGCGCTCTCCGTCCGAGGGACGGTTCCACAGTCACACCTGATCAATAACGCCGCAATAAAGCACTTAAAAGTGGTTTAGGCACGGTTGTCTGTCAGCATAGGTGATGGCGCCATTAAAGCCTTTCCCTTCTTCTGGAAACTTCCATCTCTCTGCTTTAGCTGGCATCATAAAGAACTCCTCCCCATCTCTTTATCGCTCCGACCCAGCCGTCTCCACAAGCTCAGAATGAAAGAAAAGACTCCATTTCCCCCCCCCCCCCCCCCTCCCTGTCCTCATTAGGGTGCCAGAGAAGAGGCTTTTGCGGCTCCCTTTGTCTCCTAAATCTGTCTCCTGGCCCCGTTGCGGGCTCCCGTGATGAAGGCGGCACCACAGCAGGTGTGATGGTCTGCACTGATACTGGCGCTCCTCTCAAAAGGAGACACTTCACAAGCAGTCGGGTAAATTACATGTCCTGGCTTTCCATTTCATCCCGTGGGCCTCCGCGCTCCGGAGTCACGTTTATCCCCTCTCGTCTGACCAAAAAACATCAAATGAACGGCGGTCAAAACGCCGCCAGAGTCAGAGGAATAGTTAGTCATTTTTGATCCACAGTGTTGTTGCACGCTTCGGTTACCCCCCCCCCCCCCCCCACCCCTCCCTCTGTGTCCACTGTTATATGATATATGATAAGGCATTGTTTCGTGTTCTGGCCGCGTTGCCCCGTACGCCCGAGACCAAACGCACGTTGTCAACGAGTGGTGTGGCGCTTTGACCTGCGGGCGTTTCACCGCACGGACTTCAGTCCCACACCAACCTATTTATGTAGAGTGCCGTCTTGCAATCCTTTTGCACTTTGTACGGTGTCAGCGTGGACAGGTTTTGTGGCATGCGGTCAATAGGGCTGATGCGTTATGCATATTACTCTGTCTGTACAGAGTGGCTTTGTCACGTATAGGGGAGAACAAGGCGTGACCCTTTCAGACATTGGTTGATATTGGAATATATGTTTTATTGAGACTTCATCATGTTTCCATACCAGGATCATACGTGTCTCTGCAATGATGACACGCTGTGGATACATTTCTGGAAGGTTGCAGTGGGTGATGGGTGAACCGTAAGTAGCCAAAGTGAAATGTTACATCTCACCCGGAGGCGGGGATAGCTTTAACACATGCAGGGCTACATGCGCCTCTCGGGGGTTAAAAGTCAATGCAAACTAAATGAATGTGATGCAACGCAGCCACATCTTCGCCAAATACATCTTCTTGATACATTTGGTTTGGTAATATCTCGTGGTGTCGGTGTAAAGGATCGCCCTGCTGTTGACCCTGCAATTATTTATTGAATTATTTATTGAGTTTCCATGATGATGAGGTCAATACTTACCACCAGAAATGGGCCTCTGCTACAACGACTAGCCTTGCTTTATGAGACGGCGTAGCCCCTCAATAATGTATTAAAGCCCATGCTGTGTTGTCGGCCACTGCGTTACGACTAGCCCCGCGGGACCAGCCTCCATGTTTGCTTTGCTAGCTATCACCGCGGCTACCATGCCGCATCAAAACGATGCAACCTGATTGTCAACAAGATGGTGATTAGAATGATATGCATTTGGAATCGATGAAGATCACTGACAAACACCGTGGTCAGAGGAAAAAACGGGTAAAAAAGAAACGGCAAAAAATCTTTCCGGTTAATTGGGTCTTTCGGCTCAAACGGGTACTAGCGCACTGAGGTGATTGGCAGGAAAGTTGTCGCGGTAACCCTAATGCCACCATCAGTATGGTCCATGATGAATCCAACCCCATATTAGGAGTTCCTCCCGCACGGCCCGCTGGTCAGTATCAACAGCATAGGAAAGTGTTTGTGTTTGCGTGTGTGTGTGTTTATTTGCAAGTGTGTATTTCTAAGTGTGTGCGCATGAGTGTGGAACATTTACATGTGTGTGGCATGGTGTAGTGTGTGTAATTATGAGTGTGTGCCCGTGTGTGTGTGCGTGTGTTTGTTGTGCTTTCACTGTATTGCTCATAGTGTGGCTGTGCCCATCCATCAGTTCAAAGAGCAGAATAACCAAGAGTGACATCCAATTACTATATGCTAATTTGTTTTCTTTCTTTATTTATTTATTCAGGTTTTTGCCATTCATTTACTTAATTAACTATTTGGGACGCAAGCTATCATGAGCAGATTGCAATATTCTTTCCAATAACCGACCGTAATGAAATATATTATTAGCAATAACGCTAATGGAACAAGTGAGGAGAGAGGTGTCACCGTCACAAGACAGATGACATCTTAAGACAACAGCTCCTGTATATGCTCTTATAGATTCCTCACAGAGAACCTTTGTTTTGTCCACTCAGGTGTGTGTTATTTGTCTCTTGTCATCGTCGATGTTTTGTCTCACATTTTCATTGGAGGCAACTTATAATTTTGTTGGATTGTGTCTTTGTGAGGAATATTTATTGTGTTCTCCCCCCCTGACATATTTTCCATCCGTGCAAATGGGACGCTTAAAATTCAATTAAAATTTTAATTAACAGGGCTAAAAGAAAGAGTCGCCATGGCGTTGTCAGTGGAGACGTAAGGCTGGACCGGTGCAGGTAATAGAGGTGTTTTAGCGAGACTGCCTCTTAGGTCAATACATGAATCATAATGTTTTGAGTTTCAATTGCTTTCCTCTCTGTTCTGCTCTGTTCCGTCGCTCTCTGCTGATGAAAAACTGGCCGTATTGATCTGCTTTGATAAACAAGCAATGCTCTCACACAAGATATAAGTTGTGAGTTATTAGAATATCGATGCTTCAACAACCCACAGCGATCGCCGTGCACAACAAAGGTTGTAAGACTTGAGCCGCCGGCAGCAAGGTTTTACGAAAGGCACATCAAGAATCAAGTCCTTTATTGTCAAATGTGCAGCATCGCTTATAGTCATACTGTACAATGAAACGTATTGGACATCAACTATCATCAACTATTCTGGTGCGACTTCAGGGAGATTTGTAGCGTCCTCCTCCACCTTGGTGCTGTCTTCTCACCTCCCCCCCCCCCCCCCCGTGGCCTCTGAAACACAAACAGGAGCTCCGCCCGCGTGTCGAGTATACCCGGAACGTTCCGGAGGGTCGTGGGATCGATGCCCGCCCGAGACGGGGGTCTCGGGCCAGTGTTCACAACACCCAGGGCGTCCCGGCGGCAGGTTGGATCAGTAGGCCGCGAGACCCATTCGTGACGTGAGCGTGTGCCTGCTTGGCCAAGGCCAGCGTGTCCGGTTAGAACCGGCGGGGAACCGACGGGCGTCATGGCGAAGAGGAGAGGGACGACGGGGTCCTGTTGTCTCTGTTCTTGGAAAGCCCTTCTTTCTCAGAAGATTGTCCGACGGGCGATTCAAACGACTCGATTGACAGAGCATACATTTTTTATCAAGTCGCTTAAAGGTCTATCATCTCTCTCTCTCTCTCTCTCTCTCACTCTCTCCCTGGCATATAAATAATGAATAAGTCTTCATCTGACTTCCTCAGGCAGACGGAGAACTGGGAGTGAGGCCATTTTGGCGAATGAAAAGGCAAAAGGGGGGCCCCTCTTTGTGCCACATCTCCCTATTGTCAAAGAATCCCATTAAAAGAAAGAGAAGGTGACTTTAGCTTTTCATTCTGCACGCCACATGCTAGCACACAAAGAAAGTCTCCTGTCAGGTCAGAGGTAGGGCGGGGGATGGGTGTTTGTGTGTGTGTGTGTGTGTGTGTGTGTGTGTGTGTGTGTGTGTGTGTGTGTGTGCGTGTGTTGGCGAGGACAGGACAGTGGGGGGGGGGTGGTTACTTGGAGGAAAAGGAGTTATTGATTGACTGCGCCTGCAGTGCCTCACTTACCACCCTCTGTCAATCACCTGCAGACTCTTTTCTTCCGTCTGTCTTTGGGCTATCTGTCGTTATTTCTGTCTGGGCCACTGCTGCTGCTGCTGCTGATGCTGATGCTTCTGATGTTGCTGCTGGTGCTGATGCTGCTGCTGCTGCTGGTGCTGATGGTAGTGGTGGTTCTGATGCTGCTGCTGCTGCTGCTGCTGCTGCTTGTGGTGGTGGAGGTGGTGGTGTGGTGGTCCCTCCATCCACATCGACGGCTCTCTGCAGAGCTCCTGGCCTCATTTAACTTCATTACTGCCCGCCTGACAGCCAGCACGGGCCAAACAGCGACCTTCGACCCCATCCGCTCCGCGCCCCACGCGTCCGCCAGCCACCCTCCCACCCACCCCGCCGTTCTCTCTTCCTTTTGTTCTCCTCCACCTGCCGGTTATTCAATCTCTGTCCGGACCCCTTCCCCAGTACCCCCCCCCCCCCCCCCCCACACACAGCCTTCCTGCCCATCCCATAGATCTCACTGCTACTGATAGGAGTCTGACACAGCACCGTCACTGGCAATCGCATCAGTCCTGCACCGCTACCACGCCACCCCCACCACCCCCACCACCACCACCCCCACCACCTCTACCACCGCCACCTCCCACCTACCCCACACTTCACAGCCCCCGCTGCTCCCCCACACCCACCCTTCCCCACTGTGTCCTGTTTCTTTTTCTCTTCAAGGTCATAATCACCTCCCTCCCTCCCACCCGCCGTCCCCCTCCACCAACTCCACCTCCTTCCCACCCCACCACCCACCCGCTCACACCACCACCACCACCACCTCTATTGACATCAGGCTCCACCTGCCACTACCTGTTCCCAGCTACAGGCTCTCCCTGGCCACTGCGGCGGATGTGACAGCCGCCGTGGGTTTTTGACATGCGCCGCAGTTTGAACAGCAGTCTGCGGCGGCGGCCATGTTGGATGGCGGCGATGAGGGGGGGGGGGGGGGGGGGGGGGGGGGGGGCGTGGCGCCACAACATGGCGTCGTCGATATGCTAACACCCAAGCAGAGTGTGAATCCATCTTTGTTAGGCAGGCGTCCGCTGAGCGCGTTGCGTGGGAAATTGATTAAAAAAACGAAAAACAGAATTTAACCGAACTACGTTAGGCGACATGTAATGCATAATGTAAGACATGATGTATAATACATATTTAAATTTATTAGAAAAATGGAAGTCGCTAGTCCACTTTCTCTTGGACAGAACAACTTGGTTTTGTCCTGGACGACCCTCGTCCCGCTTACCCTCGTTGAAAAGTAAAAATGCGAATACATAGAATGACCGGAAGCCGAGGTCATTTCGTAACCGGGCCACGCACACACACACACACGCTCAAGCACGCTGCCCCCCCCCCCCCCCCCCCCCTCCCCCGCAGCAAGTAGGGTTTAAGTAACCAGTGACGAGAAACCCAATTCCAGGAACTGAGTTATGCTGAGCGGGAGCTGGACATGGGATCACATCTCAAACAGGATTTAGCAGGTCTGTGTGATTTTGGTTTCCATGCCAATAGTACAGACTATATATATATATATATATATATACACACATACATCATAGTCTATACTATATCTCATCTTTGTGTTCATAAAAACATCGCCACCGTTTTCATAAATCTTATCCTAAACATGACCTTATCGTGCTATTTACCACCGAGAATAACTAATCTTTAATAAGAAACACATTCTCGCGTCATTTCTGCTGCAAACATGATTAATAGGCACGCAG
>JAXIVH010000002.1:9065144-9100144 GCA_036785325.1 Urophycis tenuis | reverse complement strand
CATAACTGTCTTCAATCTCGGCAGGGGACTCCAATAGAAACCATTATATACTCAACCTTGACAGCTGTAATTGGTGAAAGACGTGAATGGTGTTTAAAGGTTCAGACAGGGAGGTGCCACTCCATCCTGCAGAGTTTCTTAACGTTGGGCGAAAAAATGACGATGCACTAGGAGAGACTAGAGGATATTTCACCCAGCTTCATTACTGCAACTACAGTATTGACACTACTACTACTACTACTACTACTACTACTACTACCAAAGTACTTCACATTAAAACAGAATGATAATGATACTTCAGTGGATTAGAATCAGAATCAGCTTTATTCGCCAAGTATTTTCACAAACATACAAGGAATTTTATATAATTTTATATAATTGTATATATATATATATACTCTATGTACAGTGGGTTGATCCACTATATACCTGACCATATATGACCATATACTATATGGTCACGATACACAGTACATAAAAAATATATAAATTAATCATTAGTGAAATGATAGAAGTGATAACAACAAATGAAAACAAAAAAGGAAACGCTAGTTCACACCTCATTGTGGACGCACACCAGCACACATGCACGCACGCACGCACGCACACACACACACACACACACACGCACACGCACACACACACACACACACACAAAGTCACACACACGCTCTTCATTATTAGCACATGAATGCATGCGACAAGTGAGCAGAACACCGTTCCCATGCTACCGAGAGGGTTCTCATGACGTAAGAGGCCGTGAATGCTAACTGATACAGAGCTGTTCCACAGCTCATTGGCCACGGCCCCTAATTGATATCAGCTGTTATCTAATTACAATCACCTGTTGTCTGGCAACAAGAAGCAGCCTTGGGAGGGAATATTACCAAGGACTTTTCAATTAGCACTCAATTCAACGTTCGCTTGTATCGGTGTCAGCCATTTTTATGCTGCACGCCATATATTTGACGAGAGTTGTTCTTTACATTTGAACCGTATCTATATGTTGCTTTCTGTATAGTATATTTAAACGACATGCATGAAAGAATATTTGAATAAATAAGAAGTTTAGGTGGTTTTCATGCGTGAAGTTAATACAAACAAGCCATACGTATTAGATAACCATAGAAATAAAGGAAAAAAAAGAAAATCACTGAAATCGTGGCCACAGTTCCCAAGGGGGGGGGGGGGGGGGGGGGGCGGCTGCTGATAAAACAGGAGTCTGATTGCTACGATAACATTCTCACTACAACCTAATTAATCACAACTAATGAGAGTAAACTGTCCTTGATCGATCCCTCTGGGCATACGATATCATATTGTTTTGATCGCGCTATCCCTGAGAATAATCCAGAAGCTTGTATTCCATTGTCAGTGTGGCACTTCAAGCTAGCGATATGTGAAACCGAGAAAGGGTGTTTTCGGAGCCTGGTCCCCCCCTGCAGCCCACATGTGCCGTGGAACCGGAATTCACCAAACACAGATGTGCACACTGGGGACCAACAGCGTGGGAACCAAGCTCACGTGACGCTACGAGACCCCACGTGATTGGACCAACGATGGCGGGACGGCAATCTTGATTGCACGCAAATGCTACATCATGTGTTCCCACTCGCCGCTGCAGTCAAAGTGGTCGGTGGACAACGCTAATGATGAGTAGTACATCACGTTCCCTTGAGTGGGTCGCGTTGAACAAGGTGATCACAGCTTTTGTACACGCGTTGAACATGTCTCCGTATAGCAGACAGGCAAGCAACCCCAATTTGACCTCGCCTAGCCATTTTGAATGCATATATAGAGTATCAAAAAACGGGGTTCATTCTTCAAGGACAATCCTGGCCCGGGTGATCAAACCATCGCAACCCTCTCCCCTGCCTGCATCTGTTACCAATATCATTTTTTTTCAACGGTATTTCCAAATCTGGCCCAAGCGCGTTCAGAGCGAGCGCACTCGGCCAAACACTGCACACACAACAGCAACTTCTGTGCTTCCATCTCATGGATACCATGCGGGTCGCTCGGCCCGGAGTCTGTGGAGGGCAACACTGTGACTGCCTTGCCACACCAATACATTACACAATGTCACGGCACAAGGATCAAAGTGCTACATCGCTGTTCCTGACGTTCTTTCTTGGCAGGCGTGTCGAGGGTAAAACGCTCTGAGGCTAGAATTGGACAACACAGGGATTTCGATCAATTATATGTCATCATATAGGTAACGGATGGCACAGGGGGGGGGGGCCAGAGGGGGCAGCAAACTGCTGTCTTGTTGCTGAACATGTCTCACATCCCCCCATCGGCAGGCCGCAACTGTGTCTAGTTGTGTTGTATCTACACGGTACTGTATCTACACAGGACTGTATCTAAACATTACTGTATCTAAACAGTATCTAAACAGTACTGTATCTAAACAGTATCTAAACAGTACTGTATCTAAACAGGACTGTATCTAAACAGTATCTAAAAAGTACTGTATCCAAACAGTATCTAAACAGGACTGTATCTAAACAGTATCTAAACAGTACTGTATCTAAACAGGACTATCTAAACAGTACTGTATCCAAACAGGACTGTATCTAAACAGTACTGTATCCAAACAGGACTGTATCTAAACAGTATCTAAACAGTACTGTATCTAAACAGGGCTGTGTCTAAACAGGGCTGTGTCTAAACAGGACTGTATCGAAACAGGGCTGTGTCTAAACAGGACTGTATCTAACCGGTAGTACTGTATCTAAACACTAGCCTACTGTATCTAAACACTGTTGTATCTAAACAGGACTGTATCTAAGCAGTACTGTATCTAAACATGACTGTATCTAAATGGTACTGCATCAAAACAGGACTGTATCTAAACAGTACTGTATTTAAACGGTACTGCATCTAAACAGGACTGTAGCTAACAGTGTTGTATCTAAATGGTACTGTATCTAAACAGGACTGTATCTAAAGGGTGCTGTATCTAAACAGGACTGTATCTAAACAGTGTTGTATCTAAACGGTACTGTATCTAAACGGTAATGTATCTAAATCGTGTTGTATCTAAGCGGTACTGTATCTAAATGGAACTGTATCCATATGGAACTGTACTATATCTAAACGACAGACAGACAGACAGAACGGTGACAGAACGGTCCTGTATCTAAACAGTACTGTATCAAAATGGTATTGTTTCTAAACAGTACTGTATCTAAACATGACTGTATCTAAGCGGTACTGTATCTCAATTTTACTGTATCTAAATGGTACTGTGTCTAAATAGTACTGTATCTAAACAGTACTGTATCTAAACGGTACTGTATGTAAATGGTATTGTTTCTAAACAGTACTGTATCTAAACAGTACTGTATCTAAATGGTATTGTTTCTAAACAGTACTGTATCTAAACAGGACTGTATCTAAACAGTACTGTATCTAAATGGTATTGTTTCTAAACAGTAATGTATCTAACCAGGACTGTATCTAAACAGCACTGTATCTAAAAGGTACTGTATGTAAATGGTATTGTTTCTAAACAGTACTGTATCTAAATTGTACTGTATGTAAATGGTATTGTTTCTAAACAGTACTGTACCTAAACGGTGCCCTCTGGCACTCAGGCCCCCCCCCCCCTCTCAGCACCACGTTGCGATGCGGGGCACGTTCTCCCCCGTCTCTCTCCCCTCCAGCACCCTTTCTCCCATACAGTCTCTCCAGCGATGCATCCCATCCCAGATACACATGCATAAACATACGTACATTATTCATATATATATATATATATATATTCCTATATAAATATATAAAGATATATGCATGGAAATCTACAGTGAGTTTGGAGACAGCGGGGGGGTGGGGGGGGGGGGGGGGGGATGACTTCCCGATCCCTGCAGCAGGGGGGGGGGGCTGTAATGGCCGCCCTTGCGCGTTACCTTGGGGAGACGGCGGTCCACAGCGGGGGGTAATGTGCTGAGGCAAACGGGAGATTAGAGAGCACAGGAGGGGAAAACAAGACAGAACGGAAGGAATGGAGGGAGGAAGGGAGGGACGGAACAGAGAAAAGCAGCGGAAGAAGGAGAGGAGGGGACGCATCCGCAGCCGCACGGAGGACAGTGGAGACATCAGGACGAGACTAATGAGGGAAGGGTGGAAAGATGGTGGAGGACGAAAGAATGAAATGAACAGTGAGCCTGTGGGGGGGGGAGACAGAGTGGCGTGTCTTTTCATTATAACCAATCAAACGTTTTCATCAAATAACCCCCCCCCCCCCCTCCTCCCCCCTTTTCCTCCGCGAATTACATCCTGAACTTAACATGTTTTGACGGATAGATTTCATTTTCAAGTCCCGCCCCCCCCCCCCACCCCCCCCCCCGGCCCCCGCTTCCTCAGGCCACGGCCCCCCGCCCGTCTCATAACATGCCACTTCCTGTCTCATCATAGTTCAATAAGGCTGACACGCCAGACATGCGGTGGCTGGCCAGTCACTCACTCTCACTCCGCCCCACCCCCCCCCCCCAACCACCCCCACCCACCCACCCCCACCCCCAACCCCTCCTTGGGCAGATAAGAGGTGGTGATTGCACTCTGTCACTTTTACCTTCCTGCCTGTGTGGAGGACAGAGATGGACTGGGGAGGGCTGGTGAGGGGGGGGAGGGGGGAGGCGGGGGAGGGGGGGACGGACGTCTGCTGCCTGATCAAATCAGACCTCACACACGCTCCCTCTCCCACCGTCATCCCCCCCCCCCCCCCCCCCCCCAGACCACCACCAGCCCCCCCTTGTGCCCGGCGGCGTCTTCAGGAGTGACACGCGACTCCTCGTCCGTCTCGGTTTGTGATGAAGACGAGCGAGGAGGCTCTGTCGTGGTGATAATGGTTGCATTTCTTGGCTGATGGTGAACACCCCCACAGACACCCTTTTGTTCCAGTAGCATCTCTCTATTTAGTGGGACGGTTCCCGGGGAGGTAGAACAGCTCCAATCCATCCAGATCTCTTGTTTATCCCCCCCCCCCCCCCAACTTGATAAACACCCACACGCTTTCCCGAAAACTTTCCTGTTGTTGATGAAACACTTTCAATGCTTTTTTTTTCCCCCCAACACATTCAATGTGTTTGTGTCCTTTGTCCTTCTAGTGTGTGGACGGGTCATCCTCGCTGCCATACATATCAACACCACCCCCTGCAAAATGCCCTGGAAAACCAACATCTCCAGCCATGACCTTTCACCCCTCTGTGTTCTCTGGAGGAACGGCAGCCTGGCTGAGGCTAAGTCCCAGGACAGCTAATGATCTGATGTGTGTCCATGCCTGTGTGTGGTTATATGTGTATGTGTGTGCATGTGTGTGTCTGTGTATGTGTGTGTGTGTGTATGTGTGTGTGTGTGTGTGTGTGTGTGTGTGTGTGTGTGTGTGTGTGTGTGTGTGTGTGTGCCAAAGGAAGGTAGACAGCGCTAAATGTAGCAGATCTGCCAGCTGATTTAGAAGCTTCCAAAGATATCCTGCAGCACAGATAATGGCCTGTTGGGAGGGCGCGCACACACACACACACACACACACACACACACACACACACAGTAGTAGAAGAACCAATAGTGCAAGTGCAACGCTTCAGTCCATTCGTATTTGCCTCCGTCATGTGACATTTTCAATTAAGCCGAGGTTAGGAAAGCTACGGGCTAACCACCCTCATTAGACCCACTCACATACAGATTACACTTAGGCTCCGGATCAATGGTTCTCATGACCTTTTGGGCCCTTCATATTCATCCCTGGCTGGTAGACATCACACACACACACGCACACACACACACACACACACACACACACACACTCAGATTGTATTAGGGCCGTGGAGAAATTTACATCTGGGTGATAAAATGTGCTCACAACACAGGCAACAAACGACCTGTCATTTAATCGCGGGTTCGTGTTCGTCGTGCCATGCGTTCGTTTCTGCTTTCACCGGCGCGTTCGCCCCGCATTTTTTTTTTGCACCGGCTCCGTTTTCTGTTCTGGAAAATGGGGAAAAAACACAAGCGTTATTTACCGCCCGTCCCGACACGGATGCGCGCCTCGGGGCCCCCGCAATTCATCACGACTCAATTAACCCTGTTTGTCCCTCACGCGGTGGTCCTTCAGGTGGTTCCTGCCAACGAAGAACACAATCCTGCCGCATAATATGGGGGCGCGCCGATGACACGCCGGCGAGCGAGACAATGGCGGCGGGGGGGGCTTTTGTTTCCAAAGAGCTCAGGTGCCACGCGGCGGCGCAACTGGGTCAGGGGGTTCTGCTCGCTCGCCGGAGAGGTGGCGCCCGGCGTGGCGCTCCGCATCCGCGGTCGGGCGTGCGACCTTTATCTCTTGCAGAGCATTTAGAGTCTCTCTCTCTCTCTCTCTCTCTCTCTCTCTCTCTCTCTCTCTCTCTCTCTCTCTCTCTTTCTCTCTTGCTCTCTCTCACTCTCTCTTGCTCTCTCGCTCTCTCGCTCTCTCTCTCTTTCTCACTCTCTCTTTCTCTCTCTCTCGCTCTCTCTCTCTCTTTCTCTCCCCCTATGGCGCTCTCTCTGCTTTACATATGTCTCTCTTCCTGTCAGGCTGCCAGTGTTTAGCTTATTAGTCAGCTCCATATTCATAAAACGTTTGTCTGCCACCTGTTTACCTCAGATCAATGGCACGTTTTGTTTGGGCTTTTTTTCGGGAAACAGATGCACGCGAATTGGTATTTTCCATTGAATTCACAATTCTTTCACACACCGCTGACCGTGACCGTCAAAGCAGATCACAACATAATTCAATATTCAACGTGCGTGTGTGTGTGCATGCGTGTGTGTGTGCATGCGCGTGTGTGCATGTGCGTGTGTGCGCGCGTGTGTGTGTGTGTGTGTGTGTGTGTGTGTGTGTGTGTGTGTCGGGGGGGGGGGGGAGTTGATACATTTAAACGACACATCTCGCATCTTGCAGTTTCCGCTTTCCTCATCCCGTTTCGGACATTCCACTGTTCGGCCCAAAATTTTTCTCCCCCCCCCCCCCCCCCCCCCCACACCGGCCTGGAGCTTCAGCACAGAACGTTCCCTGCGTGTGGCTGCTGTCCATCTGGCGGTCCTGGTGATGTAATACAAACCCCGTAAGGCCAGATAAGACGCACCAGGTGGGGCCAGAAGCCACCGAGATCAATGACACCATCTTGACGAACGACCTCCCGGAGAACGTAAAAGGCCGGCGCGCGAGAGGAGGCGGCGAGACGGACCGCCGACCGGCTGACGCGCCGCGGCCGTATTTCATCGGCGCGGCGGGGTTACCTTATTTTAATGGGGCTCCCCCGCGCACAAAGCAGGATAGTGACATGGTGATGTATGCGCTAGCTACATCACCATAACATCACCTTACATCATGCTAGCTAGCTGATGCGCTAGCGACCTGGCGTAGATGTGGCGCTCCACCTGGACGTCGGCCATGCGTACCGCTGGCCGTTGAACGCTGTGAGATTCCTGAACGGTGAGACTGCTGAAGACCTTCTGCCCAAAGCCAAACATCGCGCTAAGAATTGGTAATGTAATGGGAAACGCGGCAACAGATGAGCTGCCATAACACGACAACGAAGAATATAAAATATAAGCATCTGGTGTAATAATTATTATCTAAAGCGGCGTTCAAGTGAGTCGCTTTGGACGATAATTAAACAACACCATCTGCCAAAATAATGAATGTAAATGTGAACGTAAAGGGAAAAATCCGCTTTAAACTTTTGTTTGTCAGTTGAGCGTTCGTCTGTTGGATAATTTACCATAATTGTTTTTTTTTAATTCATCATCGACGCCTTTCAAACACTTGGCAGTAATTTTGGGAATACGTTTCAAAATCCACGACATCGCTGAAAGCTGATCTTGTATTGATTTTTTTTTTTTTTACATGAAATGTTACGAAATGGTATCAGAATATCCATTATGGGATTCTCTGTTTATTTCTGGAGCCTGATGTCCTGAATACGGACAAAGCAAAACAGGAAAACAAAGCATTTGATTGACAGGTCAGGTACAGCGCCAGGATAGTGCCACAGGGAAGGGGACTTATTTGATTTATCTTCAACTTGAAGGTCACGTTGTCCCATTCTGCAGCTCTGGGTGCAGACACAAATGCACCGGGATTCTTCTTTCCCTGTGCAAATAATAATGAGGAGCTTATTATTTAAAATAGAAGATGAGTGGCAAAACACAACGTTATCTGAACAAATTGTTACTGGTATCAGTCACTGGCAAGGATGATATTATTATGTCTTATTCTTGGCGTATTATTGCATTAAAAATCGATTATGCTCGGTGAAATATACTATACATCCAAAAAAGAACTCAACTCTCCCTTGCACCACATCACGGTTGGTTTGGCATTTGCAGGCTATACTTTACAGCCCCCGGGTAATTAGCTTAATTTCACAAATCAAACAATTAAAAAACGTATTTTAACACCACTCATGTCTCATTACATTTCATTATGCACCATAACCGTATAAAACAATCACCATCAATTAAAATGCGTTGAGCATTCAGGTCAAACAACATTAATCTACCCTCATGTCACCTTGAGGAAAAAACGCATTGAGTTGAAGATAAATGATGAGATAGTTTTAATTACACCAACTTCTGTGACGCCACGAGGAACATTTGACATGACAAGCCCAATAGAGCAGATTCCAAGTGTCGTTAAAACACAGGGCTGGTGTGCAGTTATACATCATTTGTATATTGCACGCGATTAATTGAACCATAATGTTTATTGTCCTAAAAAAAAAAAAATTAAGTTGAATGATGGCAGATGAGCTAAGATAAACTTGTCCCGAAGGATAATCTACTGCTACTACTACGACTAGAGTCTCCATTGAGCGGATAACTTTTCAGACAGTAAGACAAACAGTAACATTCATACCAAGCAGGTTATACACAACCCATGAACGGCGCCATAGAGCGTGCCCTGTGTTAACCCTCCATTCAGCATCGCCGTGGTACAGTGAGGAATAGAATGAACACCATTTCCGTATTAAATTGTGTGGATGCATTCTGGCAGGCTCACGCCAGCGGCCAGGTGTCTGTGCGCGGCATGTTAGCGATGCGCTTTTGTGCGACAATAACAATGGCCGTCGAGAGTCTACCTGCTATTCACCACACAGACAACATTAAAAACAAGGTCACTTTCCCCGTGGATGTCGGGCATAAGAAAACACAATTACGCCGGCCTTGTCCCGTAAGCTCTTTGAATGTGTTTTCTTTTTTTGCAAGACCGCAACATGAGCAGAAAGCAGAGCAGGTAGGGACCACTCTCCTCGAGACCCCGGGAGGACATGGATCACGCCTCTTTCATGTCGTTTCAAGAACGCGGTTGTTTTCAAAAGACTCCCCCCCCCCCCCATTCTCTCCAGCCTCTCTGACTGATGTATTCAGCCACGTGAATACAAGGGCCAAACAAGGAATTTCTGCTAAACTGCACTCAAATTAAGTGAATTGATTTTCATGTAATTGTTGCACTGAAAACCGGATGTGAATGGCAGAGTTCAAGAGTTTACTCGGCATTCAAGGTATTGAATAGTATAACTGGATCACCGCAGTATCACAAATGCTACCATTACAACTACAAAAATTCTAAAAAATATAGCAGCAGTACTAGCATGTGCACACTCTGACGTGGTCATTGCAGGCACGAGCGAGCTTGGAGGGTCAGCGACATCTCTAGGGCGTTGCCTTTTAAAGTTGAAAGGCTTAACAGTTCAACCGCCATAACTGCAATGCTCAGACGTTTTCCTCCCCAGCCAGCCGTGCAGGTGAATCCTGGTGCGGTGACAGTCCTCTGCAGACACTGGCAGCAGTTAACCAACAGCGGGATGACACAGCCTGAGGAATCTGTTACCTCTCTGATGTGACTCACTTGATGTGACTCACTTGATGTGACTCATTTGATCAGCCTCAGACATTAAGAAGCCCAAAAAACGAAACATGAAACCGCACAGACAGACAGAGAGAGTCACCGGCTCAGAGCCCAACCCCGCCCCTTGCCGCCCCACTCCCAACATAGCATAAAGCAATCGACACCTCATCAACACCACCCACTCACGAGGCAGAGGGAGATCAAACCGGTCGCCTGACGGAGCCATGAATGTGAAGCAGCAGCCGGCATCCCACCCATCAAATACGCTCCAGGGTGGGTCATCTCGGAGCCTTCTCTCTATGTCTCTCTCTCTTTGTCTCTCTCTCTCTCTGTCTCTCTCTCTCTATTTCTCTCTGTCTCTCTGTCTCTCTCACTCTGTCTATCTGTGTGTGTGTGTGTGTGTGTGTGTGTGTGTGTGCGTGTGTGTTTGTCTCTCTCTCTCTAGCTCTCTCTCTCTCTCTCTCGTTGTCTCTTTCTCTCTCTCTCTCTATGTCTCTCTCTCTGTATCTCTCTCTCTGTCTATCTCTGTGTCTCTCTCTCTTTCTCTCTCTCTCTCTCTCTCTCTCTCTCTCTCTCTCTCTCTCTCTCTCTCTCTCTCTCTCCCTACCACTTTTTCTCTCTCTCTCTCTCTCTCTCTCTCTCTCTGTCTTTCTCTCTCTCTCTCACCTTCACCATCATCATCTGTCTCATTCATACAGGTATCGGCCCCCCCCCCTCCCCAATGCGGAAGTGATCACATGCACAAACACACACACACACCACCTCAACACCAGCCAGCATTCTTTGTAAAAAAAATTAACACCTTCCAATGAAATTGTGGAGGAAGGTGGGGGTGGTGGGGGGGATCAGGAGATGCAGAGAGAGAGAGAGAGAGAGAGAGAGAGAGAGAGAGAGAGAGAGAGAGAGAGAGAGAGAGAGAGACAGAGTGGGAGATGAAGGGAGGAAAATCGAGACTCATATTTAATTCACCAGTACAGAAGCTCACCCATGGGTGCATTGGTTAACTAGTTTTTATCTTTTCTTTGTAAAACATGAAGAATTTAAATTGCCACGCGACCCCCCCCCCCCCCCCCCCCCCAAACCGAGCCCTGCGTTAAAGACAGGGGTGAGGCGGCTTTCTGGAGGGGGAGGGGGGGCTGTACAAAGTCACAAATGGAGATGGAAAAAAATTACATTTTTAAATTCTAAAAAGGGCTGGAGCTTTTATTACGGCTTTTCAGCTGCTTTGTCTTTTTTTGGGATTTTACACTTCCTGTTGAAAGTTTTAAAAGTTCCATATGGATGAGAAAGTCACATTCATGATAAAGTCACCAGTGTAAGTTGGGCCCAACCGATTATATTTTTTCAGATTGTGGCTTCCCGTAGGAGCAACAACATTTCAATTGCCCTCATTTTCCTCTGTTTGTGTGTTCTGGGGGGTGAAAATCGATAGAAAAATAGATACATGTTCCCAAATTTAGGGTCTTACATACATTGTGTTTCAGCTTCCAAAACAGCTCAATTACTTTTGTCTGCCATGTCCCGAGTGAAGTGTTTGTCTCTCCAAGCTCACCTGCTTCACTTGTTTGTAGGCCAGATGTCGGTGAAATGTTTGAGTGATGAGACCTTTATTGTTAAAAAAAAAAATAGTCCACAATAGTGTTTTTCGAGCGAGCAAAAAAAAAAACCCAACAAAAACAACCCCCCCCCCCCCCCGCCATTGCTCTAGCAACAATAACCAATGTTTCGGGAGTGTGGAAAAAACATTAGGGGCATTGTTGCCGTTTGTTGTGTATAAAGATGCTAACCGTCCTCGCCCACACATAAATTCATAACTAATGTTCTCAGTGTGTCTCTAACCTGCAGGTGCTGCAAGGCTAAAGAGTCTCTATTTATGAGAGCAGCAGAAATGCACAGCCCGGCGGCAGATCTGGCTTTTATTTTCAGAAAGCATTCGATTTGATGATTTTAGTGCCGCTAACCTTCACAACAAGACCAAGGGGAGGAGGAAGAGTGAAAGAAAGAGGAGGGCGGGGGGATATAGAGAAAGGAAATAGTAAGACAATAAATATGGCAGATGAAATATGAAAGTTGGTGACTGGGAGAGAGAGAGAGAGAGAGAGAGAGAGAGAGAGAGAGAGAGAGAGAGAGAGGGAGATAGAGCTAGAGAGAGAAAGTGGTAGGGAGGGAGAGAGAGAGTGAGAGCGTGAGTGGAGCAAGAAAGAGAATGAGGGGAGGAAGTAAGGGGAAGGAGTGAAGGAAGTGAGAGAGCGAGGAAGGAGAGGGAGAGAAGGGAGAGAAGGAAAAGAGAGAGAGCAAGAGAGGGAGGGGAGGGAGAGAAGGGAGAGAGAGAGCGAGGGAGGAGAGGGAGAGAAGGGAGAGAGAGAGAGCAAGGGAGGGGAGGGAGAGAAGGGAGAGAAGGAAAAGAGAGAGAGCAAGAGAGGGAGGGGAGGGAGAGAAGGGAGAGAGAGAGCGAGGGAGGAGAGGGAGAGAAGGGAGAGAGAGAGAGCAAGGGAGGGGAGGGAGAGAAGGGAGACAGAGAGGGAGGGGAGGGAGAGAAGGGAGAGAGAGAGCAAGGGAGGGGAGGGAGAGAAGGGAGACAGAGAGGGAGGGGAGGGAGAGAAGGAAGAGGAGAGAGAGCGTGGGAGGGGAGGGAGAGAAGGGAGAGAGGGGGAGAGAGAGAGAGAGGAGGGAGGGGAGGAAGAAGGTAAATTGAATTTCATGAGTGAGAAAGCAGAGCGAAGATGCAGGGAGACAACAGCAGAGGTCTGCAGAGATGAGCGCAAATGTTCACCCAAACTTCCTGCCGTTTTATTGCACTTTTCAAGAGACAATAACAGAAGGAAGTCTGGGGGTAGAGAGAAGTATTACACGCCAGTTATACAATACACGTTATGGTTTGATAAAGCTCCTCTCTGTGTATGTGTGTGTGTGCGTGTGTGCGTGCGTTTGTGTGTGTGCGTTTGTGTGTGTGCGTGCCTGTGTGTGTGTGTGTGTGTGTGTGCGTGCATGTATGTGTGTGTGCGTGTGCGTGTTTGGGGTGGGGAGGACAGATGGTATGAAACATATTTCGATGCCCTTTAAAAACAGGCAATATTGCGTTCCAAACAAAGGAATCCGAGTGTGCGTTTATGCGCCACACCAATGTTACAGCACACAGAGGACAGCCAGACCATTATGGTAATCAACGATACATCTCCCGCAATGAAAAGTTTATGGGTTCTAGAAAACTCTCAGAGACAAAAACAGCAGAGGAGAGAGAGAGAGAGAGAGAGAGAGAGAGAGAGAGAGAGAGAGAGAGAGAGAGAGAGAGAGAGGCAGACTGCGTCTCCTAATGTTTAGGGTAAGAACGCTGCTTTGAAGTGCTCTGCTTCTTTCACGCAGCTGACATAAATCCACCAGGGAACGCTTCCCTTTCCCCCGCGCCGTGAGAGCCGAGTGTGGATTAATATGCGGCACGAGGTTCGATGTGAATTCACCCCACTGTGATTGTTGGGGAAAACATAATTAGTAATCAAGAAGATGGCAGGGTAAATAACATCATCTAAACAATGTATTGTTCCGCACAAAAGACGACCAATGAGAGGGAATGCGTCGGGGTAAGGACAACGCCGATGGGGAGTTTGAAGCAGGCAGAACGTTAGGAGCACAATGCATTATGGGAAGGTTCCAAACACATACCGAAACGCATCAATCTAGGAGCCGGGCCGTTAGAATGATGAAAAATGGATGATAAAAACTATACTAAACTATATGAATGAGACCAAGGACAACAAGGACAGAGACAAATATGCAAAAGAGAGCAGATGACAAATTGGATTTTTGTCCTATCAACTATTAATTCATAATAAAAAGGGCAATTTTATGTCATCATTTCAGTGGCTTCTAAAATACCAACATTGGAACAAATAGGGGGGCAGCATAGGGTGCAGGATACTTTAGCGGTCAGGGTGAGACGTTCTCTGGGTTCCATCCCCGGTGTCCACAGCGCACAACCGTACAGGCATCACTGGCCAGAGGCCATGCTCCTTCCTGCATCGGAATTCATCTTAGGTGGCTGAAATGAAAAGCGTCTGCTAAATGACTGCATTGAAAAAAAAAAACGGAACCGAAACGACGAGAGAGAAACCGCACGCTACACGTTCACAGCGTCGCGCCCGGACGTCCGCCCTGGCGAGCGAACCCACCACGCAGGGCCGGCTCAGCTCTCGGCCGCCGTGACGCACCAACTCCTTAAGGATGTCTCTCCGGCAAACTCAAAGTTAGCAGAGCCGCGGCGGGGGCGAAGGAAGCAGCCCCCCCATCCCCTCCCCCCCCCTCCCCCAACCCAACACTCTGGCGCAGCCCGGAACATATTGCCAGCCCGGAGGCGGGCGCTGCTCTATTTGAGGGAATATTGTAATCAATCCCGGGGATTTAGGGCTGGAGATTACCAGCAGAGTTGTTGTTCCGGCCTACAACCCCGGACTAAGCCGGTGGGATCGGATTCTGCGCGGCGCTGTGTGAATAATCACCCCAGTACAAGACGACGCGGAGGCGGGGAGAGGGAATGAGAGTAGCCTTTATGAAATGTTCAGCTCATCAAACAAGAATTAGCAGCCAGTTATTAGCGGGCGGCTGCACGCGGCGCGCGGAGCTCTTCACCGGAGCCGCGCCGTGATGACCACGCACTCACAGAGGCACATTCATCAGCTCTTAAGGCGAGCGCGTGTGGGAGTGTGTGTGTGCATGTGTGTGAGCGTGTGTGTGTGTGTGTGTGTGTGCGTGCGTGTGTCTGTGCGTGCGTGTGTTTGTGCGTGTGTGTGTGTGTGTGTGCGTGTGTGCGTGTGTGTGAGTGTGTGTGTGTGTGTGTGTGTGTGCGTGTGTGTGTGTGTGTGTGTGCGTGTGTGCACCTGGAGTGGGTATGAAAGTTCACACCCATCCTTAGATTCAATTGTGTGTGCGCGCGTAGCATTGGAAGCCATGACAACTAGGGTCACGCTGACACACAAAAAAAACAGCAATCAACGGCAAAATGTTGGCCAGGCTGTCATGGTTACCTCGCTGCTGACACGTGCATCTGTGTGTGTGTGTGTGTGTGGGGGGGGGGGGGGGGGGCTGGCAAGTGGGTGGGGCTTAGCATCACGTGACCTGCTCTGGTGACCCTCTCTCGTCCTGACGTGACCGCAAACGTCAGTCAGTCGGCGCGACCGCGGTGTTTGCTCCTCCACTCTGGTCATCGCTCAATAACCCCGTCTGTTGCCATGGCGCCTCACGCAGGCTGACACGGCGCCCCCCCCCCCCCCCCCCCGTCCCCCCCCCACCACCACCACCACAGGGACCAGGTGTGACGCAACGGTGTTTTGTTGACGTTGGCTTGTCTATTTATTTTCCAGGTACTTTTTCCTCTCTCTTGTGGGGAGGCGGCGGCTCACAGATGAGACGCAAACACAAACAGATTTGCAGAAACTTCTGCCGTCTGTTTGTTGTCTGCCTGCGTGACAGCCAATAGAGAAACAGACAGAGCTTAAGCTGGCGCAGCTCTGACCGCAGCGTGGCGTGGTCAGGTGGTGCTTTCCCCCGCCCAGCGTGACATCATCGGGGTGGGGTCGGCGGCGTCCAAATATGGACTTCCTTATCTTAAAGCACAGGGCTGAAGGACATAGTTAAAAGCAGCACTGGCTTTTGCCATTTGGAGATGTTGTTTTTTTTGTTGTGTGATGCATATTAAACGTGATCAACTATCTTTGGTTTGTAGACTGTATGAAACAGGCATTACAGAGAAATATTTTCAGAACACGGGGTAAAATGTAGTATTTCTCATTGACTCTCCAGTCTCTAGTCCATAGTGTTTGGAGGCCACCTGGCCCAACCTGTGTAATGCCTTTTTTTTAGACAGTACAATATACAATTTGGGGATATTACATTGCACTATGGGTAACATTTTTGCCCAATAATGTAAATATAAAGTCCTGGAATAAAGCCTAACTATGAAACAGAAAAGTTGTAGCTACAGTGGTGGCTGGAGTTCTGTTGCAAACCCAAAACACTATTTATCTTCATGTGTGAGACGGGCTAAAGTTTAACTCATGTCTTCTATTTGAAGAAAAAAAAAACTGAAAAAGCACAGTCCACTTCTGCATCAGCATCTTTTTTTTTTTTTTTTCCTCCCTCCTCGAGGCCAGGAGAATATAACTTTAATGTCACTTCTTTTTTTCTCCCTCAGTTGTATATGCTGACTGTGTTGCTGTGTTCTGGCGTTACAGGGCCACAGTGGTGAGACGGATCGCACAGCCTTCACATTGACTCTTACTGGGTTCAAGGAACTTATTCTCCATCCGCTGGGGGAAAACCGGCCCGAACGCCCCTCCGAGCGAGCGGCGGTCCTCTGAAGAACCGGCAGCGACGGCGGTGGTGGTGGAACCGACACGGGCTCCGCCGGCTCCGCGAGCTCCGCAGGCCAGCCAATCAGCGCGCCACAGTGACTTAAAGAGACCACATCAGTGCTCTGGGGCCTGTGCTGTCATCTTCACCAGCATCCCATGATGTTTGTGCTGCTGCTGCTGCTGCTGCTGTGTGTGTGTGTGTGTGTGTGTGTGTGTGTGTGTGTGTGTGTGTGTGTGTGTGTGTGTGTGTGTGTGTGCGCGTGTGTGTGTGTGTGTGTGTGTGCGTGTGTGTGTGTGTGCGTGTGTGCGTGTGTGTGGGTGTGTGTGTGTGTGTGTGTGTGTGTGTGTCTGTGATGTTGGTGCTGCTGCTGTTGTGTGTGTGTGTGTGTGTGTGATGTTGGTGCTGCTGCTGTTGTGTGTGTGTGTGTGTGTGTGTGTGTGTGTGTGGGTGTGCGTGTGTGTGTGTATGTGTCTGTGTGTGTCTGTGTGTGTGTGTGTGTGTGTGTGTGTGTGTGGGTGTGCGTGTGTGTGTGTGTGTGCGTGGGTGTGCGTGTGTGTGCGTGTGTGTGTGTGTGTGTGTGCGTGGGTGTGCGTGTGTGTGTGTGTGTGTGTGGGTGGGTGTGCGTGCCCTCTAATTGGTGTTTTTTTTTTAGCACTGCATGGATGAGTCACAAAGCTGACTGAGACAGGGGGACCAGGTCAGCACCGGTGGCTTTGATGATGTTCCAGAAAACAGAATTTAAAGTGGTAGAAATACCCATTAGTGTGTGATTAAACATGACGCATGGCAAACGCAATTTTTTTAGTTTTAAAAATAAGGAAGAAATATTTTTTTGTAATTTTTTAATGTTAACAATCATTTTCCTGTTGGAGGCTGCTAGGTTACGGAGGACATCAGGGTAAGAGGTCTTAAGGGTATATAAGCCGCGAGGGTATAACAATAGTCTCATACAACTGTAGCAAAGCTTCCTGAGAGAGACGGCACAGAGCCACGGCCGGAAACCAAAACAGCCAGGAGGAGTTCCGCCTTGTTTCCTGTTTGGTTTTTACGGAGATATTCCACAGAAGAGAGACGGATTGGCGCAGGTCGACTGAGCTTTCAGAGGGGGATTTCAACAACACCTGTTGTTGCCGTGGACCCTGCCGTACACCACCTGGGGGGGGGGGGTCGGGGGAGAGGGGGGGCTTAACCGTGATGCTCTGACACGGGACACAGGCTGATGATGTACAACACCAGCTCATCGCTCATAGAGTGGGAATCTCAGTGTATAGTCGTAGCAGGTGTTCCCTTCCCACGTTGTCGGAGTTCTTCCTGAGTGCGCTGATGGCTGCTTTATCCGCTGGGCGTCGGCCGTCCATTGCACTGCAGGTGTGCGGGGGTCACCCAGGCCCAGAGCCCAGTGAGTCTGACAGAGGTTCACCCACTCACACACCCGACGTGTGTATTGCTGCAGCGGCCGGTCGCAGTTCACAGTGTTGAGTTGAAACCGGTACGGACACTTTTATACTAGCGCTGCTTTTTCTGCTAGAACTCACCAGACTAGTGGCGGCCGAATTTGTGTTTATTGTTGAGATCCAAGAACGAGCTTCCAGTGCCATGATTGGGCAACAAAATATAAAGCGAAAAGAAAAACAAACCATCGGACTTTGTAGCAAGTCTGATTTGTGAGACTATAGGGTATGGATGTTGTAAGGGTGTAGAGATCAATAAGGCATAAAGGTTGTTAAAATATAAAAATTGTTAGGGTATGGAGGTTGTTATGGTGTGGAGGTTGTTAGGGTATAGTCGTTGTTACCGTATAGATGTTGTTTGGGGTATAGTGGTTGTTAGGATGTAGAGGTTTTTGGGGTATACAGGTTGTTAGGGTTCGATGTTGTTTTGGGAATAGAAGTCATTAGCTACAAGTCATTCTGGGTCAAAAGAGTTATAGAGGTCAAAGGAGGTTTAGGGGGCATTAGGGTATAGCAGAAGAATTTAGGGTGCAGATGCCCAAAGGCCTATACAGGTTGTTGGAGGTTGTTTAGGCTTTGATCATCGACACGGCAACAGCAGAATATAACTTCACGCTTCAACTCGACTCCCATGATGACCCGGAAGCCTGGCAGGTCTTCTTCATAGCGAGGACGGCGGGCGTAATTGACAGGAGGCAGCAGCGAGACGACATGCATTTAATCATGATTTCAAGCCAGTCTCAGTTCACTTCTGGGCCCGGGAGCGCAGCATGGGGATAATTAAGCCAAAAGTTGATGAGAGAAAAAAAACATTTAAGTCCGACCTTTGACCCACAAGCCAACTGGAAGTAACAACCCCCCAAATCCCGGCGGAGGCCGCCTGTTTAAATAAAGTTTCAATCGTGAGAGTAAATAAACAGAGGCAGGGATTTCTGTGCTTAGAAAGAGGTGCCTCGTGCCACAGGGGCTGTGAAATATAAAGACCTTCAACTACACGGACACACACGCGCACGTGCACACACACTCACACCCATGTGCAGACACACACACGTGCACGTGCGCACCCTCACACACTCACACCCACGTGCAGGCACACAAACACAGTCACATATGTGCATGCACACACACCCACCCACAACCGCACCGACAAACACTCCCACACACACATGTTCACACACATGTTCACACACACACAGACACACACACACACACACACACACATACACATACACAAACCCCCCCCCCCATGCGCGTGACGCACAAATTCAGAAAACACAAACACACACACACACGTGCTCACACACATGCATGTACTTGCGCACTAACACACACACACACAGCCTAAACTTACACAACACTCTGGATATGTTGCATTCAAACCACACGCAAGGATAATGACTCACTTGTGACACACTTCACCAAACACAACTCAGACATGCGCACAAAAAGCCAACTTATCGCGCACAGAAGTCAGCGAAAACAAATAGTCAAGTATAAACACAAAGGTCACATCACCATAAACATGGACATGCCCATAAACACTCACATGGCACTTGGCACAGAACAAAATGTCATATTCTATACGGTTGTGCATTAATACAGAACAAGCACGCACACAGCACGCACACACACCTTCTCCCCAAAATCTCCCCAATATTTTCCTTCAGACAAGTTTTGAAAAGTAGAAACTGGATATTCATTTCTGCTCACTGACATTGGTCCCTGCCAATACATACACATGCAAACACGCACACACACACACACACACACACACACACACACACACACACACACACCAGAGTTAACCCCCCCCCCCAGCAGTCAGGTCCCATTAGAGGGGAGAGGCTAGGGCAGTGGGGGTGAACAGACTCATGCCGCTAGTGAATAGCTTCATATAATGAAGAACATCTGCTTCAGTGGTGTGTGTGCATTCTTATGAGTGTATATGTGCGCATTACATCTGTGTTTGTGTGTGTGTGTGTGTGTGTGTGTGTGTGTGTGTGTGTGTGTGTGTGTGTGTGTGTGTGTGTGTGCGTGTGCGTGTGTGTATGTGTGCGTGTGTGTACGCGTGGGTGTGAGCGTGCCCGAGGTAGCAGAGTTCCAGAAACGCTGGGCCAATAACATCAAGCCAAAAAAATATGCAAAGACTTGCGTGAGAGAAAATATGAAACTATAAAATTAAAAAAAACAGCCTCCCTATGTCCCGCTTACACACCGCGAGATGGAAAACAAGCGCCGACGTTCACGCCGCTATCAACCGATAAGTCTGAGTTCATGAACTGCGAATGGGAGCGCTGAGTTCCCGTCGAAGTTTCTTAATGCATAATACATGGACGGGCTTTATTACACGCTGGACCCGCACACAAGCGTGGCTTCATCGCTGAGCCACCACTCCAGTGAAGTGGGCGCGTTGTTTGTTGATAGGAAAACGGGCCGAGGGTAAAACAGAAAAAAAGTTTGCGCAAGGGTCAGTCAGCGCTAGCGCCGTCCACAGGGAACAGTGTGATGCTGCGCCCAGAAATCATGCTTGGCCCAACACCGAGATCTTGAAACAATCAGCGTGATGCCTACCACAGTCGCTCTCTCTCTCTCTCAATCTCTTGTTCTCTCTCGCTCTCTCTCTCTCTCAATCTCTTGTTCTCTCTCTCTCTCTCTCTCTCTCTCTCTTGCTCTCTCCCTCTCTCTCTCTTTTTCTCCCCCTCTCTCTCTCTCTTGTTCTCTCCCCCTCTCTCTCTCTTGTTCTCTCCCCCTCTCTCTCGTGTTCTCTCTCTCCCTGTCTCTCTCAGAAGCATGCATTTGTACGCGAGTGACAGAAGTGGGGCGGCCGCGGAGGTCATTGAAGTGATTAGATGCTGACAGAAAACACACAGGCCTCCCCGCCGCGGACATCCAGGCTGAAATCAAAGCGAGGCCGGACGAACGCGTCGGCGTCGGCTCGGTGGCCGCGAGCCGCACTTCGTGGCGCACGCGAGTCCACTACTGTAGAGAGCTCTGTGTGGCGCGCTGTTAGCCGCTGAGCGCGCGCGCCACATGGTCTCGCATTTGATGTTGGTGATGGGCTGAAGTTAGCTAGTTAGTTTGTTTCTGAATCGTGAACCAATCAGAAACAGCCGTTGGAATATGCTCCCCTGTTGCCAGATATGGGGCCCTTTTTGTGGTTTTAATCATTTAGTGCTATTTTAGTTTCCTCTAATAGAAACATCACATTAGAAGGAGGACGGCAGAAACACACAGACTAAAAACTTGTTTCTTGTTCTGCTTGTTTTTTGACCTCAAGTACAAAATTGCCCTGATGTCAACTATAAATGAAATGCATTAACATATCAAAAATGGAACAAAAATGTCCTAAAATCCTCCAACGCCAAAGTTTTGCTTGATATCTCTCCATGCAATCCTAATTCGGACACAATGAGATGCTGATCCCTATATTTCCTCAGAGTGCTGCAAGAATGTGGTTGGTTTAGTTAAGCCATTATTTTTCTGTGTTTTTCTAAGGCTGTCATTTCCCCTCTTCTTTCCTCTCTATCTAAAGGTATTTTTTTACATTCTTTATTTGCATCTTTGTTGATGTGCTTTATTATTGTGGTACGTATGCGGTCTGTTGTTTTCTGTTTTCCCCATCATAAAACTAACCTAAAACTGAACGCTGAGGAGAGTTCAATTGAATTCAACATCAATATTTTTAAACGTGATTTTTTTTTTTCAGAACACCAACTGCTCATGAATCTGAGAAAGGATCAAGGAACGCCTGAGAGAGACAGCAGATTTCTGGGCTTTACAGAACCTCACGGGAAGATTAAACTCAGATTTTCTTGAACAGTACATTTCTACATTTATTTGATATTCCACACTGTGAACCAGATAAGGTACCAATTTAAGCCTGGATTCCCATTGGAAACGCAAGTCAAATTCACAACATGGCATCTCTATGCACTCTGTCAGCTGTCAAAGGTGGCTTGGATGAGTCTATTTATTACAACAGATCTGTCTGTTTCCTCCACAGTCCTTGGGGAACAGTGGCTCTGAAGTGTCAACCAATCATGATATAACAATGCGCAGATTCCATCAAAGCGCAAATTAAGAAGTTGTCTGAAAATGCATAGAACACGTGGTGAACGGATGGTGAGTTACTCACACACACAATGTTCATACATGACACATGCAGTCAAAATAAGTTGTATGACTTTGGTTAATGGCTTCTAATGAACAGGGTCAGTTAATCAGCGACTCCCAGCCGAAAGGCACTGGGTTCGATACCACGTCCACAGCCCCGCCTGTAAGCAAGATCGCCCAACCCCTTCCCCCGTCCTACAAATGATCCGCATCCGTAGTTCTTCTGTTAGGGTTCCTCTGCTAAACATCAAACTCATTCAGCAAATGAACGTTCCACGGTTACCACTGCATTCTGATGTCACCCATGTAGCCGCCACCGCGGTTAAACAGCGCGACAGCAGCGCTAGCTCCCGCCTCCCGTCTCGCCCCCGTCCCAAGCGGCTCCTTCCTCACGAGGCGTTTTGTGTGGACAACATGATTGTTTACGTCAATCACACGCCAAAGAACGCGCCGCGCGCGGCCACTTCTGCTGCAGAGGCCGCCGCACACATTGTAAAGGGACACATGATATTAATACAAATATCTACAACACAAAGCTCGGCTCACTTTCTTTTTGTTGGGGGGGGGGGAAGCGCTCATGTTTTTCTGAGGAGCCAAGGTCAAAGCCGGAGAGGACGTGGCGGCTCGCCTCGTCATTTTGTGACAGCTTAATAAAACTCCCGGTGCACCTGCACCCCTCCACAGTGGCCCCCTATTCTTGTAGCACGCTGTCACATCCGCCGCCTTCCCTTTCTAATGCATACGCGATAAGGCAGAGGCTCGTGTCAGCGCGGCTGATAACATGGCCGCGCCACGCGTGCTCAAAGATCCCCGCCGCAGACAGTGACACGCTGGGGTAGGATTTAGCTGCAAACCAACAGCATGAGTGTCTCTTCTGTTTGTTTGTGTTTGTTTGTGTGTGTGTGTGTGTGCGTGCCGTGCGTGCGTGTGCTTTTGTGCTGTTTTTCTGTGTGTGTGTGTGTGTGTGTGTGTGTGTGTGCGTGCACTCGCCCTTTCACTGTTTTCTATGGGTGTGTGTTCTGTTTTTTGTGTGTGTATATTTTCTGTATGCATTATCCGTGTGAGTGTGTGTATGTGTTTGTGTGTGTGAATGTTTTCTGTATACATTTTCTCTGCATGTGTGTGTGTGTGTGTGTGTGTATGTCTGCTTGTGAATGAAGGCATGATAAATCACGGGGTCATATCTGTAGTAAGACAAACTACACGTATGTGTTGTTGTGTATGTGTGGCCTTGTCTTTTCTGTCTTTTCCCTGTATGCACATCAGTATGATTTAGCAAACGTCAGTCAGTGCGTGTGTGTGTGTGTGTGTGGGGGGGGGGGGGGGGGGGGGGGGGGGGGGTTAATATACAGGTAATATAATATAGAATGAAGCTTGGTGGAAAAACTCTACCTCTGCCATGGGACAACGTGAGATTCATAGTGTATCTTCCTTACTGTAACATGTGATTCTATCCTGTCACCTGGGTGTGATCGGATTGTGCAAAAGTGGCAAAAAAAATACACACCAGCCGTGTTTTGTTCTGTTCCTTTATGACTGGTTGCCTGCTGATGTCACCATGGCAACATCATCTTCAATTATTTCAAGTTGTCGGGAAAGTAAATTAGGTTTAATTATAAAATTGACCAATCAACAAAATGTGTCAATTATGTTTTGTTGCCTTTTTTTTACATCCTTTGCTACCTTACATTTTTTATTAATCATTAGTTCGGTGCACTTTATGCAAGATTGATTTAATCTTGCTGCCTTTTCTTTTGGAAACTAGCAACCAGAAGTTTGATGTGTTATGCTGGTGGGCTGACAATGAAACACTTTTACCTCGAACCGTTTGTTTCGCACATTTTCTTGAACAGGTGAATAATGCGGCCGTGGAAATTAAGTAACTAAACAGAGTAAAAGTCAATTTCCATTTCTTTGTCGCTAAGGAAGCAAAGAGGTCTGGCTCTTATTGCTCCCATTGTCGTTCCTCGTCATACCACAATTTTCTATGAAACGCCATTATATTTCCCAGACGCGTATTCAAACCGGGCCATCAGCGATCAGCCTAGAAGAGGCTTTTAGGCTGCCTCTTCCACTGCCTGGATTTAACGTGTGTTTTTTTCTGACTCCAGTAAAGTAGTCTCAGTGTTGTGTGAATGGAGTTCTGTGGAAATGTGCTGGCACAGCGCTGCCATTATTATCGTCGTCGCCGCAACTTTAAGATCCCCTTCCACTCAGAAAAACTCCCAAGAGTTGAATTCCCTCTTCACAGGCATTACTATGCATATTCAGCCGGGATCATTTTAATGTGGGGAGGGCGGGGGGGGGGTAATTATCTCCAGTGGAATGGTTCTGTGTGGTTCTGTGTGGTTCTGTGCGGTTCTGTGTCGCTTCGTCAGATTCCATCATGTCCGTCGTAACTCCAACTGACTTTTGTTGTAACAATGAAGCCATCTCTCAGCTACTTTGCCGCTATAAAACAGTTGCGTTGTAAAAAACTGTCGTTTTATGGTTGTAAGAAGAATACCACAGAAAGGACCCACCTCATTAAAACGCTGGTTACTGGTTAATTCTCCAGTTGCTTCCTATGGGCGAGCAGTCTGCCAGTTTTTCCTTGTTTTGTTTTGTCTCACAAAGGGATCTCAAATTGAAACCAGCTTATTCGATGCGTTTATCCAGAGAAGGCGCACTCAGAGAAGCCTTGAGTTTGTTTTCTTACCTTAAACTGGACGTGGAAAGAGACACACAGCAAGGAAGCTTATTACCTGGTTTTTACTTGTCGTTTCGTGATGCTAAATCAAATTACTATCTTTGAGATTGAGAGTGTCGGGAAATTGATTTGTTGTCTCTTGAAAACTTTTCCACTGGTAAATGAATCACCTTAGCAATATTTTGGTGTATTTACAGGGGTGATGCCCAAGTGCCTCACGAGTAAGCAGTCAGGTTAGGGGCTTCTACTGACTGAAGTCGGATGATGATGATCACATCACCGCTAAACTGCTCACCGCTAACCGTAACCATTCTGTTCTGCCATTCAGTTGAAAATACACACAGCACAAAGTACACAAAAAAGAGATAAACTCAAAGTAAAGGCGCGTGCTTGTCGTGAACACACTTCTCACGTGTGGTGACGGCCTAAGCAGTTGACAGACAACTCTGATCCCAGAATTAACCGCCCTGCCCCCCCCCCCCCCCCCCCCCCCCCCCCCCCCCAACCCTCAGGGGGGTCCCATCTCAGGCCAGCTGCAACATTTCCCAGGCATTCAGGGGAACATTCAAAGAACCCACATTACAGTTTGCTTTTCATTTGACATTAGACTGTTTAGACATCACTGACCGACATTAGTTTTAACCCCACGCTTCGTCAAGCACTTGGAAGATGTGTCTCTATCTTCATCAAGTCAGTGACAATATGACGATCTATAAGTCAGTCGTAGGCTATCAGGCCTGGTGGTAGTTATTATGCACGGACAGAAGGGCTGTAGCATTTTTTCGTTTGAGAAAATGACACAAGGAAAGGCCTACAATTGTTAAGCAACAGATAAAGTAGGATATAGGAATAATGTCAACAATGACATTATCATTTACTCTGTGTATATGGCGGTGTGTAACCGGCACAAGAACACACACAATTTGTTAATTTTACATGACAATATTGAAACATTCGAGATACGTATTCATCGAGGTACAAGTCAACAGTGATTTTGTAATTATATGAAAGAATGAATAACAACGAAGCAATCGCTCTGGGTGTATGGCGATGCGTGTCCGATTTACATGTATATACCGTATATCGTGTTTGTTTCAGACAGAACCCACGCAATTATGTCCACGACGATGAACTCAGATCGACATTCAATATTCCCCCTTTCTGGTTTCCTCATCTCGGTGGCTCATTGAGAGCCGATTTATTTCAGATTAGGCTCAATGTTTCACACTTACCACGCGTTGTCCTCGATGTTAGGAAGAAAAAAGGCGTCGAATCTCACTATCAGCGGTCTAATAGTGTGAAATATTGCCCAATGTCCAGTCGAAGACAAAGACTAAGCGAAACGAAATCTGTCCCTTTCTCAACAAGCTTTCTTGTTTTTCGCAAGCGAATATCGTCAACCTAAACAACAAGTGGCCGGTGACTAATTATATCTCTCTAGCAACCGTCACGTTCAACCTGATAGCCATCGCCTAAGCTAAACAGCGAGACACAACAGCAGAAATAGACCATCCATTACAAAACATCAGGAGCTCCGCAACGCTCCCTCGTTAGACAGCCATAACATGAAAGGTTCAGAGTTCGCCCATGTTGCCTTTTATCATCATCACCTTACACACCTAACCTCCTGTTATCGTGGAGGCTGGTTCACCTTGCCGTCTACCCATGGAGATACAAAAGTGTTCTGTTTTTTATAACATGTTGTTGAGCCTTGCTTAAGCAACTTCTAAATGATCACATTGAACTTCTACAGGTGCTACAGCGCATCTCGTAAGTAGCCTGACTGTTCCCTTTGGTTTCCCACGGTTTGGTGTGGTTACCTGCACACCGGAACACTCTATAAATTATTCAGACTAAAGAGGACTTGTCATTCCTTCTCATTGTCGGCTCGTGTTTTCAATCATACTCGACTGAAGGGTCGCAATGATGTGATGGCATCAGTGGCACCTGCAGATTCCTCAGATTAACAACAAGATGGAAACAGATCACAATCGCCGACTTCCCGGTCGATAGTGTAGAGAAAGGGGTTTCACAATTCAAAAGTGTATTGTGTGTGTGTGTGTGTGTGTGTGTGTGTGTGTGTGTGAAGGCAAGGCAGTATTGTGTACTTTATTTTACAAGCCTCAAAGAGGTGTGGGACACAACGCATTGTTGTATTCAATAAATAAAAACGACATTTTATTTTGTGAATATTTACATTGTGCATTCTGCAATCCAACACTACTGATAAGGCGAACATTATGACCAAGACTCTTCCTCCGCGAATGAAAAAGTGAGTCTATAAAATGGAAAAGCAATCTGCATCTTACATGCTGCCGGTCAGTAGTGAATCATTTCTAGCGGATTTTACTACTATTTATTTTTTGAAGTGATATTTTACGAAGTTTGTTGACACCAACTTCTCCTGTTGTACCCATATAAAACTGGAATATAGATGATGTACTATATTGTTGAAATAATATTGTGGTGAAAGTTACCCAAAGTTAACCTCATCCATCCTCATCCCTGTCTTAATAGCCACAACAAATACAACCAATGAAGTTGACCAAATCAGTTAAAAAGCAGCTAACGTGTAGCTTAACAAAGTGCTAACTCGTTAACGCTGTTTTGTTTTATGACTACAAAGCAATATCATATTCACCTACAACAGCATTGAGGCAAATGCGTAGCGATGACTGCGTTTGTAAAAAAATAAATAAAAGGGCGCCACGATTCTGATGCGCAGGTACGACATGACCCCATTAGGGACCTTTTTCTACGCTTAGCGGTCCACAGCCATGCCAAAGCTTTTGAGTTCGCGTAAACAGCCGCCGTTTGATTTACAAACCAGTGCACATTCCGTCGTGCATGCAAACAAGGTCACCCGTCGTACGAGAGTGTGTTAGCGCGCCTGACCTTGGTGATATATTATGGGATGGCAACGGTAAAACAAAACCACAAAAAAAAAAAAAGCAGAGGAGATGACAATTCAATTACGGTGGTCGGGAACAGTTAAATAAAACATGTCTTCATTGGGGCTGTAATTGCGCATCACTGTTGTGTGCAGAAAAAGACGAGAGCACTGACGTCGCCCTGACGATTGACCATGCTTTATTTATGATGATACAGAACTGAATTTTTAATCACCCTCACTCTGTGAGATGTCAGCGTCACCCTCCTGTAATTCAAATGAACAGGCCAGAGTTCCTCAGAATAATTATCCATTTGATTCATGCAGAACTTTTCCAAATACTCAAACGCCCAAAGTAAGACATAAAATACAAATTGAACAAGCCGATATCAATAAAAAGTCACAAATAAACATTCAAAAGAGGCACAGCGAGTGCCTCTGTGTTGAGAAGGCCAGTGCTGGAGACCCAGATCTCTTTTAGGGGGTCGGGAGTCCCAGAGGGGCAGGCAGCTATGGTGCAGTCAGCTCTAGTAGTCACTAGGGTGACCAGGGGAGCAGATAGTCAGCTCTAGTAGTCACTAGGGCGACCAGGGGAGCAGATAGGCAGCTCTAGTAGTCACTAGGGCGACCAGGGGAGCAGATAGTTAGCTCTAGTAGTCACTAGGGCGACCAGGGGAGCAGATAGTCAGCTCTAGTAGTCACTAGGGCGACCAGGAGAGCAGATAGTCAGCCCTAGTAGTCACTAGAGCGACCAGGAGAGCATATTGTCAGCTCTAGTAGTCACTAGGGTGACCAGGAGAGCAGATAGTCAGCTCTAGTAGTCACTAGGGCGACCAGGGGAGCAGATAGTCAGCTCTAGTAGTCACTAGGGCGACCAGGGGAGCAGATATTCAGCTCTAGGAGTCACTTGGGCGACCAGGGGAGCAGATATTCAGCTCTAGTAGTCACTAGGACTACCAGGAGAGCAGATAGTCAGCT
The DNA here is from genome assembly GCA_036785325.1 of Urophycis tenuis. Taxonomy (NCBI): domain Eukaryota; kingdom Metazoa; phylum Chordata; class Actinopteri; order Gadiformes; family Phycidae; genus Urophycis; species Urophycis tenuis. The sequence continues at coordinate 9,071,792 of JAXIVH010000002.1, read as the reverse complement.
CTAGTAGTCACTAGAGCGACCAGGAGGGATGAGAGCAAGCTTTAGTCATCAGTAGGACGACCAGGAGAGGAGATAGTAAACTCTAGTTGTCACTAGGTCAGCCAGGAGAGATGATAGTAAGCATTAGTCATCACTTGGATGGCCAAAAGAGATGATAGTAAGCTTTAGTCATCACTAGGACGGCCAGGAGAGGAGATCGTGAAGCTGTAGCCACTGTGAACAAAGTGAAAGTTCCTCTTCTGCATTAGCACCTGTGACACCGACACATTTAACGATGCTGCAGTGTTATGTTGGGGACCGCATGACAACAATGCCATGGCAACAACCGCCCCTGAGGGCACAGACTCCCACTGTTGATGCCAGCAACCTGCCACAAGCATCCATTTGACTCCATCCGTACCCCCAACCCCCCCCAGCCACCAGCAGGCAGCCAGAATGCACCGGGCCAACCGAATGTTTCTCTGTTGTTCCCATTGACGGTCAACGCTTTTGTTAGCCGAAGGAGGCGGGAACTCTGCAGTGTCAGCGAGGCCACTGCCTCCACGCCTCGTTAGTGTCTGGGCTGTGCAGAGCTGTGTGTTGGCGGACTATTCAGGGACTGCCATGTGTGTGTGTGTGTGTGTGTGTGTGTGTGTGTGTCTGTGTGTGTGGTAGAGAGGTGTGAGTTGATTAACTTCTAATGTCTTCCAGTCAGTTTGAAGTGTCCATTATTGTAGCCTGGAATCAATAAAGTGCTCTCAATAGCTCCCACATTGAAAGGCGTGGGAGATTGTCAATATTTTATCCAAAGCTGTTATCACCATCTCCCCTTTATTTTCCAAACAATAGATGACAGGATTGTGTGCTAAGTAACCATTGCCTGTCGTGTATTGATTGATAATTAAAATATGTTTGAAAAGTCAGAGGCAGAGGAGGCAGTGGATAATTTTATTGTAATTAAAACTTTATGTATTCCTCACCCTGACCTTGTTGAACTATCTACGTCATTATTTGTGGTTGTGGTTTTCTCGTGGGTAAATGAACAGTTGCCTTGGTGTCAAGTCAGGGGAAACTGTGTGCCTGTCCCCCCTCCCCAACACACACGCAATGGTATAGTCTGGAAACAAACAACGACGCCAAAATGGCCGCCCGCAGCAGCTAGTGTCCTTCAGTAGCACAATTGAATTGTTCCCGCGGCCGCTAACACAATTCTCCTCCTCTACTCGGTCATTCGATTATGAACGCTCGGGGCGTAATCCCTCCTCATCGCCCGGGCGGTGTATTCATTTCCTCTCCTTCCTGTTTATTTGGATGTGTTTGAAAGGTCACGGCTCCATCGCGAAGGATAACGCTGATCTGCTCTCAGTGGTTGTTTGCTCTCAGGAGATTGTGGTCCAAAAGCACGTCTGGTGGCCGGATTGGTTTTAAGTGAGAAGCGTGTGGTCTCCGGCCATTTCTAATGCATATGAATGTGTGTGTGTGTGTGTGTGTGTGTGTGTGTGTGTGTGTGTGTGTGGTGTTGTTAAATTGGCAGAGCCTGTAAAATTATTACTTTCAGATCATGGGCGTTTCTGATTCTGTGTGAGTGTGTGTGTGTGTGTGTGTCTGTGTGTGTGTGTGTGTGTGTGTGTGGTGTGTGTGTGTGTGTGTGTGTGTGTCTGTGTGCGTCTGTGTGTGTGTGTGTGTGTGTGTGTGTGTGTGTGTCTGTGTGTGTGTGTGCGTCTGTGTGTGTGTGTGTGTGTGTGTGTGTGTGTGTCTGTGTGCGTCTGTGTGTGTGTGTGTGTGTGTGTGTGTGTGTCTGTGTGTGTGTGTGCGTCTGTGTGTGTGTGTGTGTGTGTGTGTGTGTGTGTGTGTGTGTGCGTCTGTGTGCGTCTGTGTGTGTGTGTGCGTGTGTGTGTGTGTTTGTGTGTGCGTGTGTGTATGTGTGCGTGTGATACAGTGCACGTGTCATCACATCACACATCTGTGCCTGGACAAGGCCTCTCCAAGGGCCTCGTCTGCCTTCTGCTTCTCCTAATCACACTGCATTGATTTGGGTTTCCTCTGGATCAATATTTGTCATGCATGCCGTTTTCCCTTCTCCGTCAACATCGCAGGACTATCTCACCGGGGAGCCTGTCCGAACCAGGCAACAACCAAGAGAAAAAGAGACTGTCCAAACAACAGCTGACTCAGTGAGCGTCGACTGGCTGCTGAATCCACGAGCTCCCAGAAACAAGTTCACTTCCAACGTTCTAGGTGGGCGGCTTAAGATGCTGGAAGTTGTTGTTCATCTGTGGGTGGTGGGGGGGGGGGGGGGGGGGGGGGGGGTGTGGGGGGGGCCGGGGGGTTGTGGACAGAACTTTTCTTAATGTTACCGTTGAGAAGCATTAACATTCGGGGGGCATATGTGTGCTGTCAAGACCACAGATTTACATTCAGGCAGCCATCTGACTGACAGATGGAGAGGGAGAGAGAAAGTAAAAAATGAATTTAGAGACATCAGTACGAACAAAGAGAGGAGAATATATTTATATATATATATATATATGCACACACTTATTCTGTATGTTCTTTTGCTTAGTGGTTCTCAAGCACATCTCTCCACAGGAAGCCAAAATACATAAATACATTGGTGTTTGTGGTAGCAATCATGGGCATACGTTTTTGACAAAGATGCTAATTATCTACCAGTGTGATGAGCCTTTCTGCACACAAGTATTCCCTGGCGCGAGCATGCACCACACACACAGTGCAACTCTCTCTCTCACACTCGCACACGCACACACACACACACGTACACACACACACACACACACACACGCACACACGCACGTGCACGTGCACTGACAGATTTCTGCTGCTGAAGTGCGGTTGACTTCCCGTCAGCGCGCGATGCAGCACGCTCTCCTGGGTGTGGTAAGAAGGATAAGGCAGGACGTGGCGTTCATCTATTATAAGCGCTCTGTTTCCTCATAACTAAGACGTAACAATCTCTCCGGTCGGCCGGGCCGGCAGATACAGAATCATTAGAGAGCAGAGCCTGTTCTCTCTGACGTGATGTCATATTATTTATCATTATTTCAAGATAACGAGCTGACATGAGGGCCTTAAAGCAAAGTTCTCATAATTTCGGAGGAGGGTAATTAATGGCTGAATTGTCCGACCACATTTTTTTTTTTTTTCTCTCTCTCTGAAGGCAGCGGCTTGACACTTGACAACCAAATGAAGGGCTTCTATTCCAGGTTACAGGAAGTACGAGTATGAGGGCTGCCATGTTTTTGGGCCGTCTCTGCTCTGAGCCAGCTGATTGCACTCAGTAATTGTGCCTCTGGGTTATGCAAATCAGCTCAATTGAATCGTTGCCTTAAAAACCTGGCATGGAGTCCTTTGATGACATGGAGCCGGAAGCGTGGGCAGTGCTGAATGCTTGGGAAAATCAGGCCTGTGTCTTGTCTCGGTGAAATTGTTTCACAGGAAAAAAAAAAAACATCATCATTGGTTGATTTAAGAAAAATGGTGCAGTAATCTCAGAAGAAGCATGGCCGAGATAATGACTAAGAAGTGACTCAGAAAACGATGAGTATTTGCTTGTTAAACTGTCCTTTGTCAGCTTCTGTAGCTCTGTTGTTCTCTCTCTTTCTCTCACAATAGACCATTTAGTCCCCCACCTCTCAATGCAATATCTCAGATATTAACTTTTGTCTTTCCCACAACACAAAGATCACCCCCTCCCTCCCCCAGCTAATTCGTCTCCAGAGTAAACACTCAAAGCAACCCTGCCAAATCCTTAATGATGAATAATCGCATCAAAACACTCAGAAGGGTTTCCTCTCTGATCAGTCAACAACACCAAGCTTCTTCATCACCCATGGCAACACGGCAGCCATTACAGGGCTATTTTTAGGGGACTAATTGTACATCAACAGAGATTGAGTATATTGCACGGGAGATCCCATCGCTGTTGGTTAAGCTAATGGCATGTCTGGTAGTCAACTGTGGCTCCCTGGAGTAAGTGAGCTTGGACAAGGATGCCAGAATTGTTTGAGATGTAATCCTATTGTTTTGATTCTCAGTCGCCCACTGGCATTTGCTGCCAGATGGAAGAAGTACGATAATTTGCACTACTTTAGCCATTTACGTTGTTTGATCAAATTAACTTGTGATACTGAAGATTGCACACCAAATGTATCAATGGAGCAGAGTAAAAGTGGTTTATTCTAGATTTCAGATATCACTCTGGTATGCAAACTTGTGTGACCAAGTGTGACCAATCAAGGCATTTATCATCGGCAGAATCCTACCAGAGGTTTAGTTGAAACCTGAACCAGCACTCGACCCCTCAACCACCAGAACACTGGTGCCAACTCTGTCCATGTCCATTAAGACGCTAAAACCAAAACACACTATTTTTAAGTCTTTCAATACGAACACGATTGAAAATCAATGTGTAAAAGGAGCAAAGGGGGGTGGGTGTACAAGAGTACAAGATGTCCATGTTTCAGTGCTAAAATGGGTTAAAACAATGTAGCTTCATTTAAATACTTTTTTTTGCAAGAGAGGACAAAAATAACTAGGAGAGAGGATGTAGACGATGAGCCTGTCAAAGAAGAACTATCATTTATGGCTAAGGCGGCCCGCGGTTCTGTAATTGCTGTATTCAGTGAATAGTCAGATATGGCCAGTGCGTTGATTGTTTCATTGTGAAATATGTCATTGCGTCATATGTGAACTTCCCAACTTCAGAATTCAGCCGCAACTTTTGAAGCTGACGTCAAAACTGCCGCCAACTGCCATTTTAAGCTTCTTTTTGGGGGTCGGCGAAATTTCTAAATGTATGTTTTATCTCCTGGCTTCGTGGCGTGCCCTAGTGGGCCCTGGCAGCAGATAAAGCTGTTGCTTTGAAAGATGTTCAGGGAAGGGACAAAGAGGGGAGAAGCGATTGGACTTAATTACCATTCTGCTCACTTCCGATGTGTGTGTGAGTGTGTGTGCCCGCGAGTGCACCTGTGTGTGTGTGTGTGTGTGTATGTGTGTGTATGAGTATGTGTGTGCAGGCGTGTGTGTGTGTGTGTGTGTGTGTGTGTGTGTGTGTGTGTGTGGTGTGTGTATGTGGACACACCAGGATGCAGAGCAGGGTGTGTGTATAGGTTTGTGAGTCCATGTGTGTGTGTGTGTGTGTGTATGTGGACACACCAGGATGCAGAGCAGGGTGTGTGTATAGGTGTGTGAGTCCATGTGTGTGTGTGTGTGTGTGTGTGTGTGGTGTGTGTGTGTGTGTGTGTGTGTGTGTGTGTGTGTGTGTGTGTGTGTGTGTATGCATGTATAGATGATGACAGAGCAGCAACAGAGCCCTAACCCTGAGCCTCTGGGTGACAGCCGGGGCAGGGTGCCTGGTGTCTGGGGTGGAGTGGCGGTGCTGGTGAGTGTTGAGGGGTGGGGGTGGGGGGGTGGTGGGTGGGGGGGGGGGGGGGGGGGGGGGGGGGGGACACACATGCCAGCTGGACAGAGGGCACCAAAAAAATCACCAAGTGTCCAACATGGTGATACACAGATGTGTGTTCTCTCGCTCCAGGGTCACTGTGGTTCTGATGGTGTCTGGCACAAACCAGGCTTCACCACCGCAGCTCCCCGCCTACCCACCCTCACTCCACAGACACGGGGATGGAAAGTGATAGTCCGGTGGCCAGGGGGTCAGGGGGGGACACCCAGTGGGGAAAGCACTGGGGTTTGATTCCTCCAATGTACGCAGCGTGACTTGAGTAATTATTGTGTCTGCTGTGGGGGTGGTGTTTCTTACAATATGCAAAAAAAAACACATGTGTGCTTGTCAGCATGGGTGGGAATCAAACCTCTGACCCTGGCTGATAGTGCCTTGCTCTAGCAGTTGATGTTTACAGCATGAAGCCCAAACCCCTGCCTGCTTCTTAATGACATCTGATTTCACTGTAATTGATTTCGCTACAAGAAAGTCCTCAAGTGATAATTGTGAAGGATAACGCTGAGTTAAGTTCTCAAACTAGTTGTGTGTGTGTGTGTGTGTGTGTGTGTGTGTGTGTGTGTGTGTGTGTGTGTGTGTGTGTGTCTGTGTGTCTGTGTGTGTGTGAGGTAATTGTATTTTCTGGATTCATTTCACCCAATGCAGTTACACTGTTATGGGTTTATTGGGGCGTTCTCCTTCCATTGGCAGCCTGTGAATCAGCCATGCTTTCTGCTGCCCTTGTGCTTTTATGTTTATTCTGTTTTTTTTTTTTTTTTTAATAGTGATATCAACACATCAACACGTCACTTCTGTGCCCTGACCTTACTTACACGTCAAAGACAACGTCGTCATATTGTGTCTTAGAACACTGTGACAGCTGATCAATGATCAGAAATTGCAAATATGCTTTGACGAGGACCATCACCTTTGATCAGCACTTAGTTGAATTGCCCAGCAGTAGAATATGAATGAATCAGGACTACCTTATGTGAATGTGAGTAATCAAAGTTCCAGCTGGTGAGTTATGAATGAACCTCCATGTAAGCAAGTGTTCAAGTCCAAAGGACCAAATTATATTCCGACAGAGTAACACAAAATGTAAAGCCTGCGGTCCAAAATAATTTGCAAACTTTCAAGTGTGACCAATCAATGTGCGAGGAACACAAAATGTAAAGTAACACTTGGTAATTCGGAAGAATGCCGTATTT
>JAXIVH010000002.1:9036456-9062444 GCA_036785325.1 Urophycis tenuis | reverse complement strand
GGAGGTAAACATAATTCGAGACCCAATTAGAGGGCAGCCTTGGGGGGGGGGGTGAGCCAGCAGCCAGGAGCTTATCCTCCGCGTGCCATTGGATCTCTCTCTATCATCTCCGCCAGGACCCCGCCCCCCCCCCCCCCCCCCCCCTCCCACCCCTTGCCTAACAGCTCAGACACGTTAGAGGCGGAACACACACAAACAACAATCCAGAGTGAAGTCGCTCTCGGGCCCGCGCAGAGGCGGGGGGCGAGTCTGCCATCGGCGCAGCGTCTGAAGGGTGTTCCAAGGATAGTTAGCGGATTCCTCCGCTCGGGGGGCCTGCTGGGGTGTGTGTGTGTGTGTGTGTGTGTGGGGGGGGGGGGGTGGGGTTTCCATGGAAACTCAACGTCGCGCACTTAATGTCAGGTGACCTCTCCCTGTGGATGGAAGTTTGCCGGCTTCAAGTGAATTTAGTTCACGGTGTGCGTGTGTGTGTGTGTGGGTGTGTGTGCGTGTGCGTGTGTGTCTGTGTGTGTGTGTGTGTGTGTGTGTGTGTGTGTGTGTGTGTGTGTGTGTGTGTGTGGTGTGTGTGGTGTGTGTGTGTGTGTGTGTGTGTGGTGTGTGTGCGTGTGCGTGTGTGTGTGCGTGTGCGCGTGTGTGTGTGTGTGTGTGGTGTGTGTGTGTGTGTGTGTGTGTGTGGGTGTTTCTGTGTGTGTGTGTGTGTGTGTGTGTGTGTGTGTGCGCGCGTGGGCCACGGCGGGGTTATCCGTGTGACTTTCACGGTAATGATAGTATGTTTGTCCGGTGTCACCGGTGGGCCTCTTAAAGGGGCCCCTGATGTTTATTGTTGTTGATGGTGAAGCTGACAGGCCGACACTGAGTGGTGGAATTGATTGTCTGGACGATTCCAGACCAGTGGGCCGCGAGACACCGTCATCGGCTCCTCCTCCTCCTCCTCCTCCAAGTCCTCCTCCTCCTCCTCCTCCTACTCAGTTCCACTCCCTGCCTTTTTCCATCACATCTGCTCCGCGTCTTCCAGGAGGCAGCTCCCATCAAACCAGGTAGCCTTTTTGACGCTGCTCAAGTTGGACACAACATGGCCCGAGGCGGGCTATGAAGGGCCGAGGTACACGGGTTTTGTATGACCCGCCCGCGGCTGCATACTGGGGGTTGCGGGAGGAGGAACAGGCGGAGGTGGAAGAGGTGGAGGAGGTGGAGGAGGAGGAGGGGGAGGAGGAGGAGGAGGAGGGAGAGGCGGCGGCGGCGGCGGTGGCGCGCGAGATGGATAGCGTGGCTGTAATGTGACATGAATGGGAGGCGACGCGCCTCCGGGGCCTTTTAATGTGTCAGGATGATGTCATCAGAGTGAGACGGCTGGTAATGATGGCGAGAGCGGCGGAGGCTCCGCGGGCAAAAGGGGGGAGTCTGCGGCCCCCCCCCCCCCCCCCCGGGGGGCAGGGTTGCCCTGATAACCCCCGCCCACTCATGTCTGTCAACGAGTGCGTGTGCATGTGTGTGTGTGTGTGCGTGTGTGTGTGTGTGTGTGTGTGTGTGTGTGTGTGTGTGTGTGTGTGTGTGTGTGTGTGTGTGTGTGTGTGTGTGTGTGCGTGTATTTGTGTGTGTGTGTGTGTGTGTGTGCGTGTATTTGTGTGTGTATATGTGTGTGTGTGTGTGCGTGTATATGTGCGTGTGTGTGTGTGTGTGTGTGTGCGTGCGGGGGGCAGTGGCGGCTGCCGCTGGGCATAATGAAGTGCGGTGTTAAAAGGCGCGGCCCCTGACAGCGGGGGGGACGTACGGCATCCGTAGAAATGGCGGCGGTCCGGAGGAGAATGATGAAGTGTTTAATCCTGGCGGGGAACAGCGAGCCCCGGCGGGTGTGATGATGCTATTATCTCCAGAAGGCGTAACCCCCGCCCACCCCACCACCACCACCACCACCACCACCACCACCCCCCGCCCACCCCACCACCACCACCACCACCACCACCATCACCACCGCCGCCACCACCACCACCACCACCGCCACCACCCACCCATCACCGCCGCCACCACCTCCACCCGCGCCTTCCTGAGAAGCCCCGCGCGCGTAAACATGATTTATATTGCCCTCCATCTACATTTGCCGTATGGGGGAAGGGCGGGGAAAGAAAAAAGAAAAAAAAAAGAAAGAAAAAAGAAGAGCCACTTATTTATAAAAGTCCTTTTTCACTTTTATTCCCGGGTTTTTTTTTTTTTTTGCAGCAGATGTAGTAATGCGGCAGGCGTAGTGTTGGCGGTGCCGCTCCATCTGTCTCCGCCGCTCTCCTCTCCGCTCGCCTCCTCGCCCGGACCACGTGATCCCCGCGGTTCTGCCCGGTGGCGGGGGTTTTTTGTCACCGCGTTCGAGACTGAGAGGGAAAATGAAAGAGAAAAGACGACGATGGAAGGCGGCGGAGCCTCTGTGGGGCCATTCGTCTGCCTCTCGTTGGGCCTGCTTACTCATCCGTCCCCCACTGGCGGGGGGGGGGGGGGGGGGGGGTTACCAGAAGGACCCCTCAGGTGTCACACTTTGGAATTGTTAGTTTCGCTTTAGTTAACACTAACAACTCTCCATTAAACCGGTGGAATTGTACTTTTACCTTCCTCCCGCTTTTGTTCGTTACACAAGTGAGCAGTGAGCAAGTGATTGTCGAGAGTCAATTATCCCAGTGTGTCGCGCATTTCACTTCCTTTTTGTGACGTTCCTACATGCCAATAAAGGCCCAATAATGCAGAAGAATATGGGTCTCCCTGCTCGGTTTCATCAGACCAAAAAGGAATGAAAGTCCTACAGGATTGATAATTCATAGTGGCGCCCTTTCAACAACTGAGAGACGGGAGAATTTGAAGTGCGTACAGTTCAGAGGGCTAATTGGTTCCGGAGGGGGGGTGGATCTGGAGATCAAAAGAGCTCCTCTTAGTATATGGATCTCCCACTCTCAGTGTCGGACCCCTCTCACGGCTCTGCACCATCACCACCACCATCTCCACCACCGTCTCCACCACCACCACCACCTCCACCATCACCACCACCATCTCCACCACCACCACCACCACCATCACCACCACCGTCTCCACCACCGTCTCCACCACCACCACCACCACCACCACCACGTCCACCATCACCACCACCATCTCCACCACCACCACCACCACCACCACCACCATCACCACCTCCCCACCGAACCCTTACAACTTAAGCTTCCTGTGGAGACTGAGGGCCAACACAGTGGGGTAGTTTTTGGAAGCTGAGGATGCCTCCTGAATGAGGACGCCGCTTCCCCCATGCACCGAGCAGGTGTCTGGGTGTTTTCATTTAACATTGGCAAAATGAAAGCGTATAATCTGTAAAAAAAATAGTGCTGTGCGCTTTTTGTGTGTACTTTGGTGCATGCGTGTGTGTGTGTGCGTGTTGGTGCGTGTGTGTGTGTGTGTGTGTGTGTGATTGTCTCATTGTGGAAGATTGTGGCGATTAGCGGTCCGAGAAACAATGTATTTTCTTCCCTTTGACTCTTCACTGCGTACCCCTCAGTGTTGAGCACAGCGTGTGCAGCTTGTAGTGCTGGTTAATGAGTTTATTCGACTGTATTGTGCTTCTTGTACAGCACAGATAAGATTATCGGAAAAATACTCGCTGGCGTTCTCTGGCGGTGGCGGCGCAGCGGCGTTACGAACATCATTATTAACATCCAACCGGCACGGTTAACCTCGCCGCGCGCGGACACACCACCCCCCCCCCCCCCCCCCCCCCCCCCAAATACAGCGCTGTAATCGCCGTAGCTCTTCCAGTTAGCCTAGCGCGCGGGGATGTTTTCAGCAGGGCTTTTATCTCGTCGTCCTCCTCCTCCTCCTCTTCCTCCTCCGCCCCGCGCCCCCGGGTTTATTTTGGGCGGCTGCTTGTCTCATTCTGCTTTGGCAGCAGAACGCCGTCTTAGCGAGCCGGCGCCCCCCCCTGGAAGCCCGCGGGTCGGGCCTAATCACGGCGCCCGTGATGAGACGGGCTCTGCGGCCGCGCCGCGCACACACAAGCACTTCCCCGTGACGCACGCTAACGCCCGGGCAAATCTAATCAGGGAGAGTTAGGGAGAGGAAGGAGAGAAAAAAAAACTCGCTCCCCCCCCCCCCTGTCTGCCTCAGCTGCTTTCTCATTTGAACCACTCACTGGGTGAGAGGGTGGGTGAGTGGGTGGGAGTGCGGGAGCATGGGTGGCGTTGTAGTGTTGTTTAGTTTCAATGGCTCCTTTACCGCACTTGAAATGATTCGATTCATTAATAGTGTATCAAAAATGGGGCATTCTCTTCAACCCCTTAAGACGACAATCCGGGGCCACTTAATTGCTTTTCTTTTCAATCGAATTGGCCGAATACCATTGTTATTAAATACCTTTGCCGTCCAATTATCGAATCGGTTTTCGGATAGAGGGAAGACAGGGAGCGCACACTTTTTGACAGTCACTGTGATTACGCAGGCTGGAGAAAGCCGACTTGACGTTGCGTCTGCGATCCAACCAAACAGGAAACGATGAATTGATAAAGATAATCTTTTTGGGGGAACCAAGAGAGCCTTTTTTTGATTTCAGAGTTTCACAAACAACGTTAATCAAATCATCCTCTTCATAGCCTTCAGGCTACGGCTGTACCTAAAAGGTTTTCCAGAAAATTAAAATGGGCTGTTCAAACCTGAAAAGAGGTCAAAGTAAACAATTCGACGTTGTCCTCCTCGATTTGTTCCGGCCGTCGGGGCTGTGGGACTGAGGTGTGACATCACTGGCTGATCACATGGCGTGCGGCGAGGCGCTGTGGGAGGGAGGGGCTTTATGTATCTTTATGTTTTCAACAGCCGCCGTCGTGATAGCCACGTGAGCTGCAGCGACAGCGATGCGTGTATCGTGTCTTGCGTGTGTCGTGTATTTACAGTATCAGTACAGTACCGGCGTCGAGTCCACCCGCAGGCGCTCGTTCCACGGCCCGACTCGGACATGTTTTATCGCGCGGCGTTCGGGCTGATTAGCGCCGAAGCCGCGTGTTTGACATTTTCACGCGATGCAGCAGAATTTCTTTGCTGTTTACTTGCGGGTGGCTCTGGGACTGTGTTTGACTCAGTTTCTTGGGTAATCCTGGAGCATTTCTAATATTAGGAGAGCCGAGCACTTTCCCAGCCGCCACTGACGAGCCCTGGGGGATCCTGGTTCAGTCGATATCAGGCGGCCAGGGCATTGGATGACTTTGGCTCCCGCTGGCGTCTGGCTCGCAGCGCCTGAAATAGATAGGTATAAATAGAACCGAAAGACACACAGAAGATGCTTCTTCTTCGCCTCCTTCTTGGCTTTTGTTTTTTGGGTCTCTTTCTCTGTTTGCTTGTTGTTTTTCCTTTTTTTTTTGTTTTTGTTTTTTTTTTGTTTCGTTTCCTTTGGTCTTTCTCTTGGTTTTCTCCTCGCCTCTCCTCTCCTCTTCTCAGACAACACCAACACCGCTCACCTCCCTGCTCCCCCCCCCCCCCCCCCCCCCCCCGCCTTTATGTGTCTGTGTCTCCCAGAGGTAACCTCGAGGGGGGGGTATCCGGTTATGGGGGCCTTGCGGGGGTTACCAGTGGTTGGGTTTCTGTCGATACAGGGTTCAGGTAGTGTTTGTCAATAACTGAATTATTGATATCCAGGATAATGGGACCCAAAAAGTGGGAGTTAGGATTGTCTGTTGTGTTCTGTGGACGAGGCCGTTATGCTAACAACAGTAATGGCCGTGGGGCTTGTTAGCTCATTTTTCTTTGTTCAACATGCCTTTGATGGTGGTGACCCCCTGGTGGGTGGGGGGTGGGGTGGGGAGGTGAAACTCATCACGAGGACTAGCAAAGAGAAAGACACACTTTAGCTTGAAAGTTGACCTTGACTGAACCACGGGGAGGGGGGGGGGGGGGGGTTGGGGGGTGGGTGGGCAGGGTTGAGTGAGTTATGGCCGCCTTTCTGAAGATGAATCTGAATAATTAACTCCTGGCAGACAAACGGAGAGGACACCATTAGCGTGTGAGTGATCCCTCTCCCTCCGACGGCCGTCTGCTGCTCCGTCTCCCCCCCCCCCCCAGAAGACAGGAGGAGGACAGATGATGCCCGCCGCCGTTCTCCGTATCGATCGGCCTCGACCCGATGCCCCACCGCTACCGCCGTCTCACACCGGACCCCCCTTTCATGTTCGCCGTCTCGCGAATCTGCCCCGCAGCGGGGGGGGGGTGGGGGGGGGGGGGGGGGGGGGGGGGGTGTTGTATCCACGGAGCCCGGCGCCACACACACACACACACACACACACACACACACACACACACACACGCGGGCATCCTCTCACAACACTTTGATTCGTCCTGGTAGTGTAGGAGGGCCGACGTCTCTCACTCTCTCTCCTGCCCAGACGCTGCAGTGTACTGTCCGGTGTCGGCGCGGCCGCGGGCACAAAGAGCCCCCTTTTCTTTTTTTTTTCTTTTTCTTTTTTTTTTTGGTTCAGAAGTGTTGTTGACCCCCGCGGGTCCCGGTCTGGACCCCGTTCTCGCGCTGAGAAGATGAGACCGCCGGGCGGGTCAACGAGAGACGAGCACGCTGATCATTTGTGCGAGGTGGTCGGCGTGGCGGTTTGACAGGGTGGGGCGGGGAGGGGGGGGGGGGGGGGGGGGTTACCCTGATTGACGGCCCGCGCCGCCTCCGCCTTCCCTCCTCGTGGGCCAATCAGGGAGAGCAGCGCCGGCCGCCGGGAGAGAAGCGTGAGTGGCGTTGACGACAAGGGGAGGTCCTAACCTCTCCTGACATTTCATTCGACACATCTTATTCCCCCAGCGCCCACCCTGCCTCTCCGTGCATCAAGGGAAGGGGAAAAAAAAAAAAAAAAAGCAGCAGAATAAGACTTCTTTATACTGACACTGGTCGTCTGACATACTAATCTCAGACTAAGAGACTGCTGGGACCATTGATTTTCTTCCCTGGTAGGAGACACGGAGCCTCACTTTACTCGTCTATGACCCGAGATGCTAATGGACTGAAAACGTTGTCACAATGTCCCCCAGGAGCCCCTTTTGTTTTTGGCACTCAGGAACCTCCCTGATGCGGCCGTCTCCGCCGTCTCGACGTTTCCTTCTCCTTCTTTCTTGGCGGCGTGAAGACAGATGACATTTAATTTCTTTGCTGCTGTCAGGCCGACGGGGGAAATGTAGACACAACAGTCTGAAGCTGCTCTGAGCCCTTCAGTGGTGTTGCTAGCGGTGTGTGTGTGTGTGTGTGTGTGTGCGATTTAATTATATCTGTGATATACTTTGTTGAATAGGTCTATAAGTGTATTATTTATTAATCCTGCTTGGGGGCCAGCAGAGGTTCTTGCTCGAGGCTGCCTACAGGTAGGCTGCGGACGTGGATATCAAACTCCAAGCGCCTTTCGCCTGGGAGTCAAAACACCTCAGCCGCCGAAGCATTGTCCCCCTAGTGAGAGCAGTGACGTTGGAGACAAATATTACGCTTATTGCTTGACAGATTTTAATCAGTTTTTTTTTTATATGTGCTCATGTTTTTAGGAATACATTTTGAATGTATTACTCTCTCTCTCTCCCTCTTTCTTTTTACACAGCAAAAAATAAATCAAACGAAAGCTCCATTGCTAAGCACACTGATCCAAATTGCTAACGTCGAGTCGAGCTATCTGACCCAACCAATCTGTACCCCTTTCAACTACAGAACCCCAACGTGGAGCCGGGAAGCCTGTAGGCGTCTGTCCAGAGTGACCAACAGGCCTCTCGTAGACGTGCTCTTCACAGACCTCCCTAATTGGCGGTCTCTTTGACTACACAACGATGAACTCATTTGCAGCAGCACAAGACTCCCTTCTGAGAACAAGCCCGTGGATATCCCCCCCCATATCCTGTGGGGGTTTTTTTTTCCCAATTATTACCCAATGATCCCTGATCCCGATTCCAATTTGCCCTGACGACATTGCCCTGGTTAGCCATTGGAAATCCAATTAGTGGAGATCCCCCAGTCTGATGGGGTCAATCAGGGACCTCAGATGTCTCCTGGGGGCGGAGGCGTTTCTGTGTCGATTAAACACACATCATACACAGTGTGGAGGCCGGGCCTGTGCTGGCTACTCCGAAAACCACCGATAACTTCCAATTGAATACACAATATGTGCCGAGGGTAAGATCTGTGGACAAACGTAGGTGTTCTTCTGAAAAGCTCGGAGGGCAGATGTGATGTGCTAAGGAACGTCTATCGCTGTAGGCTTGGTGGAGCAGCATGTGATGTGAGACATGAGACTGTGGCAGATGCTGGCTCCTAGATTAACCTTCCAGAGCACGACCTAGCAGGACCACTAGGCCAGGCCCGGACAACAGATGGTTTTGTGCTGTGGAGCTCCAATCATATCATGGGGTTGTTTTTCCCTTTACCTCGCATCAAGGTCCCGTGGAATTGTTTTTGCAAACCAATGTGGTTTACGTTAATAGCAGTGTAAGGTCATTGGGAACTTGATAGGGAAAAAAAATATATATTACGGGACCATTTTCTTACTCAAAAGAACTATTAGAGAATAGAGGTGATTCATTTTGGTTTTTGGTGGATTCTGAAAGGGTTTGTTATTACTCAGCATGAGTAATGTTACTCAGCACACAACCCTTAAAAGTGCTGCCGTCACGTTGCGTATGTACTTTGCAGAATAGTGCACGTATTCAAAATGTTTTTCAGTAGGTCACTGGAGCGGTCGGGAAATGTCACCAGCATGACATGTCTTACGGGTACGAGCTAAAGCGGGGAGAAAAAAAAAAAAAAAGCTGGACTGCTTGCCATTTTCTGTAAAGACACACCTCATCCATAAAAATATGAGGACACTGCGATTGCCATAACAATTTGATGGAGCCCGTCCGAGGAACCTAACAGCTAATGGTCTGTTGAGAGCAGAGGGTAATGTGGCTAATCGCTTTCAAAGTGATAGAGGAGACCATGGAGGTGATATGGCCTTATGTGTGTGTGTGTGTGTGTGTGTATATATATACTCTCACATCATACTCATGGTGTGTGTGTGTGTGTGTGTATATCTAACACACACACACACACACACACACACCATGAGTATGATGTGAGAGTAGTTGGCTGGACCCCCTGCATCTCCTGGAGCCAGGCGGATGGCCTATCTCAAGTACACAGAAGAATAATTGGATCAGAGGTGCGTTTCACTCCTTCACTGTCTGAAATTGCTCCGATCGGCCTCGATTCCTCTCACCCACCTGCTTGGCCGCACGACGCCAGCGAGGTTTGCGCTTGTGTTTTCTTTGCCGGCGGCAGGTGGCGGGAAATATGTCCCAGAGCCGACAGATGCTTGACTAGCATCGCAGTTGATTGAGGATAAAATTGGCGTTCAGGATTTTAATTGTATCTTTTTTTTTTTCTCTTTTTTTTCTCTCCTCGTATGGAGCAGTGGTCCCAGCCAAATGAAGCACAGTGGCATAAAAGTTTACAAGGGAGAAGGTCTGCGTGTATTTTGGGACGAGACTCATGTACAGAGTTGTGTGTGACACGGCAAACTGCCGATGAGCTCGAATGCCCCGCGGCGCAGCGTCTATTCCGGCATTTTCGAATAGCTGCTGCAAACTGGAACAGCTCCCCCTTCTGGTCAGGGGGGGGGGGCTGGGGGAGGAGGGAGAGGATGGGGTGGTGGGTGGGGGGTGGGGGGGGGGGGAGTCTCTCGGGTACCAGGATACTCGAGGTGACGTCTTATCATACAACGGGCCGCCGTCGGCTAATCCAAATGAATGTCACTTAATCAATGGAGGGCGCCCCGGCGACTCTGTGCCCCGAGCCCTCCAGAGGAAGACTTACCAAGTCCACTTCATTAAAAACAACAGCGCTCCGAGCTCCGACCCCGCCCTCTTCCCAAACACGCAGCAACCCGGGACATGAGGGGGGGGGGGGGGGGGGTGAGAGACAGTGGGCAGTACAGTGGATAGACAGAGGGGGAGAGAGAGAGAGAGAGAGAGAGAGAGAGAGAAAGGGGAGAGAGAGAGGGTGTGTGTGTGGGGGGGCGGTACAGGACAAGCTAGCGGTGGAGGCTTATGCTCCATCGACAGCTGTCGGCCCATCAGACCCCTCAATGCCGCGCGGGAAGGTCAATTAACTGATTAGAGTCGGTGCCGGGGGTCGGATTAAGAACCAATCACGAGCGCCCCGTTTCCGGAGGGGAGCGCCGCGTAGCTGTGTGTGTTTGCGGTGCCAGGTGCGGGGCGTGTTTGTGTCATTGCAAAGTCATTCGCCGGGCCAGCCGTCGAGGTGTGCCTGGCGGCGGCAGCTGGTTTGGGTTCCGGGACGCGAGAGCCATGTCACTTTGAAAAGCGAGCCGGCCACAGGTTACGGCTTCACTTATATAAACCCCCGCCCCCTGCCTCGGCGCCCTGGACTTCTGAGAGAAGCATCTGAGATTTCACGTGCCGCGCGCTTCGGTGGTTCACCTCTGAAGGGTTCTGTGAAGCCATTTCTTGTGCAGGGCTGTCTGCTCACAGAGTCCCGTCACTGATAAACTCCTGACTGCGGGTATTTGGGTTCACTTGAGCTGACGACTGATAAAAGACCCGGGGAACACGTTCCTGATTTAGTTTCTTTAAATCTTCCGCGTTGGATCGTACACTCTTTTTTGTTCACGTTTTATTCCTGTTTTGCTTGAAACGGTCAATCTGGCACTCAACGTGCATTGAAAAAAAAAAGGCAATATTTCCCCCTTTAAAGCGGCAGGCGCATCGGGCATGCGGCGTGTGGACTCCATCTTATATTTAAATTTAGTTCTCCTTTTTTTTTTTTTACCCCCGCGTTGACGTCATGTCGGCCTTCATCCCCACCCTGACAGCTCCCTTTCAAGCGGCTCCCCTCTGGGAGATGACAGAGCGTCACAACAATCTCCTCAGCCAACCAGTGCCAGTGCACAGGCACGGGCTTAGAAGTACAGCACCTACAGAAACATCGCCTTTTATTTCATCCATTACCCCCTTTGACGGTCTCCCTGGAGACCGCACGCCCCTCCACAGCCCGGGCCTTCATGTTGCACCGATGACTCAGCAGGGCATTGTTTTATTGAGGCCGTGTGTCTTATGAAGTCAACGTGTTTCGTCTGTAGGCGTCACTTGCACATGTTTTTTTTGGAGATCAGATTCTCGGTATGGAAATAGGTGTTGGATCCATCTAAGTCTCGGATTCAAACTCTCTCTCAAACTGCTTCCTCCTCTCTCAAACTGCTTCCTCCTCTCCACTTCCACCTCCTCCTCCTCCTCAGGTCCTCACCGCGCCAATGAACAAACACGCAGATTAATTGCGCGATTGATCAAAAGCCAACGTTGGCTGTGTCACGGTTCTAAGCGGAGAATCAGCAGCATCAACAATCAATGGTGTGCTAATGCTGCTGAAGATGTTGTGCTCTCGTGACCCCTTGACCTCTTGTTGTGGGAACATATACCGCTGTTTATCTCACCGTCTTGCACAGGCTCTGCGTGCGGTTGCCTTGACTCTGCCGTGATTCATTTCCACGCGCTCTTGGCCACGTTCCTAGCACCCCAAGTACCCCGCAGCTCGTCAATATCTGACCCGTGCCTCCACTCTGCGCATGTTTTTCTCCGAGATGGGCGCATGGTTTTGGCCGGTCTGTATGCATATTCGCGGTGCCGAGTTCCCCTGTTGCCTTCGTTATTGATGGATAATGTTTACTGCTCTTTTGTGTGATTGGCTGCCCCCCGTGAAAGTGTTTTTTTTTTTTTTTTCCTTTTTTTTTTTTTTTTTTTGTTCCTCCGGCATGTAGTTGATCCGCAAGCAAAATGCACCACGTAACATTCAATCAAAACTAATTCCTCGTTATCGCACGTTTAAACTCTGTAATCTCCGACGGCATCGCTTGACGGTGAACAAAGCCGCGAGACGCGATGGATTTCCCGAGCGTTCCCCCTTTCTCCGGGAGATTTTATCTGATCTGGGGTTTTTTTTGTCTTTTTTTGTTCCCATCCAAGAAGCTCCCCCACCTTTTGTGAGCGCGGCAAAAAAACACAAACGCGGCATATTAACCTAATCCATCAGTTATATTGTCCTCATACATCACCGGGGGGGGGGGGGGGGGGAGCCTTACGGGCAGTTATATCTCACGCTAAAAACGGCAGCTCGGCTCCTGCGCTCCGCGCCATTCATCGAGCACTGTGTTCGACCTCGTCACTAAACGCAGCTTCCCCCCCCCCCCTGGGGGAATATCGATGAAGCGTGGCCACATCAGCATCCACACGCGGGGCGGGGGGGGGGGAAGAGCTATCTCTCCCTTAACCAGGTCGACCTGCGACGAGGCAGGGAAGCCTAGCCTGAGCTTGGGGGTCGGCGCTGCGGAATCTGAGGACGCCCATTACCGGTTACGGGGGTTTGGTGTTGTAGCGGACAGGGGTCACCGGTCTGTCGACGGTGCGGTAAATCGCCGCCCTGTCACGTCTGTCACCGCTCGCCGTTCCCCCTGACGTGACGGGCGGACGTCGAAATGAACGCACCTTCGACAATACACCACAGGCGTGACAGGACGCTGCAGGCAGGCAGGGTTTAAGTCTGTCCAGACAGGCTTCTATCAGGGCAGCGTCGGAGGCTATCTGGACGGGCTGCTGCAGGCAGGGTTTAACAGTCTGTCTGGACAGGCTTCTATCAGGGCAGCGTAAAAGTATATCTGGGTTGTCTTCTTTCAGGGCCAGGTTGAGGGTCTATCTAGACAGGGTTCTTTTCAGGGCAGGGTTTAGAGTGAGCTGTGGTCCTGGGCGGCGCGGGGGGCCTCTGATTGTGTCTAGTCGTCCGTGGAAGACAAGTGGTTGTTAGTTAATAAGACAGTTGTTTCAGTGGCCAGGCTCCTGGGCCTTACCTCTGTCTGTTTACACTTCCTTCCCACTTCACTCGCAGCCCAATGTGTTTGTCTCTCTCTATATCTCCAGCTCTGCTGTCTCTTTCTCCACTCCACTATCTTTTTTTTTTTTTTTCTTCCTCCGCTCCCTCTCTGCTGTCTGCTGTCTGCTGTTTACAGAGCTAGCAGCACTCAATCACGGCGCTGCATTGACATAAAGCACTGCATGCTAATCAGACCTAGGCAGGCTACCTTGTGTGCCGTTACGACAGTCATTACGCCTGGATATCATTGTAATGAATGCTTTACAATGTTGTAAATCTCCCTCGATGTACAAAGCAAACATGTTTGAGTCAAAACATCGCTATTTATTAGTTGATTGATTGATTTTCCAACAGACAGGAAATTCATTCATTATGACCTCATTGTCACATAATTGTTATTTATAAAGTGAAAGCACCAAACCTTTGTTGCTCATACTTTTCCAAAATGGAACAATGTGGTTCCCGTCCCTGTGTTTCAGATCATTTCACGGGGAAAAACGTCTTCCCATAGGTCCCAGACAGCGCGAAAGCATCTCCCATTATTCAAGACGCAGTCAATAGACCAAAGACTCATGATAGAAAATCAAAGACAAAACAATTGAAACGTCTGCGCTGCGGCCCTCGCGCGTAACATCCGCACACCGGCACGAGCTGTCGGTGTGTGTGTGCGTGCGTGCGAGCGCGGATGACGTGACTGTGAATAGCAACAAGCATGCGGGCCATCGCTCACCAACGGGCCTTCATCCAGCATGTGTCTGCCTCCCTCTCGTCCCTCAGGTGGAAGCTGTTCCGCTGCGCGCCATGTGTTCCTGGTGAGCAGCCGGACGCCGTCGTCGTCTCCGCCACCATGAGGCAGCAGCGCGTCGCGGGCCCCTCCCTCCTGACGGCGGCCCTGGCCCTCGCCATCGCCGTCTCGCCCCGGCTCACCTCCGGCGCCACGCCCTTCCCGCAGGACCTGGAGCCAATCAGCGTCGTCGGGCGCGAGAGTGAGTCGCTGCGCCGCGCCGCGCCTCGCCTCGCGTCGCCTCCCTGTTGCCATGGAGATTCTCTGTGTGATCGTCAATGGTGGGCGGGGAGGGGGGGGGGGGGGGGGGGGGGGGGAACTGTTTCATGAAACCAGGCCATTTTTTGGGGGGGGGGTCTTCCAGGTGCATATTACTCTGTAAAGTATGATCAAGTTGAGAGTACAGAGAGCAGATTCTTAGACTGATACGTGAATCAGGCTATCGTTTCATCTCTCGAGACCTGCACCACTTTGTACACTTTTAATCAGTCGACCTTGAGGAAGGTGTGTTCGGGCAGGGGAGGCACACACCGTCTTAAAGTGGCCAATCACTGGTTAGGGTCTGCAGTCGGGGGTCCTGGTCAGCCAGCGTTGACCCCTAATTGGTTTAAGAGGTAGTGGAGAGCGCGTGACCCACACGCTGTAATTGATCTATCTGGATGAGGAGCAAGGCGGCCATTAGCAGAAATAGCCAGGCTAATAGTGCTATATGTGGAGCCCAGGCCCAGGTGTAATGAGAGCCATTCGTTACCTCTGGTTCCAGCAGGTGACAGCCCGGCAGAAGGGCCCCCTCGCTATCCGGTCCCGTCCATTATATATGGTAATACATCACTGTGCCATCGCTAATTATTACCCCTCCTCTCTCAGAGAGAGGGCGGGGGAGACCACGTCACACATGATAAGGATGAGTAGGAGGACTATAAGGGCAATTAAAGTCACAATGTCACTTCAACTAGTGTGTGTCTTAAATTAACCTTGTCATATACAGTAGTCAATGCTGATCGATAGTGATTTAAATAATGTTCTCGCTAAAAAAATCTAATCCCATTACGGATATATTCTATGAATAAAAAATGCCGGCAAGTCCGTGCCTCTCTTTTTGTTTATCTGAATCCTGATAGTCCCCTGTCTACTGACTGGGAGGGGTTCAGTCTTCCACATTGCGACATTGCGGGTCGAGGGCAGAAGCTGCGCTGCAGATGGTTCTCTGCTTGTTGTTCCAGTAGGCGTATTGTTCACGACCTGCAGGTGTGTCCCCAATTATAGGTTTAGCGTGATCCCGACAGAGCCAAGTGAATTAATTACGGCATTGGCGTCGTGGGAAAATACGACCGAGCGTTACCTCACCGCGGTGTCAACACGTATTGCTCAACGCCGGGCAAAGCAGTCAAAACTGAAAGTGATTGATGGGAATGGATCAATTTATCTGATGGGGTTGGGCCCAGCGCTCTGTGGCGTCACAGTAATGTGCTCACCTTGGGTAATGTGATATGATGCCAGATGACCAGATCAATGGCTTAAGCCTGATGCCTCGCTCAGTATCAAAGGGGCTCCTTATTAATGGTGTTTAATGGAGAAAAGCAATCGTGACATTGCAAATTTCAGAGGGCAGGGCAACGCGAACGATAACTGTTCACATTGCGTCTGTTTGTCCACCAGAACTCAACATTGTGGGCGTTTCACGGGCATCAATATTAAACCTTAGGGGATGGGAAGACCGATTGTTAGTTGAAAATCCACAGATATATTAGATGGTGTTTGTTCAACGGTGAGAAAATTATCCCCAAGCAGCGCCCTGAGAACTTGAAGTTCAGACCAGTAATTACAATATGTCCACTTGTGCAAACATATCGTAGTAGACTCTATGCTGACCACGCCACCAACCTCCACCAACACCACCAGCTCCACCAGAGCCACAGCCCCAAGTTCACCACTCGGCCAGTCTTTTGCGGGGTTCAGAATCTTATAATAAACAGCGGAGCCCAGCGAGACGGCCGGTGAAACGGACTCTCTCCTTTAGAGATAGCCTTAAGATTTCAGATTACGGCCGATTTTTCTGCTGAACAATTGCTAATTCAGCAGAAGGCGCTGCGCCACTTGCAGGCTGCAGGGAACTTTATGCAGCAGCGGGTTTTTTTTTTTCTCCCCGTTCAAGAGTTGCTTGAGATAAGACTCTAAACAACTAAGCCAGGGAGCTTAGATCTGGCAGACAGACCGGTGGCAGCCAGTCTGGTGTCACGTTGTGTGTCCGTCTGATTTTCTCCTCGAGTGAAGCATCAGATCTCACCGTCTGCAGCTTAGCTTTTTGCTGTTTTGGAATACTTATTTCCTTTTAATATATTTGCTTAGCTTGTGTGCGTGTTTTGTTCGCGTTACCCCTTTTGTTTTGTTGCTGTATTGCTCTGTGAAGGGCTTTGTTAAAGGCGCTATAACTCAAAGGTAGCCATTTAGTTTGAATCATTTTTAATCGTTGGGTTCGACCCGAGGTGTGCGCACTTTAGACAGGCTTAGACTTGTAATTGCGGCGGCGGAAGGACAATCTGAATCAAACATGAGGAAAGCATTGCGTCGTAGAAAATGTTGGAACACAGATATGTACGTCATATTTGACTTGTTACGTCTAGTAACATATCATTACATTTACATTTGCGTTTACATTTAGGGCATTTAGTAGACGCTTTTGTCCAAAGCGACTTCACACTTCATTGTTCACACAGTAAAGCAAGTTACCAGAACAAGTTGCAAGCGTTCCAATTGCAAGGGTAGCTACGTTAATACACCACCCCCCCACCCCCCCCAAAAAAAAAGTAATGAATAAAACAAAATGGCTGAACATGGTGCAACCAGGAGCAGACCTTAAATCACCGCTTCTCCCCGGCTCCCCGGGCCCCCCCGCTGCCAGGGCTTCGTCATCTCTCTATCCGCTCGCCATGCAACCTCCGACGCGCCCGCAAAAGTCTTTTTTTTTTCTTTTGCCGTCTCCCGCCTCCCGAGGTATTTCTTGTGTTTTTAATATCGTTTAGGTTTTATTTAACCGTGACATCCGGGACAGATTAAAACAAGACGAGTGAACAAGTGGATTTTCTCTCCACTCACCTGGGAGTCTGAACATTCAGCTCAACGCCACGCGAGTCATTTGTGTTTTTTTTTCGGCTTCAGAACGTTGCCTTTCCCCCGCAGCCCTGCCCGGCTCCCGTCTCTGTCCCCCGAAAAGTGTCTGTTGCATGTGAGAAGCTAATTGTATAAATTGGGCTGCCTTCAGTGATGTCACACTTATATTTCAAACTTTGTAGGACATTTGGTTATTTCTCCACCCACCCGTGAGCCAATGTTAGCCCGGGTTCCCAGAGAAGGCTCCGACTGACTTTTGTGAAGCCCTGTGAACCGTCCGTCTCTATTTCTGGTTCTCTGGTTTCTTGGCGCCTTCGTCTGCCGGTGTTTGCATTCAGTGATTTACATGTATTTGCACAAATATGGAGGCCCTCTTTCTACATAAGTTTTTGATTAAATAAAACAGACTAATGATAATGATGCAAATGCGGTCTCTTGTTACTTAGATACTTAATTTCTTTCTGCAAGTTGACACGATGAATAAATGACTATTCACCTGGAACCAAATTAAACGATACAAAGTAAAATCCCAAAAAAACACATCTTTGTTTTCCCAAAAGGGTTCACTGTCAACACAGTTTTTGACAATTAATCATGTCTATTGTTTCCTTCAGAACATTAGGTCTTGTGTTTTGACACAGCGTTAACATGTCGGTGGATCTCCCCCTGCCCACAGGTTCATACCTCTACCCCAGCTTCCAGGGCCTCATGTCGGACAACGACACCGTGCGCCTGGGCCTGGACTTCCAGAGGATGCTGAGGATCAACCACATGCTCTACATCGCTGCCAGGTCAGCCTTCCAGTCCTTCTCCACCCCCATCACCAACACCACCGCTGCCCACTGCTGGAGCTAGCTACCTGGCTAACATCTCATGTCTATCAGAGAGAGAGAGAGAGAGAGAGAGAGAGAGAGAGAGAGAGAGAGAGAGAGAGAGAGAGAGAGAGAGAGAGAGAGAGAGAGAGAGAGAGAGAGAGAGAGAGAGAGAGAGAGAGAGAGAGAGAGAGAAGAGAGAGAGAGAGAGAGAGAGAGAGAGAGAGAGAGAGAGAGAGAGAGAGAGAGAGAGAGAGAGAGAGACGTTTGCCTCTACAAACTCCACCCAAACACACACACACAGCAAGAAATTAGTTACATTGTTAAACTCATTACTCTTCCTTAGTGAAATGTTCAGGAATATTCCTGAATACTTATCCCTCCTTTGTCTATGATTGTCTACTTTGTGCCACTTCAAGAGGAGCACAAAGTGTACATTTTAAGAGGCATTTTAAGAAGAGCGCTGTTTGTACAATTTGTCTGCCAGTCACCTCCTGGTGTTGCAGCTGGTTTTGTTTACCAGCTCCCTGCAGTCGCCATTTAAACGCTGGCAGGAGCTCCGCACATTCCTCCTGCACACCTCTCATCTAAATTGCATCAAGCTATTCTCTAAGAAGGTCAGAGGTTAATTGCCTTAAAAAAAAAAAAAAAGTATACAGACAAGCGGCTTCGATCACTTTGTTTGGGTAAAATACGTTCTGCTGCAATGTTGGCCCCGACCCAAACGGCAACAACACTTTCCTCTGCCAAATGCTGCATACAATTAGCTGTGGACTTAATACCCCCCCCCCCCCCCACACACACACACACACACACACACACGCACACACACACCTACACACACACCTACACACACACACCCCCAACTGGGTGTGACAAAGTGCTTGGCTCACGCTGCGACTTGATTCATATCGGTACTTATGTCATTGTATGGGGAGAGAAAATGTGCGCGGTTCTCTGTCCGCCGTGTGCGGTTAGCATACCTTTTTCACCAAACTTTGTCGGGAGTTGATCCTGAGTCAGACCTTGGTGGAAGAGGCTCTGTGTGTGTGGGGGGGGGGGGACACGCGGGGGGTTAATGTACAGGGAGCGAAGCCGTGATGTTAATGTTTATTTAGTTTTATTTGCTTCCAGGGACCATGTGTTCGCCATAAATCTACCCGCCTCCTCCGAGCAGATCGTCCCTCTGCAGGTAAGCTCCCACACCTGCTCGCTCGGTGTTCAGCCCCGTCCTTTCATCACCGCCCGCTCATGTAACCGTTATTTTGTTGAAGTTTTGTTTTGCTGAAAATATTCCTTCATTTTTTTCCTTTTTTTTTTTTTTTTTTTCTTTCTTTCAGATCGGTTTGATAGTCCGTATAATTTATACAAGCACCAGAACGCTGTGTTTTTATTAGGAAAAAAAAAAAGATATATTATCTAAGATTTGTGCATGCCATCTGTTCTTTGAAACACAAGCCGAGCACACTCATTTGACTAACCAAACACTTGTTCGTACACGTAAGATTAAGGACTTTAATTTCATCCACTCTGCTGGGGTTTTTTTTTTTTCTTTTCACCCGCTTACATGATGACAAATCACTGGGAATGAATTCTGATTTATTACCCAGAATTCTTTCTCATCGTTTCTCTGCCACCATCCTTCCCCAACCTGGGCTTCAGAGGGGGGATGGCGATGTTAGCTCTTAACAAAAACTGAGTTGTCCTTGTTTGAAGCCTTTAGATACATCCCTTCGTGAGGTGGGAGTGTGTTCTGGCCGTCGACGCACATCGCGATGCGAGTCACGTTACTCTGAGAGGATCACTTTCTCCACCGGAATACACGCCTCACCACCGAATCCATTTCTTTCACCGAAGAACATCGGGAGAAACGTTTATATCTCATTATTATTCTCCCCCTCCCCACCCAACCCACGCACCACCCACCCTCCCACCGACTCACCCACCCTCTCACCCACCCACCCGCCCTCCCACCCCTCCCCTGCCTCCACGCTGTTTGCCTGCCTCTTTTATTCAGACATTAAGCAATCTCTCTCCAGACATATATCCAATACGCCCTGCGCGGGGTGCGCCCGGCCCTCTGAAGTGCCGCACTCGTGCCGCCGTCTGAATCTAATTTGTCAAACACGATTGCACTTCAATAAGAGGCCGTGAGGCGCCGGGGACTTTTTTTTTGTTTGCTGGCGTTTGGAATTAGACTCCAAACGCGGCCGTCCGCTCCCCCGGGGCCCCGACGAGACCCTGCCGGGGCCCGCCGCCGCAGTCCCTGTGTCGAGGGGTCCCCCGACATCGATCCAACTCTGTGACTTGTTGGCTGCTCTGAGCGTGTCGAAGCCCCCCACACCCCCCTCTCCCGGTGCTGCATCGCCACCCTCCCTTCTCCCGGCTGGTTCGTGATGGATGTGACGTGTGTGCGTGTGCGTGTGTGTGATGTGTGTGTGTGTGTGTGTGTGTGTGTGTGTGTGTGTGTGTGTGTGATGGGTGTGCGTGATGAGCGTGCGTGTGTGTGTGTGTGTGGTTGTGTGTGTGTGATGAGTGTGCGTGACGTGTGTGTGTGTTTGTGTGTGTGTGTGGTTGTGTGTGTGTGTGTGCGTGTGTGATGTGTGTGTGTGTGTGTGTGCATGTTTGTGTGTGTGTGTGATGGGTGTGCGTGACGAGTGTGCGTGTGTGTGTGTGTGGTTGTGTGTGTGTGATGAGTGTGCGTGACGTGTGTGTGTGTGTGTGTGTGTGTGGTTGTGTGTGCGTGTGTGTGTGTGTGATGAGTGTGCGTCTCCCACACGCGGAGCGGCTGGGGTCCTGATGAAAGGCGCTCTAAAACAAAGCAAAAGTCCCGGTCGCCGTTCGCCCGTGTCCTCGCCACGGCGCCGGCGCGTCAGACACGGCGGCCTAACGGGCCGCAGGAAAAAAAAAAAATGAGCGGCGGAAGACTCATTAGATGCACCGCCCTTTGTGCCCTGAATCTCCTCCTCCTCCTCCTCCCCCCTCCCACTCCTCCCCCTCCTCCCTCTCCCCTTCATGGTCCCACTCTGCTCTCTGCCTGAGCGGGGGGGCGATAGCGCGTGACCTCCGCCCCTCCGCCACATCATGTCGGGCCCTTCTCCCTGGCTCGGACCCTTGTCCTGGAGCTCTTCACCGCGGTCACTCTCATTCCTCAGCCGTATCGGTGGCTGGCCAGGCATGAGTAACTACGGGTAAACCAGGTGGGAGGAGGGAGGGAGGGAGGGAGGGAGGGAGGAAGGGAGGGAAGGAGGGGGGGGGGGGGGGGGATGTCTGTCGCTCCTGAGTGGCACTCCGAGTCCGTTTCCATGGCTACGCATGTAGCTACAGATAGAATAGTTAAGACTCTAAGCTGATGATCCAATTCTGCCAGGCGCCGGAAAACATTTCATTTTAGGACTCTTCTGTCGTCTGTCTGCGTCTTTTAGCATATCTGGATCACCAAAAAAGAAACATAGAAATGAAATGAACACATTCTTTGACAAGTGTAAATGTAACGTGTGCATATTAAAATCTCAATGTCCTCCGATAACGGCAAACAACAATGGGGCTCACATTGGGACCCGATTCCACTGAGGTGTGAAATCTATCCATCCACCCCCCGGGGGGACACCCATGGGGAGTGCATTCTCCCATGGGTGCAGCGGCGCCCACGATGCATCAAGCACCTCGGCTTCCCCTTCGTTTGCTTGCGTTAACAATCTCTGCAAAACCTCACGCTGCGCAGCCAGGCTCATTGTCATGCAGGGTTCATCTGAACCCTTAACACACACACCGAGAGTGAACCCGCACCCGGGGGGTCATCGGCATTCCCCTGCCTCACCTCGACAGTGAGCCATCCAGAGTATGCGCAAAGACAATAGCCGCCGCGCCAAACCGTAGCCTCTGTTGCCTCTGTTGCCTCCTGCTCATTAGCCAGGCACAGTGGATCCAGCCCTGTTGCTCGTGAAGTGAAATCTGATCACAGGCCGGACAGGCCCCGACGATACAAAATGTTAAATGTTTGAAAGGCGTGGGATGTCTGTGTCTGTGATCAAAAAGGTTATCTGGATGGGTTATAAAGAAAGAGAGTGCATGTTAATGTGATGAGTAAGTAGTGCAATCTTCAATGCATTCCAGTATACTCAGTTCTGTTAGATGTGTCCCTCTGTCCGTTTTAGAAGCCAGGAAGGTTTGGTTTGAACAGTGTTTTTGCCTCGCTTGATGGATTTTACTGGATCTGACCGTTATTAGAATACACAGCCTTCTCCTAGCTTCGGGCCAAGTCCAGTGCCCTGAGAGGTCCAGAATCTTGGCACATTTTTGCATTTCATGGATAGTTTTGTACATTTCGAAGGGCGCATTTGTCCTGAGTTTATGTAGATTTTTTAGCCCTGCTCTTTGTAAAATCAATACACTTGAGAACTTCGGGTGACTGATTCCAGCCGACCAAATATTATGGTCGGTCTGCAACTCTGTGGACTCGGAGGTTACATTCACTAACCAAAATTTATTTTCTTTTGTTTCATTCCTGCTGTACTGTAAACCAAGTTGTCAAGTAATCTGTTTCTGATGGGTGGCAGCCAAGCAAGCAAATGAAGAGTTACCTTAGTATAGCTTAGCGTAGCTCATTTTGTAGCTTAGCATGGGTTACTGTAGCTCTAATAGTATAGCTTAGCGGCACTCCCGTCGCGGCGTCACATTGCTCGTATACGGTGGCTCATAGTGCAGTACAGTGTAGCTGAGCGTAGCCCATAGTTTAGCCTAGTCTAGCTTAGGGTAGCTCATAGAGGAGCAGCGGGATCAAGGATGAACTCCAATTTGAAGTGGTTTGACAGCAGAAGTGGAACCCCAACAGATGTTAGATCTACTTCATCTCCCATTTAAAGATCACATCTTTAAGCAGGTGACCTCATCTTTAAGCACAACATAAGCATCGTGTGTGTGTGTGTGTGTGTGTGTGTGTGTGTGTGTGTGTGCGTGTGCGTGTGCGTGTGCGTGTGTTCGTGTGCGTGTGTCCGTGCGTGTGCGTGTGCGTGTGCGTGCGTGTGTGCGTGTGGCGTGTGTGTGCGTGTGCGAGGCTCAAGGTGGAGAGCGCCATGCATCACAGAGACCGGTGATGATAAGAGGATGTAATTAACGTCACTGTATATCACCGGGCTGGCCGCTGCGCAGAAGCATCCATCCCCACGTTGTTTAACCCCTCGCGCTCTGAGGCTATTGTTGGTCTCGAGGGCCTCTCGGTTTCGTGTCGTCGTTGCTGTTTTTTTTTTTTTTTTATCCTCTGCTGACGAGCGGTGACACCTTCATGTTCCTCCACTTTGCCGGCCGTTGTGCTTCAGCCACCTCAGACATCTCCGACGGTGTGGCCTTGTCTGTCGTCCCTCCCCGGGATGGTATGTTGAAGTTGATGAGAGTTCCGGCGCAGCTGTCCGTTAATGGGACCCGGAGCGCTGGAGAACAGCGAGATCCGGGTGGTCCGGGAACCCGGCCCGTCTCGGCTGACAGCTTGGTGTCTGTTCACTTTTCAGAAGCTCACTTGGAAGACCAAGGATGTGGAGAAGTGCACCGTGCGGGGGAAGAACAGCGTGAGTTGCAGCCGTGGCGCGCCGCGCGCACACACACACGCACGCACACACACACACACACTCATGCACGCACACATAGACATCAGACAGACAGAAAGACAGACAGACAGACATCAACACATACACATACACACACACACACACACAAGCACATACACAGACACACACTCATGCACGCACACATACACACACACACACACACACACACACATGCACGCAAACAGATGCACATACACTCACACACACGCACACAAACGGATATAGACACAGACCCACATAGACACATGCAAAGTCACACGAACGGACACATGCATAAACAGACACACACGTATAAACAGACACACACACACACAGATACACACAGGCACAGACAAGCACAGACTCACACACACACTCACACATACACAAAAAACACCAAACCTCATGAATAAAACAACAGTTAGAATTCCCTGAACAAATACACACACAAACACGCACAGACACACACATGCATGGGCGTACACACATAATCCCACCCCTGCCACTAACTGATAATAACACAAAGACACACATAAATTGCAAGTCAAACACCCACCCACACACACACACACACACACACACACACACACACACACACACACACACACATACACACCACAAATTCATGCACTATTCATCTTGTCCAATTGGCTATTCCTGTTTATGTGAATGTGTTCTGTGTGTGTTGTGTGACACTGTCTTTGTTTTGGCCAGTTTGTTTTTATGCCAGTCTTGTGTGCGTGTGTGCATGTCTGTCTCTGTGTGTGTGTGTGTGTGTGTGTGTGTGTGTGTGTGTGTGTGTGTGTGTGTGTGTGTGTGTGTGTGTGTGTGCAGATACACGCGCACACGCATGCAGGCTATTCTTGTTTGTTTCTTTGCGTACCTCTCTTTTCAACTTTCTGTGTATGTGTGTGTGTGTGTGTTGAGACGTCAACACCTTTACATCAGCCCTAGCCCAGCCTCTACCCCGCAGCCGTCGGGGGTCTCCAGCCGGCCCACAGCTCGCTGCCCCGCGGGGTCGCTGTGTGTCAGCCACCGCGCGCCACACTGTAACACCGGGCTGCTTTTACTCCCTGCAGGACGAGTGCTACAACTACATCAAAGTGCTGGTCCCGCGCACTGACGAAACCCTGTTCGCCTGCGGTACCAACGCCTTCAACCCCAGCTGCCGAAACTACAAGGTGAGCGCGCCGCCGCGGTGTGGTTCTGTTGTCGGCGCGGTGGCCACGCGTCCGGGCAGGAGGTCCGGAAGCGGACCCAGAGACATGCAGACACGTGCAGATGAATGACGATGAGCGAGCGGGGGTCTTGTCATGAGACGGTGCTTTGCCGATCCCAGACTAGGAGATTCTCCCCCCCCCCCCCCCCCCAAAGGGAGTGGTTTGAGTCCAGACCAGTCTGACGCTCCCAGTCAAACGCGATACTGCCGGTAAAGCAGATGCGAGTCTGTCTGCCCACCTTGTTTAAGTGTGATGCTGGCAGGCATCTCTCTCGCAGGCGCGATGGCGGGTCCGGCCTTCACCGGCTCAGTCGGTTTTTGTAGAAACATAGCGGCCTCCCGGAAGAGGGACGCATGTTTCCTTCGTCCTTTTTATTTATTTATTTATTTTATTTTTTCTGAAAGCTGCCATCACTATTTTGAAAGCAGAAGTTTCGTACCATAATCGGTGTTTGGTGTAAGCAGATGAAAGGCTCGGTGTTGACAGAATAACATCTCAACTCAGCAGAAAAGGCCCGAAAAGAAAAAAAAAAGATGACAATCTGTCAACAGAAAGGTAGATGGTGTACTGAGGTGTGGGACAGTCAGAAAGAGAGAGGGGGGGGGGGGCGGGGGAGGGGGGTATGAATCGAGACAGCCAGCTCTGGAGAGGACGCCGTGCCATGCAGCTACTCGAAGAGAGGGCTGGAAAGGGGGGAGGATATCTGGCGGTGGAATGAGAGGATTTAGCGAGAGAGAGAGAGAGAGAGAGAATGGGGAGGAGCCTTTCATTCTATAAAACAACTCAGAGCGCCTTATCTCCGTGGTTTACTGTCTGCTGTAGTGATGAATAACGAGAGAGAGAGAGAGTCTGTCGAGGAACAGTGTGCGGATGGCGGGCTCGTAAAACACAGCATGGCGGCGGCGGCGGCGTGCTGCACCGTGCTGGTCTGACCAGCTGCTGGCTCTCCACGCCGTGGCGTGGCGGAGACGCTAGAATAGAATAGAATAGAATAGAACAAAACACGATATGTATGAACGGGTCATGAGCATTTGGGCCTTTCTGGTTCTTCTGACCGGATGGGGGGTTTTTTGGGGTGGCTCGGGAGTTAAGGGCCCGTCAGCTAAAAAAAAGGTTCTGGGTTGCCGGCCCGTTGTTTCGCCCGCAGGGTTCCTTGAGCGAGACATCAATAACCCCTACCCGCTCCTTTTATTGCGTGCGTCCGATGCGTGCAACACGTCTCCGCGACTCCACCGCTCCCTTCGGGTGAAACATACAGATGAAGTGTTGTGCGCCACACGTTGTAGCCATTAACCCCTCACGTGTGCTCCCGTGTCTGATCAGAGGCGCTGCCGTCGTAACTCCCAGCGCCCCGGCCCGGGAGTGTGAGGCTCCTCTGGGCTCTCCTCACGTCCTCCGCAATTCAGGCCAAACGGGCCTCGGTCGGGTCGAACCCCCGCAGATGACTTCATGTTTTTGAGCTATTCGGTGATTCACAGCAACCCTTCAGTGGAAGACAGAGAATGTTGTGGTGGTGGGGGGGGGAGATAGAGAGAGAGAGAGAGAGAGAGAGAGAAGGGGAAATAAATCTTCCAGCTC
>JAXIVH010000002.1:9003752-9036256 GCA_036785325.1 Urophycis tenuis | reverse complement strand
GCTGCGGGGACAGTCTAGGGGTGATCTCGGACTCCCTGCTGGTGACGGGGGGCCAGGGCTGCGTGTCCTTCTGGGACCTGAACTTCGGGGACCTGCTGCAGACGGTGTACCTGGGCCAGACCAGCGACGGCCAAGGCGTCCGTCAGCTGCTGGTGCTGGACAACGCTGCCATCGTCTGCGACTTCGGCAGCGAGCTCAGCCTGGTTTATGTGCCCTCTGTGTTGGAGAAGCTGGACTGAGCGAGAGAGAGAGAGAGAGAGAGACACACACACACATAGACTGATGGAGACAGAGAAAGAGAGGGACCACAGACTCTTCTGGACTCCATGCATGTGTGTCAGAGGGGAGTGTCCTGTTAGAGAAGGTCTCAAGGGGTCTGCTTCTAAGGCGTGGAACCCCCCCCCCCCCCTCCTCGCCCCGGGGTTAACCATCAGGGCTTACTGGGGATGGAGATGGGGGCGGGACTCAGGGGGAAGCCCCTGCAGAGTTAACCTTTGAACTTTTGCTTGGAGGTCAGGAGCGTCTTTTTATTTTTTTTATTTTTTATTTTTTTATCAGAACTGGCTGTTTGATGCTGTCTGAGGAAGACATCAAGCAATCGCCAGCTTCTATTTCTACGTTTCTACGTTCTACGTTCTACGTGGATGCGGTTCTGCCCTCTATGCTGCTGATATGGGAGGGGGCCTAACAGCCCGCCTGGTGAGGAGAGGAAGATGATGCTGTCGTTGTCTGAATTCATGTGTTGTTGTTTGTTTTGTTTTTTGTTTTTTTTTATGTTACTTTTTGTTATTTTTGCAGGCTGCCTAGCTTGCTAGCATTGCTTAGCTGTAGCACACGGTCAGTGGAGGCCCATTGGAACTAAGCTAAGCAGATGTGTGCGTGCGTTTGCGTTTGCGTGTGTGTGTGCGTGTGTGTGTGTGTGTGTGCGTGTGTGTGTGTGTGCGTTTGCGTGTGTGTGTGTGTGTGTGCGTGAGAGAAAGAGATATGGAGATAGATAAAAACACAGAGAGCAATCAATAGAGAGACATGCACACAAGTAACTGGATTTAATTACTGTAACTAAAGTCATCTTCCCAAGTGGGGGGGCACTGTTTTTTATATGTATAAAATCTATTTATTAGTGAAGACATTTTTAATTTCTTTATAAATTGCTAAACCTCATTCCAAGAAACTATACCATTAACGTAATTTCTGTTTTAGTGTAGGGCCTGAAGGTTAACTATGAACTGTAATGATTGTTTTCTAATACTGAACACAAGGTGGTGTTTCTCTTCCTCTGAGGCGCGGAGGCCTAGCCTAGTGCTGGAGCGTTAGCTTAGCGCTAAAGAGCCCAGTGTTGGAGTAGGCCTGCTGACCTGGTGCTGCTGAAGTACTAGCCTAGCGCTGAACTACTAGCCTAGCGCTGAAGCAGTTCTCTAGCACGGGGAAACACCAGCCTAGCCTAGCGTGGAAGCTCGAAAAGCTAAAGCCTATCCTAGCACTTCCCGAGTTACTGAACCTTGAATGGACCTGGCCCCGGAGCCTCCCCCCTCCCTCCGTTACACCGTCGGCCCTCACAGCAGCTGAATAGTCACCCTGAGTTTACACTGTCCTAGCTCCACCGGGCTCTCATCAGATTGTTGTTTTTGTTTGTTTTTGTTGTTGTTTTTGTTGTTGTTTTGGACTCGCTGTTTACTGGACATGTTTCAGACCTAATGAAATCCAGTCGTTTGGACCGCAAGTATTTTATTTTATTTTTTTGGAGTGTGTGTGTGTGTGTGTGTGGGGGGGGGGTTAAGGTGTGTCATTGTCGAGTGTTGATTTTGTTTGTTTTTGTTCACAGTCCACTTTGACCTTTGACCTGAATGCACATAGGATCCATCATGCAGAGTTACCGCTGCACCACACAGCGCCACTCTCGACAGTCTCTGTCCTTGAATGTGTCCATGCCTAACATTACACTACGTTGTTGCCTGGTGTGAGACCAGTGCTTATTTACCTGCTCGTTTAGACTGCTCTCTGCCTTCCCCTTTGCTGGGAGAGAAAGGAGATGACTGATTAGAAACAGCTCGAAGATTCATATTTTCGTAGTGGGAGATGGACATGATGGTGTTCTGTCGAGAGAATTGCACACAGCAGGACCAGAGTTTACACTTTGCAGTCTAAAGCCCCCAGCAGCTGTCCGCCATGCTTACCTGCAAGGCATAGGTGCCTTGCAGGATTGGCGTAACTGACCCTGTTCAGCGAGGTGACAGAGGTGGACATTGTTAAAACCAGGGATTCAAACGGCCTTTGGAGACACTGAGCCAAAATGATCACAGCGCAGTGCGTTTCGTTTTTTCATAATGCAAAATCAATACCTTTTTTGATGGATCGTTGATCGAAACATGTCCATTGAAATCCCGATCCCTTGGTGACAGAAATGCTAGCTCTCGTTAGTTGTAGGATAACGTGTCGCCGATCCCATCTGGCCTATTGTCAGCCATTGACCAGTCTGAGACCCCCGCTGTTCACTTCTGTAATGAGTCGCCTTGCGGTGGCTCTATGTTTTGTTTACATTGTTGTCGAAGTGGATCGTGAACAATTTTGTATGAGAAGAATTAATGTGCGTGTGTGTGTGTGTGTGTGTGTTCCCAACCCACCGTCATCTGGTAAATGTTTTCACCGATGCTCGTGATGCGTACACAGAATGTATTTCGTCTGTGGTTGGTCGGCCCTCATCACACCCACGCGTCTCGGTGAATGTACCATGTCCAGAACACTGGCTCTGACCCCCAGATACCCAGCAGTGTTTTGCGGTGACTGTTATCCTCCTGGCGCTTCAGCCCCATGCACCAGGCCTGCTAACGCCCTTAGACGCTTGCGCTCACACACATACACACATACACACACACATACCAAGGACACTTTTATCAAGGCGCCAACATGTGAACACCAGTGAAATTTAGCCCTGTAGCTAGGCTACCTGTAGCAGCTTGTCACTAGCGCACAGCTGGATGGAGGTGGTCAGTTTGCTTTTTTTTTTGCTTTTGTTTTGAAAACATGTTCATTCTTTTTTTTTTGTATATTGATATTGTGGTGTGAGACAGAGACTGGAATTTTGTAATCGACGTGTTAAAAAAAACCCTAAAAGGATATCCCACCGTGTGCTGATCATTTTTTTCGAGTTTATAAAGACGCGTGTTTCGGGCCCTAAAGATCAACAGCAGGTTATCCATGGCAGACCGCTCAAGCAAACACACACCTCTTGTTTTCATTGCGATATCGCTCAGCTAGCGCCATGCCGACCCACCCCGCGAGACATGCAGACGATCACAGCCCCCGCCCACCGGTTCCCATGGCCACCCTAGAGCTGCCTCCCGTCAATGAGTGTTAATTTATTAGTGTTTTTGCTTTGTCGTATAAACATGCAGCAGGCGAGGGAGCTTTCAGACGGACAGACGCGGACTTCCATGTTTTTCTGTGAATGTGAATCTGGTTATTCTGGTGGTGGGGGGGGGGTGATGGCGTCACCCCTTTTTTGTAGGTTATTTCCACATTTATCACCTCCACCACAGGTCAAAGGTCAACTGTAAACATGCAGTCAGTGGGTCGTCGCTAACGGCTCTGGACGGATCGATCCAAATGTACCTCATATCCAGCAACACAAGTGTGTGTTAATTATGATCAATATTTCAGCTGCCCCCCGATGACTCGAACCACATCGACGGTCATTCCAGCTCTAAAAAAAAAAAACTGTTTTTATTTCTGTGTGTCATGCACATGTGACCCCGCGGCCGTCTAGACAGGACGCTGCATCGATCCAGCTCGGGTTTTTATGTTGTCGCCGTGGAGACGGGCGAGAGAGAAGAGGGGGTTGTGGGTGAGGAAGCGGGGCGGGGTGAGCGAGCCAAGGAGACGGCACTGTAGTCGGGGTGGGGGGCAGGGTGGGGGTGGGGGGGGGTCCCTAAGGCAGCACTCTCCTCATACCTCTTCTTCTACTATTTTGTAACCCGAGGTGAAAAAACTTTGTACTAATTTTCCAATAAAGAAGCTTTGATACCACACGCTCTGAAATGAGGCTGGCGTCGTCATTACCGCACGCGGTCAGTTTGGAGGATGTTTAGATGTTTCATGTTCAGCAAAGAGTGACCATTCCACTGCACAGCGGGTAAGTTGCCATAGTCTAATTTTATTTAAGATATTTACAGTGTTACAGAAGAGGGAAACATAAGGGATGGGGGGAGAAAAAAAAATCAATGAGTTTTAAATGTGTCGATTTTGTATTGTGTGTTACCATAACAACAAACGTAGTCGTACAACCTAACTGCGGACGTTTCCATAGGACATGGTGACAGAGCATCTCAACGCAGTGCAAACTATAGTTCCAGTCATTAGAATCATTCACGGTCCCTGACGTCCCCCAGTGTCCTCCACGGGGGGGGGGGGACGTCATGTCAATGGGCCGAAGCACTAGAGTGGAGTGGTGCATGCTGGGGAAGGTGGTGCTGTAATGCTCTACATGATCTAAGGCAGGGAGTGCAGAACTTGTGTCCATCCGTCCAGCATGGAGAGAGAGAGCGCGAGCAGTGGAGAGTGACAAAGGAAACAGATAGAGAGAGAGAGAGCACAGTGATTCTGTGGCTAAAGAGCTGGCTGACCACGAACCCGCCCCCCACCACCACCACCACCACCACAAGACTGATCTTCCCCCGTCTACAAAGTGCTACAGGTTAGTGTCGAGGCCTAAAGAGACTTTTTCCTTTAATTGATATTACGCCAGGTGAGAAAGGGTGAAGACAAACGTGGGGGGGGGGGGGGGGTGTGGGTGGTCCCTCAGCTCTTGTTGAGGCTCCACAGGGGGTCCAGGCTGCTCAGGGGGTCGTCCGCCCCACGCTCCCTGGCTCCCTGCAGGCCCTGGCCCTCGGTGGGCTGCAGGAAGCTCTGCTTGGTGACCCGCTGCTTCCCCCGGCCCCCGCCCTCCATGGAGAAGGCCTCCGGCGCCAGGGAGGCCAGCAGCTCCAGGGAGGAGGGGGCCGACGCCGGGGGGGAGGGGGGGGAGGCTTCGGTGGGCGGGGGCGCGGGCGCGGCGGGGTCATCGATGGGATTGGAGGGGGAGAGGTGCAGGGAGGCGTCCGTGCCGTTGGGGGGCGGGGAGGGGACCTTGACGGGGGAGCCGGTGGTGGGGGAGGCCGGCGGGGGGCTGAAGGAGGACGGGGGATGCTGCTGCTGCTGCTGCTGCTGCTGCTGGGGGGTCTCGGGGGCGGGCCAGGCGTCCTGGAGGGGCTGAGGCCCAGCCTCCGCCTGAGGCTGGTCCTCCAGACCCCAGGGGCCGTCGGCGGCCTGGTCGGTGAGGCTGGGCGTGCGGATGCTGAGCTTGGCGATGGTGGCCTGGATGGAGCTGATGGGCATGTCTCCGCCCAGGACCAGGTCCTGCTGGGACTCCTGTCTGGAGTAAGGCTGGGGGGGGACAGTTTATATTAGTAAGGAATAATGTTAACAGGCTGGCTAACACTGTGGTTTCAAGTCTGGATAATAACCTCATGGATAAAGTCTTGTTTATTATGTGAAGGTTAATCTCTAAATAATGTTATCATTAAAGTTGAAATTACGACATAAAAGTGTAATGTAAAGCCAGATGGCATAATGTTGGGGGCAGCTCAACAATAACCTTTACTACTGTGTTAATGTAGGACTAAAAACATGTAACAATTTGGTGCTCTTCATCCATCCCAGTGTGCTGAGACCGTCTCACCTTGGCTGCTGCAGTGTTGGTGTTCCTGCTGTAGGTGGCACTGGTGATGCCATGGCGTTGCAGCAGCACCTCTGCGTGCTTCAGGACTGCCTCATAGCAGAACTTCAAGTGCAGCTGGACACACACACACACACACAGACACACAACTATTATTACATGACCGACTTAAAACTGTAGTTTTTTAGTTTAGCCTGTAATCATTGAAATTGGGTTCACAAACATCACTTTGAAA
This sequence comes from Urophycis tenuis, assembly GCA_036785325.1. Lineage (NCBI taxonomy): Eukaryota > Metazoa > Chordata > Actinopteri > Gadiformes > Phycidae > Urophycis > Urophycis tenuis. Next base: position 9,030,311 of record JAXIVH010000002.1, on the reverse strand, counting down.
TGACAAACGTAACCAAAGCCTTAGATTGCTCCTTTCAGGAGATATGAGTCTGGAGGGAGGGGGGGGGGTGTGTGCAGGTGCGTGTGTGTATTTGTGTGTGAGACCTTCTCCTGCAGCATGTTCTTCCTCTGCTGCCTCATCTTCTTCACCAGAAGAGGAAGGTCGGGGATGCCGTTCCCTGCCTCCAGCTCCTGCAGTGCGGCGTAGAGCAGACAGAAGGCGCCAGTGCGCCCCACACCAGAGCTGCACCCGCACCACAGGAGAAGAAGAGTGAGGAAGACAACAAGACATTAGAAAATTGTGCTTCACATGTTTGTTGTATGTATAATAAATACAGAGGGCTGATTGATGAAGCACAACCATGGGGTGGACTTAAAATATTGGGGGGGACCTTTCTTTTCAGTACCTGTAATGTCCACTTCCGACCTTAATGTATCTACACACACCCTTGTAATGTCCTTGAATGTTCATGTATGCCCTACTTAATATGCCAGTTTATCCAGCACATTAATATGACATAAAGAATGTCGAAGTCATGCCGCATGTTGATTAAAAGGTAAAAAGATCAGTACATCCATATGAACATAACAGCAAAACTAGTCTACCCTCTGGAATGGAACCGTACTCCACAGTGCAAGACCCTGAGTGACCCACCTGCAGTGCACTATGATTGGGTTGTGGAGAGGCCTCTGATGCTGGAAGTGACCCTGGACCTCCTGGATGAAACCCAGCAGGCTGCCCTTGCTGTCTGGCAGACCCCTGGTTAGAAGCACAGAGAGAAGGACCCGTTTAGACCGGATCAAACCAGTACTGTCTGGTTAGATCCACAGAGAGAAGGGTCGGTTTAAACTGGATCAGACCAGTACTTTCTAGTTGGAACAACAGAGACGGGCTGTTTAGAACCGACTCAAACCAGTACTGTCTGGTTAGATCCACAGCAAAAAAGGCCGGTTTGGATTGGATCAAACTGGTCTGTTCTGTATGGCGCCCTCACCAGTTTTGATATTGTAAAAAAACATAGATACTTAAGACACTCAAGATTACTAGACTTCTATGGTTGTAGACTCTTTAGTTCTAGTTTAATAAAACAGGTCTACAGAACAAGAAAGAAACGAGAGACAAGCATTTGTAACTAGGAAACCTTGGTAGTGGTCATTCTACATGGTTGAATTGTTAAGTGGAGCGGTGGCAACATGATGTTGAAGGTTTGTTCATTGCCTGGTGGACCGCTTCAATGGTGTGCGCTAACGGCACGCCATTGAAACGGTACACACTGCTGGCACCGCCACTGCCACCGCCCACAATGAGCCGTTAGCATGGTGTACCGCGGCGTGTCGATTAGCGATGCCGCCACTCACAGCTCGGGCCAGGAGTTGTACTGCAGGTGGACGACGGTGCGCTTCAGGCTCTGGTCGCGGTACTGCAGGCTGATCATGCGCTCCACGTGGGTGGGCGTGGTCTTCTGCGTGGTCAGGGTGAGCGTGATTGGTCCCTGGGAGACCTGCTGACCGCGCTCCGTCGGGAAGTAGCGCAGGACTTTCCCCTGGGTGGGCAAAACGCAGCATGGGTTTCCCGATAACCAACCATTTACATTTAGGGCATTTAGCAGACGCTTTTCTCCAAATGCCACCACCATGGAGTCAGAACATAGCGCATTAACTCAAACCCCGCACGCCCCATCTCACTGCCATTAACCTAGCTGTGAACAATTGAATTCATTATGCACTTTTTAACATATGATGAAGGAAATCTTTTTACCCTCCACAAAGAGGGTTCTAAAGATACTTCTGGCAGTTGGACAGCAGCCTTTACCATTTAGTAATCAAGCAGAAGCTTTTATGCAAATTTGACAGCGAGTGAATGTGGATGTCATTAAGGAGTAAGTAGGGGACCTCACTAAAGGACACCTTCCATTAGGATGCTGGCCTTATCTGTCCACCCATATTGCACTATACTGAACAATACTGCACCTTAATCCCTCCTTTGCACTTCTGGTTAGAACGACAACTACATGTCGTTGTCTCTGTACTTGTACCCTGCACGATGACAATAAAGTTGAATCTAATCTAATCTAATCTAATCTTAAAGATCGAACCCAGTGCCTTTCAGGTGGGAACATCCTATCCACTCCCCTCCCTCACCTTGTTCAGCTCCTGGTCCGACACCAGCATGATCACCAGCGCCACCTTCTGCTCGTACACCATGAGCCAGAAGTCGGCCGCCGTGCCGCTGAGCGGCGCCTGCGTGGCGATGAGCCGCGGGCAGTACGCCGACAGCTCCTCCACGTAGCTGGCGTTGATGTAGTCGTCCTTGCCCGAGCGCAGCACCACCCGGTTGACGTCGTAGGGCATGACGTCCTGGTGGCGGTTCTTCATGCTGTAGCAGCGCGCGATGGCGATGGACAGCTGCCGCGCGTCCTTCTCCTGCTGGTCCTGGAGCTCCTTCCAGCGGGCGTCCAGCACCGACGACCCTCCCTCGCTCTCCGACGGCTGCTCCAGGGCGTCCACCTGCGCCCGGTAGCGCTCCAGCTCGCCGTGGAGCCGGGCGATGCGCTCGGGCGCCTGGTAGGGGTCGCCCTGGATCAGGGTGACCCCCTGGGCGCTCTTCTTGCGTCGTTCCCCGTCCTGGGGGTCCGCTTTGGTGGGCTGCAGCACGTTGGTGGGGGCCTTGGGGCCCCCCGGCTGGCTCTCCGGGCTGGAGGAGAGCAGGTCGTCCGTGTTGGAGTTCTGCCGCTGGAAGAGCGAGGTGGAGCTGGTGGGCGAGAGGACGGTGGGCGAGGGCGAGGGAGGGGGCACTGCTCCACCTCCCCCGGGGGTGGGGGCCGGCGAGGGTCTCTGCTGGGGGGTCAGCCCCAGGGAGGAGGGGGCCGGGGAGGGGGATGGCGAGGGGGAGGGCGAGGGGGCGGGCGGGATGCTATTGGGCGTGAGGGTGACCGGTAGGCCTCCGGGCGTCGGCTGGATCATGTGCTGAGCGGGGGGGATCTGGGCGCCGTGAGGGGCCATCATAGCGCCCGGCTGGGGGGCTCCCGGAGGGGCGCTGGCCCGCGGACCCGGGGGGTAGATGGCGGGAGCAGGGTGGGGCTGCTGGGAGTGTTGCGGGTGCAGCGGCTGCGGGGCCAGAGGCTGCTGCGGCATCATCGGAGGCCCGCCGGGGTAGCACACGGGCCCCATGTGTGGCGGCTGACCCTGGGGAGGGCCGGGCATCCGCATGGGCTGCTGGGGCATGTGTGGCATCGGCAGCTGCCCTGGGAGGGGCTGCTGCTGCTGCTGCTGCTGCTGCTGTTGGGGCTGCTGCATGGGCAGCGAGGTAGGAGGCATGGGCCCGCCGGGCATCTGTTGGTGTAGAGCGGCGGGCATGGGCTGACCGGCCGAAGGCATGTAGTTCTGTGATACCGGAGCTATGGGGTGGCTTGTGGGGGGCATCTGAGGCCTGGCACCGGGGGGCATGTGCATCTGCGGATGGGGGTGAGGGTGGGGAGCCATCTGCTGCGGAGCGCCGGGGTGCCCTGGAATTTGCTTTGGTTGCTGTGCCATCATGTGATGCGGGGGCAGCCCGGGGGGAATGTGCTGGTTGCCGGGCAGGATGTAAGGCTGAGACGCGGCCTGAGACGTGGGCAGCATTTGCGGGTGCATGCTGTGAGAAGGCATGGGGCCGGGCATCATCTGTGGGTGCTGCTGGGGTAGGTACCCCTGTGCGGGCTGATATCCTTGGGGCATTTGGGGCTGAGGTGGGTGCTGGGGCATGTAGCCTTTCTGTGGATGTGGCTGCCCAGGGAAGACCTGTGGGTACTGGGGCGGTAGGCCTGGCCTCTGTTGCGGAGGCATGTAACCATGTGGGTAGGCCTGCTGGGGCCCCTGCATGGTCGTAGGGCCAGGAGGGTATCCCTGGGGTATCTGCTGCCTGGGAGGCTGGGAGAACTGTTGGGGCGGGGGTCCTGGCATGGGCATGCCCGGCTGCGGCACGTACTGGGGGTAAGCGCCCATTTGGGGCTGGACCGGGAACCCGCTGGGGGCTGCCGGCAGCCTGGGGTAGGGCTGGTTGGGGGCGTAGCTGGGGATGGGCGTCTGGATGCTGTCCACGGTGGTGGTGGAGGGACGCACCGCGGTGGCAGGAAGCGGGCCTGGGTGGGGGGCCTGCGCAGGGGGCGGCGCGTACCTGGACGCCGCCGCGTGGGGGGGGATCTGAGGCGCCCCGTGGGCCTGCATCTGGGGGTGGGGTCCTCCCGGGCCGGGATACTGAGCCATGCGAGCCAGGAGCTCCGGCGGCGGCAGGTTGGCGGGGAAGCGGGGCGACGCCGCGTGGTGACCCATGCCCGCGGCGCCAGGCCACGGCACGGAGTTGCTGCTTGCCAGGGTGGCACCGGGCGGCAGGTAGGCCTCGGGGCCGACTGACGTGGGGAGCGACGGGATGTCGGGGGGCATGCTGCGCAGCTCCTCGGGCAGGTCGCCACCCAAGGCCAGGATGGCGGCGCTGAGCTGGGCCAGCTCCGGGTCGTCCAGGCTGGAGCAGGCCGAGTCGCTGTCGGACGTTTTGGCCTTCAAGGCGGGCTTGGCCGCGGTAGGCCGGGCCGGAGGCTTCTTCAAGGCCTCCCTGGGAATGACACAAACAGACAACGATTGCAGTTGCAGTTAAAAATGGTGTGACGGGTAAAGGCTGAGTTATGGTTCCGCGTAGGGATTACGTAGTGATCACGCAATGGCCACGCAGTTGCTTGGACGCAGTCATGAGACCGTGGTGGTTCTGCGTGGGGTTTACGTGTCGAAATGCAATTCAATGCCACACCGGTAGAGGGACCAGAATGACCATTCTGGTCATTACATACGGATTACTAGCGAGTAAAAAAAAAAGTTTACAGAAATGAAGGCAACATATCAATCAGTCGAAGCATTTATCACACCGTGGCGGTGTTTACGAGTGGAAACCGGAAAAGCGATCTCCAGCGAATGTAGTTCGCGGACCAATCACAGCCAAAGCCGCTGCGTTGGTGTTGCGTCGCCTCGACGCGCGTCTAGGATTTTTGGGAGGTGCACGTCAGGCCCTTGCGGTGGACGCAAGGGGGGACGTAAAGGGTCCGCAAACCCCCCAGCGTTGCGTCAACGCGGAAGCACAAATTAAGCATAACCCAGCCTTAAAAGTCTACCCATGGTCAAGTCCCAGGCAGCCCGCGCAGCAAACCCTGCAGCTAACAATCAACGTGCCTTCGTGTTGGTTAGACACCTGCTGCCCCCCCCTCCATCCCCACATGCAAGAGTTCGGGCTCCCTCACCGGTCCAGCACGCCCTTCCTCTGCTCGGCCCGGGTCTGGCACAGGGTCTTGGCTCGCTCCAGCAGCCGCGAGGCCTTGGCCTCCAGGTCGTCGTAGAACTCCTTGCCCTCCTGGGACTTCTTCATCAGGTCCTCGTAGGCCTCGTAGGACGCCACCAGGGTCTGCACCGTGGCGTTCCACTGCTGCTCCGTGTGGGCCAGGCCCTTGCGGACCGTGGCGTACTGGACGTTGGCCTCCGTCAGCGCCTTCAGGATGTTGTCCTGCGCCGCCAGGTTCTGGTCGATGTACACCTTCACCTGCTCGTACTTCTTCAGCTGCTCCTCGAACACTCGCTGGGGGACACGCCGATGGTTTTCAATGCACGGGTACGGGTTGATTTGTGATCTATGCTACAGGTTGTGATGTCTGATATATGGAGCTGGTTGTGATATCTGATTTTATATATACATATATGGTATGAGTTGTCATATTTGATCATTGGTATGGGATGTCACTCATTTTGTGTATTTGCAGTTGGGGTTAAGGTTAAAGCCTCAACATCCTTCGTGGCTTGACCAAATTATTAGTGCACACACAACGTGTTAATGTGACTGCTGCCAAGCAATGTCACATGGAACCAATTGAAGCCAATGAAAAAGCACAATTGTTCTTTAACATTGAAAATCGCCTGGTCATTTCCAGTGTGCTTTTGTTTGCTTGTGTGCGTGTGCGTGTGCATGTGCGTGCGTGTGTGTTACCTTCATGTCCGCCCTGTCCGTGGTGACGAGGGAGGAAGTGATGTCATCCTGTTGGATGAGGTCACGCAGCTGTTTCTCCAGAGAGCTCCTCTGGTCCCTCATCTCCTGCACCTTCCCCAGAATACGTTTCATACACTGGAGCCCCGCCACCTCCTCTGCACGCACACGCACACACACACACACACAAACACACACACAGGTTAAACATATGGTCACAGAGATATACAGTATAGACATGCACAGGTATACATGATCTACATACATCCCAGGGTTCAATGTTTTTATTTGTATTTGTCTTGGGGCCGGTATGTTACACTGGCCCACTCAAAGTTGTAACGATCAGCGGTAGCACTTAAAACCACAGGCTTTTGTTACTTGACATGCTTAATCATTTATTTAAACAAATAGCGTTGGCCCCCTCGTGACTTTCTGATGGTGCCAGGCCCCATGCACTCGGCATACGCTCTGACACATAAAGATATGCATAGATAAACACACAGCAACTCCAGATAGTCACACACACACACACACACACACACACACACACACACACACACACACACACACACACACACACACACACACACACACACACACACACACACACACACACACACACACACACACACACACACACACACACAGTGGTTCCCAACTCACCCTCGTTGAGCTGGGGCCGCGGCAGCGCGTCCCTCAGGCTGTCCAGGGGCCCCCCCAGCAGCCGCAGGTTGCTGATGTGGAGGTTCATGGCGCGGTGCAGCTCCGTGTTGGTGAAGCTGGCCTTCTCGTGGGCCTCGGCGTACTTCTCCAGGTCCCGGCGGATCTCGGCCAGCGCCTGGGCCTGGGCGGCGGGGTGGACCTCCGAGGCCCCGGCGGCCCCCGCCTCCTGCAGGGCCCGCAGGCCGGCCTGGTCCTCCACCAGCACGTCCTGGATGTCCCGGAGGGAGGCCTCCACGTCGGTGAACACCCCCGACAACACTGCGCACGGCGGGGGGGGGGGGGGGGGGGGGGAAGAGAAGGTGCGTTGACGTGTGATGTTAATGGGTCTTATTTGAATCTGTGTGCGCATTCGACGCATTTGTGTGTGTGTGTGTGTGTTTTGAATGTGTGCATTGCACATTTACGTGTGTGTGTGTGTGTGTGTGTGTGTGTCTCATCCCCACTGACCCTGCATGGACTGCACCAGGCTCTTGACGGTGTCAGGCCGGACGCTGAGCGCGGCACACTTCTCCATGAGGACGGGGGGCAGGTGGCTGTACAGCTCCAGGTTGTCCACAGACTCCAGCTCCAAGCCCAGGGAGTCCATGAACTGCCTGCGTCCACGACACACACACACACACGACACATTAAAAGTCACCCTCTGCTGTCCTAGTTACAGCCTAGTCTAAGGCCCAATCTCTATCTTACCCCTTCCCCTTACCCCTTCCCCTTGGTTTTGCGCGTTCACGTGAGACGAAGGGCTATCTCAATTCTCATTTCGACCGAGGGGTAGGGCCAAGGGGAAGGGGTAGACACCCCTTGAAACCAAGTAAGATCGGGAGCTTACTTGAAACCAAGGGGTACCCATTACAATGCGCAACCGGCAACAATCGCGGCCAGATCTCCACGAGAGACCCATAAATGTAAGTATTTTTGGCTGAAATAATTGATTTAAAATTTACGACAGTATTGTTTTGTGCTCTAAACAGTCCTGTACCTATATATTTGCAACCATATTCTTAATCGAAACTTTTTTGAAAATCCATATGCTAACGTTACATTGCTGAGTGCACAACTACATTTCTCTGACTAGCAATGAACTCCATGCATGTCTAGTTTACTAAACACAATTAGCAGCGAATTCCGTTTGATATCAGTGTAGAAAACTAGAGACAAATCGATACGTGCTTTACATATATCGTCCTTTTTCACACAGGAACGCCGGAGGAAACCCGGCAGCTGATATGTTATATGTTTTCGGCACGAAAACGAGCAGAAATTTCTGAAATCAAAATACGCTTCAAAGCAAATGTGGGAGTGAGTCATGCGTTCAATGTTGTAGCCATTCATAAATGTAAATAAAGACATGTTGGTTAACAAAGACATTGTTTCTGAACATCAATGAAATTCAAAACCGTAATAACTGAAAAAGATACAAAACACCATGCAGTGTGTGTATAAAAAATATTTTGTCAATATTTTGTCGTCAATGTATGATGACGTAACCGTAACGAGTGTTGTCTCAATTCATAGGGGCATGTTCTTACCCCTAGCCCTTAACACTCTGTTTCAAGGGCCAAGACGTAGGGGAAGGGGTAAGATAGAGAATTGAGATTGGGCCTTAGACTACTAGTCCTGTTTGACTACTGTATTTGACTGCTCTGCGTTTTCATTTTAAAGAAGTATGAGCCTATGCAATGTGCATTTCGTACTTGTGTTATGATATTGAAGCAAACTCTAATAATACTATTTGTAATTCGATTTTTAGCCACCATCTGAGATATACATATCAATAAAACCGAATGCAAAAAAAAGATGTACCTAACTGGTTCGACGAGTACAGAGCGTAAACCACTGAGCTACGTTTTATACATCCCTGCCAGCCAGTGCTTGTTAACAAGCATTTGAAGCATGTGAGAAACAGAGCATAGGAACAGCGGGTGACAGGTGTAGAGGTGAAATACGTACTCCAGGGTGTCGTTCTTGCTCTCTATCTTGGTCATGATGTCTCGCAGCAGCTTGGCCTTCTCCTCACTGCAAAGAACACAGGGTCCTATTAATATGATGTTAGACATCACCTATAACCCTTTAACCTTATTCTATGTAAAGGGGCATTTAGCAGACGCTTTTGTCCAAAGCGACTTACAATCAGTACATTTGTGGGGTTCGACATGTGGACAGTTGGAGGAGGGGGATCAAGGGGATCGAACCGCCAACCCTACGGTTAGTGGACGACCCGCTCTGTACACCTGCTCTACCCACTGAGCTACTGCTGCTCTATGTGAACTCAACCAGCCCAAATACCCTGCCTGTATGCTCCTCCAGACATGTCATAACCTTATAGCTTCCCTCCATGCAGTTACAAGCTATGCAGGAACAAACGCATGTCAAAACTGAATAATCCGCCGCGCAAGTATGCGGTTTTAATGCCTTGCCCAAGTGCAACTACCAGCCGTCCAATTATCTCCAGGTATACTGATTCTCTGGCTTCCACCGCCCACCTGTAGAGAGAGGACGCCTCGTGGGCGGCCATGGGGACCAGCTTGGCAAAGAGGTCGGGCCCGGTCACGCTGGGATCGGTGGGGTTGACCGGCAGGGCTTTCACCAGCGGGGCCCCTGGGGGAGAGAGCAGCATCAGCAGGAGGAGGAGGGGCTGCACTTTAGCAGGAGCTCACAAGCTAACCACGATGAGGCTAATGAAAGATTGATGAGCACATTCCCCAAACCTTTGACTGATGCCAGGGTTTCCAGAGACGGAACTGTTTCGTGGTAGATGAAATCGTTGTCTTTCTTAGCAGAGTTGAATCTATGCATAGAAACGACAGCGCACAAAGAAATCTAATCAATAAAAGCTGTGAATGGATGTCATTTGGGGCTTTTAACTTCAACTACAAAATATTGAAATGCTGTGATTACAAAACAAAAGCACACAACCAAAACTAAAATAACCATGAATTTCTTACTTTCCACCGATAACATCCATGGTGAATCTCAAGGCGTCTTGCACACTATCTGGTTGACCCTGATCAAGACAGCAGAAACCACAGACCCATACATCACACACCATACGTATTATTATATTATAGCGGTATTTACCGGGGCCAAAACAAAGGAAGTGACTTTACCTTGGCCAGCTTGGTGGCCTCGTTCAGTTTGTCCAATGAGCTCTGCAGGTAGGCCAGCTGCAGGAAATGACATCACAGTGAGTGAAGAAGTGGATTCAATGAGGCGAAGTACAGAGCAGGGAGAAGACGAGTAGTGAAAGATCAACCGAGTATGTGGGCTGTAGCTAATTCTTAGCTGCAGCCCACATGCTCAGTTGATCTGTCCCAGTAAGAACATGTGTGCCTACCCTCTCTCCATACTTCTGCTGTTCCTCAGCTTGTTTACCCATGTGAAACTGTGGAGAGAGAGGAAACACAATACACATTTTATCAATGTTTTTACCATGGATGTGTGTGTACACATATTTGAATTGGCTTCCTTTCAGTGCCTGTCTTCATCTCCCTCTGGCTGTCAGTCTCTCGCTCTGCTTGTCTTTATCTCTGCGGGTCTCTCTGTATATCTCTATCTCTCTCTCTCTCCCTCTCTCCTTGGTCTCCCTCCCCCGCTCTGACTCACGTGGGCGATGGAAGCAAAGTAGTAGATCTTCATCTGGACCAGTTTCTTCCAATCCTTCTGGATCTTCCCCAGCATGGAGGCGGTCTCAGAGTTCTCCAGGGCCCGGCACGCCTCCTTATAGTAGTCCACCACCTGGCCCCCGTGGGAGGGAGGGAGGAAGGGAGAGGGAGAGAGGGAGGGAGGGAGGGAGGAAGGGAGAGGGAGAGGAGAGAGAGAGAGAGAGAGAGAGAGAGAGAGAGAGAGAGAGAGAGAGAGAGAGAGAGAGAGAGAGAGAGAGAGAGAGAGAGTCAGTCCTGCAGTTCTTGCTGATTCGTTTTTAGTGGTTGCTATGCCGATTGCTGTTGCATTAGCGGTGTAGCTAATGGACGGGTCAAGAGTGTCACCTGAGCACTGATGCGCGCTACCCAGGAAGCTCTTCCTGTTGTCCAACATGGACTTCTCCAGAAGACACTCCTGGGCCTGGCCCTGTAGAGAGAGGTTAAAGGTTAAACACATTCAAAGAGCTTCTGTGTGTGAATGTGTGTGTGTGTGCATGTTCGCATGTGCGTGTGCATGTGTGTGTGTGTGCGCGTGCACGAGCGAGCGAGAGAGACGTACCAGCATGAGGTTGATGTTGAGGTTAAGGATCTGGTGACTCATGTCCACACTGAAGTTGTGGTTGAAGTGATCCCTCAGGTAGGAGAAGGCCCCCGCTGAACACTGGAAGTGGGTGCACGACACCTTCATCCCCTACACACACACGTACAGACACACACACACACACACACACATTATTAGTTGCTGGTAGGGGTTGCATGACTTCAGATTTTTTAAAGTCGACTCTAATGTGATGAAAGTCGAGTCGACGTCGACTAGTCGCTGATGACATCATTCATATTTTTCGTCATAAACAAAATCACAGGAGGAGGGAATGTTTTGCAACGATCTGTATTAATTGACAACAGCATCATGCATAGAAATCAGAAATCACACATAACATCAGGAATATCAACAAAAAGCTGTAAATCAGCTTTAACATTAATTTAACATAGGCCTACACCTTAGGCTATAGTTCTCCCACATCAGTGCAAAAAAAATACTGTAAACAAGGGAGGAAAACAACGCAGGCCCTCATTCTGGGCCCACCACTGCAGCGGGTTTTGCATGGTGGGAATTTGCGGTGTTTGCAAATAATCACGGACCTCTTCCTCTGCAGTGCACTGATTACCGGCTTTCCGTCCACTTTGAGAGTGCGGGCCATGTTGTCCTGGCAAAGTCACACGATCGCCGACTAGTCGACATCACACGCAAAACGTCATTGTAGTTCTTAAAGTCGACTAGTCGACTAGTCTGTGCAACCCCTAGTTGCTGGTGTACGTCAACAGCCAGATGTGCCAGGTGGTTTGTTAAACTGAACTGGGATGTCTGGGAAGCCACCCTAAAAAAACTGTTTCACTATGGGCAGGCCCCTTCAAAAACATACTTGGCAGGTGATTGGATGAACCATCCATCTATCACCTCACAGGACGTTAAATCGAACCACTGGTGGTTTGGACACAAACACATTACTTGAAGCCTGGCAAGATTGATTGACAAAATCGCACACATGCCTTGCGAGGATGATTCAAAGTGACAATATGAAAGAGTAAAACAACTTTTGCTTCCACGGGAACAAGGATGGGTGAAGGGCGTTACCTCCTCGGACACCCTGTTGTCCATGGCTCCCAACATGGAGTGCAGAGCCCCTACAGAGAACCAGCGCACAACCTGGTTAGTCTTCTGGGATTGGTTACAGTCTGTCAGTGTTTGCATTTTCTGAGCTGCGGTTAGTTTCAGTTCAGAACGGTGGTAATGTAGAAGGTAACATACCTTATTACCTAAGAATTTACAATGATGTCTTATTTGTTGTTGCTTGCCCAGCTGCTTTGGCAGCAGAACATCCCTGAAGAGAATAACTTACGTGCAATCGTATCTAACGTCTGTGTCTGCTGTTGCCTTAAAATCAGCTAGAAATGTATTCTGGGGTTTTATCATCTGGGATGTGGCACTAACCTGTGAATATAGCAAACTGAGCTGGCCAAGAGAGATAAAAACTGGTGCCGACTCACGCAGGCCTGGTATAATAACAGCTCAATGAGCTAGCGCACGGTAACTCACCCAGGTTGTAAAGGATGCAGGCTTGCTCGTAGCTGATGTCCTCATGGGTGACTGTCTTCCCTGAGAATATCTCTGTCCTGAGAGAGGACAGCACATTTGATTTGTACATCTCTGTGATGGTGTGGGTGTGTGTATGTGTGTGTGCGCATTGGGACGTCACGCTATACAAGGTCACGCTATACAAACGTGACCTTTATTGTCATTACAATATTAATAAAGTTTTATCTCATCTCATCTCTCAAATGTGATGAGAGCATTCAAGGTTATAAACCGATCACATAGATATGCAATGTAGGCGAGTGTGTGTGTGTGTGTGTGTGTGTGTGTGTGTGCGCGTGCGTTTCTACCATGATATGGGCACGGCTGCCTCCTGTCCAGGCGCGAGGGGCACCCTGCTCTGGAGGTAATGCAGCTGTCCAAAGTACTTCCTCAGGGTGCTACAGCCCTCAAAGTCCCTGGTTACATTCACAGCGCTCTGGTGGACACACATGACAGACACACAAAGTGTACTTAAGTGGGTGCCCTGTGACAGCGGCTGTAAGCCAACAGGCGTGCTCAGGTGTGCTACTCGGTTAAGTAAGACACAAGGCCGGTCCATCCACTGAATGGTTTCCATCACCAACCTGCCGCAGGGTCTCCAATTTCTTCAGCTGCTCGTTGTAGTTGTCTGGGTTCTCCCCATAGTTCTTCAGGATGAACTGAGGAGATAGAGAGAGAGATAGAGAAGAAGGATGCAGTGGGTGACCAGTGAACAGCTCATTGCGTCCTGTGACAGGCATGGGGAGGACGACCAACAGGCGACCCTACCTAACCCATACGGTCATGAGCTGAACCAGGTGGAACTGAACTGCCATTTTGACTGTTTGTTGATCACTCACTTCCAGTCATCAGGACCCCAAATGGTTACAATGGTTACCATTGTGGAAAAGTTTAACCTCACCAGTAATGGCAATCTGATTTCCTCTCCTGTTTATTTAAAATACATCCTAGTCGTATTCTAGATGCAAATAATGGTCAGAAACTACGGCCTATGTAAATTCCCCATTGTTGATGTCTAATCGGTAAAAGCACAACATATGATGCTTATGTTCAGTCCATATACTTAAAATGATGCAGGAAGCTTGCATCCTTTGTTGTTCTTTAAATCAAGATAGCTTTTGCTATCGTCCAATACCTTAAAATGTCACCCCTTCAGCCTACATGCTTCTTATGTTTTACACATCATCCAATCATGTTGGTGTTTTCAGTCTTTATGCTTATAGGCAAGCCTTGCTTTTACAAGCTGCGTGCTGGGTTATCCTGGGTTATGCGGTGTTGTTGAGTTTGCCTGGGGTGTTCCTTCAACAAATTATTTTTTAAATGATCTGCCAGCCAGAGTGACGGTTCAGGTGGAGTTGGATGCTGTGCAAGCATTTTAACCCAGGGCTCATTTAGATAATCTGTAACGTCTAACCAATGGCAGCTCTTTTGACACTCCCGTGGGGCAGGAAGCAATCCCATAATGCACTGCAATGACCAGATCTGGGGCTAGGCTATCATTAGCACAGAGCTTCTTAATGTCAACCTCAGCAGTGCACTTTGGCAAGCATGCACACACACACACACACACAAACACTCACCTGTCTAGCTTTCCTTTTACCTTCTCTCTCATTTTGTTGCCTGATTTCCATCACCCCCACTGTCTTTCCTACCCTCTCTCACTCAACGGTCCTTCCTTCCTCCCTTCCCTATTTATGCTCTTTAAATACCATTTCCCTGCCATTAATAAATTCCCACATCAAGACAAATTACAAAAGGTCCAGTGCCATCTTTTAGTCATTCAGTGGACTGTCATACTGGACAGTGGAGGTGAGTTTGCCATTAAACAAATATACTTTAAAATAAACATTAATATTGTTGATATGGTGGTAAGTCTGGGGCTTGCTTCTGGCCTCTTAACAGACAGTAGACTGAAGAGGCCCAGATAACAGTATCTTTGAAGAAAGGGGTCCAGAAAAAAAGTAAATATTAAAAGGGTAAAAGGGTATCTTTATTTCGTCTGAATCACTGTTGGCATCCCGTTTGAGTGTATACCAGTCACAGATAGCAAAGCTCTCGTCGAATTGGACAAGGAAAAGTCTTATCAATCAGGAGACGTTGTTAGGAAAAGTAGGACAAACAAAAAAAGATCTAGAAACGACCAATTTTAAGGCATGGTCCAGGGGGTGTTGTTATGTCTGACTTACAGCACAGACTGCATTCATTTGGATCCAAACAAGTACGATAAACTTGTCTTGGGTATTAGTTATGAGGCAATCCAGTCACAGAAAATCAAAGACGTTCTCAAACACATCCTAATATCGGCTTTAGTCACTATACCAGATTAACAGAATCCTAGTACGACAAATAATAATTATTATTGGTAGTAGTAGTAGTCAAAACTTGGACTTTAGCATGTGACATTTGCATCACGATTCGTTGCTGGCAATGACTCCATCGTCAGACTGCGCAGTTATATTACAACCGTTAATACCAGTATAATACTAGGCTGTCATTGTCGACGATTGTGCAGGAATTCATACAAAATTAGACAAAACTGTGTGGTGTTTTTACAACTATGCTATGAAATGTCATGTTAGCAAACAAAGGCGGTGGCTGAGGAGGGGTTCAAGAACGTAACCTCCTACAATATTCAACACCCCAACTTCCACACCACGGAACGGGTCTGCGTGTAGGTGAATAAGACAGCGGTGTCATGCAGACATTCGTCATAGTTCTATGGTCGATCGGTCGAGTCGTTACGTTCTCCGAGTCCTGTTGCTTCCCTCCCAGCCCAGCTCACCTGCCTGACGGCCGGGCTGAACGGGAACTCCCCAGCCTCCTTCAGATCCAGCCAGATCATCGGCATGCGGGGGACCGCTTCCATCGCGGCCTATTTTGTGTCAACACAATATATATGGCTGAGATCGTACAATCCCGTGTGTGTTGTTTTTTTTATATGTTAACGGTTTTCCGTGTGAAATTCCCAAACAACCGTGTCATGTATCCAGTAACACTTCAACAGGAAGCGAACTGGGACGTGACGAAACGAAACCTTCGTCAACCCGTGTGATTGTGGGAAATGTAGTTCATGGGGTCTTTTTAAGGCAGGCGAATCGTCATGCCTGTTACGTTCATAAACAGTGTTTGTCTGCATTCAATATCAACGTCTCTATAGAACCATGAAAGGTGTGTGTAATACAGATACTACAGCTATATATTACAAGTCTATTAGCATGTCTATTTGTCTGTCTTCTCAGTTGCAATATTATTTGCCACTGATTTGGCATTGCTTTGGAATAATTTCTACAAAATGTTTTTATTACATGAAGGAATGCTACATTCGATATGATTACACATAACTATATTAATTGCAATTACTACTAATAAGTTCTTAATCCTAATAAAGTATTTTCTTTAGACATGTTCGTCAACTCTCCATAGTGCTGGCCTTCCTATCAGTGCATTTAAAGCATACAATAACCATATAGACTGTAAAAGGCTAGATAAAAATTGTTTAAAAAAAAATGAAACTGAAAATTGACCAAAAAAATAATAACATTGATGAATTTTACGAGTTCACATGAAAAGTGACCATAGTATTATTCTATGGTTTACAAATTTCTGTTAAAACTATTCCGCACTACATATTTTCCCTCCCGCCAGTGAGTCTGCGCACTAACCGTAACCGCCATATTGGACCCACAAATAATAAAAACAAATGCATTTTCTGCCTAGCAAGGACAGTTGCTAAAGTACACGTATCAAACACCAATTAATATCACCACGTCTTGAAAACCCCTATTTGGCTTCACGTCTCCCGAGGCAAGTATAACTTTGTGTTTACTTATTCCAGGCAGGACATGCAAACGATCAAAGGAATAGACCAGATCCGAAGCTGAAGCTAACGACAACTTAAAGAAAACCACAGCTACATTATTCGCAAGCAATCCAACGTTAGTGAGCGTCCGCTGCTTTACATCGTACTTATACTTATCGTTATCTACAGAAACGTGTATTATGAACAAACGTTCGTTGGATATGATATGTATATGTACGACGCAGCAGAGCCTTCCTCTTGTGAGCCAGACAGCTCAGTAGCGGATGTGGAAATAGCGACTATCTGCTGTGCCACTCGTTTGCTTTCCGCAACTTCCACCGGAACAAAGCTAAAGGACTTATCGATATCGCATTTTTCTCATTTGGCGACTTATATGCATCATGTGTTAGTTCTGCAACGCTTTGCAAAATCCCACAACTCTGCTCAGAACAGTAGTTTTAGGTGTAGGCCCCGCGAAAGCGATTTCAAAATCTACCTCCCGTGAAATGCATTGACAGCTATGATATAAAAAGACACGTACTTATATGGCGTGCCTCATCATTTTGAAAGGTTTTTCAAAGTGTATTTATTTATATTGATAATGAACCACATCCACCATCTACTATGTCATGAATACATCCACAAATAGACAGTGCGGTGATACAACCCCTTGTTGTTCTGCATTCATGTCCGAAACTAAACTAACGTCGACTGTACATATACTATGACTGTTTTCAGTAGCTTGCATTATTTTAGTTTTTGATTCCACAGCTTGTGATTCTTTTTGCAATTCACGTATTGCATTATTTTTCTATAAAGATGTCCTGTAACCCTTTATTTTGCTTTAATTTCTTTGTTCAAGAAATGAGGAAATCCAATTGTACATAAATAAATACCCAACTACCTCCTAAATTCCCATTTAATATGATGTAATATTCACACAAAATGTACATATTTGCATTATTTTATGTCTAGACATCTTAGAAAGATAACGTTTCAATCTAATGTGATTGGCGCACTGCCAATCATATTAGACAACACACTAGAAGACAACACTGCAATATCTGTAACTGTTTCACGCATTTTTTTTCTTCTATTTATTTCCGATAAACCTCCGTTCAATGAGCGCAATAAACAAAGACGAATTTGAAGAGTTCGTAAACGGTTATGGCCTGTTGTGTCTCCCTTTCAGCAGCAGATGTCGCTGGTATACCTTGGCAAGCGGTTGCTCGAGGCTGCGAGGGTCGGTCAGGACGATGACGTCAGAATATTGATGGCCAATGGGGCTCCCTTCACAACCGATTGGGTGAGGCAGTTGTGAACGTGTGATTACCTGTCGCAATTACTGAAATAGCACTCATCCATTAGAAATATTGACTGTTGGCTCGCATCCCAGACTGTTCTTCTTCAGTGGCAAAATGCAATAGGCCTAATACCCTTGAGTTCACATTATTAGCCTGACAGCGTTCATGCTAACAACACATAGGCCTATGCACGTGCAACAATATGGACATCAAACATGAAATAATTTAAGGTTGAAACTAAAGCCACATGCTTTTCATGAATTGTCGAAACTAGAGGAAAATGCATTTATTCGGTTTTGATGTCAAATAATACAAATCTAATGATTGGCATATCATTAGATCATTTGATATATTGGTTGAACAGGTTGATCAAATCTGACTTGAAAAAGAATATTGATATTGTGAATATTGTAGAGAAAATCTTTGGAAATATTTTATTTTTTCACAATTGCAACCAAACATGTATGTGTTATAATTTATATTGCCTGCGGGAAAATGTATTGTAGTTTCATTCTCGAAAAAATAAAATGAAAGAGAATCAGGGCACTGTTCCATCAGCCCAAACCCCTCTACAGGGGTCAAAACCGCCACCACGGTTATCTTGGTTCTCGGGGAAGGCCAACCTGTTCTTCGTACCGTTTAAAAATGAGGAACCCGTTGTGGTTCCTCATTCAACATCCTTTTGGAAGCTCTGTACAAAATGACATCCACTCGTTTCAGAGTAAATACAGTACAGGTCATCAGAGACTGGCTGACCGAACCCAACAACCAACATTAGATTCTTCTTAATATTCTTAGTGATCATGTTTCTGAAATGATTTGACATCTAAAAAACTAAACCAAACCAAAACAATTCACAGATGTTTTCTTTGTAAATATTATTGTCAATGTCATGAGTGTAGTTTTGGGTTGGTGGGAGTGAAATTCTCTTCATAGCAGTTGATCATTCATTGGCAATGTTGGCGCTGTCACTCATACACTATTAAATAATATAGTGAAGCTCGGACTTCACTAGCACTTCAGCCATGCGCACTGGTCGGGGTTCGAACCGGCCACCCTTTGTAACCGGAGGGTGGCCGGTTCGAACCCCGACCAGTGCGCATGGCTGAAGTGCCCTTGAGCAAGGCACCTAACCCCTCACTGCTCCCCGAGCGCCGCCGCTGTTGCAGGCAGCTCACTGCATCGGGTTTAAGTGTGTGCTTCACCTCACTGTGTGCTTCACCATCACTGTGTTCTGAGTGTTCCACTAATTCACGATTGGGTTAAATGCAGAAGACCAAATTTCCCTCACGGGATAAAATCAGTAATTCTTCTTCTTCTTCTTCTTCTTCTTGAAGCATAAAACATAGATGATCATGAACATAAATAACATTTTCACCATCAAACATATCTCCAGACGGTGGCCATTTTACCTCTCCCTCTGCAACCACCCTTTTTAGCTGGGAACGTCGCCACTGCACCTGGCAGCTCAGTATGGCCACCACTCGACCGCCGAGGTGTTGCTCCGTGCGGGCGTCAGCAGGGACGCCCGCACCAAGGTGGACAGGACCCCTCTCCATATGGCAGCCACGGAGGGACACGCCAGTATAGTGGAGCTGCTGGTCAGGGTAAGAGACCAGATCCTGGCTCTGTGCGTGTGTGTGCGTGTGTGTGTGTGTGTGTGCGTGTGCATGTGCGTGTGTGCGTGCATGCCTGCATGTGCGTGTGTGCGTGCGTGTGTCAGTGGGGTAGCCAGAAATGTTCAAATAGGTGGGCACAGAAAAAAAAAGGGTGGGCAAAGCCAAATTGATTGAACATTCGTTTGGTGAACGTAAACGAAGGAAAGCCCTCTGATTGGACGGGCAAGACTGACAAGTAGGCGGGCCTAGGCCCGTCCAGGCGCGCCCGTGGCTACGCCTCTGGTGTGTGCGTGTGCGTGTGTGTGTGTGTGTGTGTGTGTCCGTGCCTGCGTGTGTGTAAAAATCCATTTAGAAATGTAGCAGCCTGAAAGCCTCTCGTGGCGTCGGGCTTCGAGCCCTTCTCGTCCTTGGGTTTCAAACCCCACAGCCGCCGCTGCCGAGCTATCCTTCCTCCCGCTTGCCCCTCTTCATGCCAGTCACGAGAGCAAAACACCCACTGTCCCCGTGTGTGTTCCCCTCCCTGCCTCTGGGGGTCGCCCCCACCACCACCACCACCACCACCACCACCACCACCACCGGTCCACCTGAAGAGCGGTGCGGACATCAACGCCAAGGACATGCTGAAGATGACGGCGCTGCACTGGGCGGCGCAGAACGGCCACCGCCGCGCCGCCGAGCTGCTGCTGCAGCACGGTGCCGACGTCCACTCGCTCAGCAAGTTTGACAAGACGCCGTTCGACATCGCCATGGACACCAGCAACACAGAGCTGATGATCCTGCTACAGGTGTGGGGGGGGGGGGGGGGGGAGTTGGGGGTGGAGGGGCTTGTTCGACTTAACGGGAAGCCATGCATGAAAAATACAGGGTGGAAGAGGGAGGGAGGGAGAGAGAGGGGGGGAGGCAGGGGGAGGGGGGGAGGCAGAGAAAAAAAGGACAGTGGAGAGGCGTGTGGGAGGGTGAGGGAGACTGACAGCTCAGCAGGAGAGAGAGAGGGGGCAATCAAGACAGAGAACGACTGAGAGTGATTAGGTAAAAGCGGTATAGAACAGAGAAGGAGAGGGACAAGACAGGCAGACAAGCCGAGCACAGAAGGGATATAAATAGATGGATGGAGATCAGTGAGATGGAGTGGAAAAGGGGGAAACACGGAGACAGACACGGGGATCAGACCAAGAAAGAGAGCCGAGACTAAGGGGAGGAGAAGAGGAGACAAGCAGGCAGCAGGAGACAGAGAGTTGGAGGCAGCCACAGGGAGAGAGGGCAGCACTATGGCACTGATAACTGGGAGAGACACAGAGGGAGACCTTTATCCACCAAGCCAAACTCCTTGCACTGGAAAATCAGCTTGGCAATTTGAACATGAGTCAAATATTAATTCTGCTTCTGGAGAAAGCGTGGGAGAGAAGGCGAGAAAGAGAGAGAGACAGAAAGAGGGGGGGGGGGGGTGTAAGAGAGAGAGAGAGGGATAAAAGTGAACGCAAGAGAGAGAAATAGTGAGAAGGCGAGAGAGAAAGATGGAAAGAGCGTCAGAGTAAATAGGGGTGGGGGAGGTGGGGGGGGGGGGGAGACTTGGAGGTGCGAGCGAGCGTGTCTGTAAGCGTTGGTGTGTGCGTGTCCCCGCAGCCTCACTTGATTTAAAAATGTGTTTGATGTTCCAAAGTGTTGCCCCCCCATCACCAAGGACCCACTACCCACTACTCCCCTCCCCCCCCCCCCCCCCCCCCCCACCCGCCCCCTCCACACACACACACACACACACACACACCCACACAGTCACCCCACACATCACCAACACCCACCCACACCCCCGCAAACGCCGGCCTGGCAGTGCTGGCAGTGTTGCCATGGTTTCCTGAGAAGAATCTCTGTGGGAGAACGGCAGCCATGTTGCAATACGTTAGCTAATTATCCACCGCAATCCCCTTTTAGACCTCACTTCATGAAAGGCTGATTTAATAACTGTCTATCTATATACATATACATACCTTTCATATGTCTATATGTAGATATGTGTATTGAAAACACATTGTGTTGTTCATTTAGTTAATGCAATGAGTAACTAGGATAGGGAAAGATTATGTTTGAAAAATTATTATTGATGAATATTGATGCATTATATGATTATTAATGAAGGATGGAAGACTTACTCTGTGTGTGTGTGTGTGTGTGTGTGTGTGTGTGTGTGTGTGTGTGCGTGTGCGTGTGAACAGGACGGCATGCAGAACCAAGTCAATATGAACTCAGAGTCTCAGATCATCATCCCTGCTGGCGGCATGGTCAACCTGTCAGACCCTGGTACACACTACCTCCACAGGTGGTGCTCTCTCTCCCCCCATTCTCCGTCTGTCTCTCTCTACCACCTGCGCACATAGTCCTCTTTTGTTCCTTCTCTCGCTCTAGCTCTCTCTACTACTGCAAGCACATAATGTCCTCTCTCTCCCACTCTGCCCCTATCTCTCTCAACCACCAGTACAGGTAGCCTTCTGTCTCATTCTCCCCCCCCCCCCCCCCCCCCCCATCTTGCGCTACCGCTAGCACATATAGTCCTCTCTCTCCCTCCCATTCCCCCCTCTATCTGTCTCTACCACCACCACTAGCACATAGTCCTCTCCCCCTTCCCATTCTTCCTCTATCTCTCTCTACCACCACCGCTAGCACAGATTGTCCCTCTCTCCCATTCTCTCTCTCTCTCTCTCCTCTCTCTCTCTCTCTCTCCAGTCCTATGCCTCTCCCCTTCTCCCTCTAGCTCTCTGTTTTCACCTGCCTGAACCAAGCTGCTCTGACTCGCAAACAGTTAGTACAAAATGTGGCTGCCAGGCTGTCAACCAAAACAAGCCGTAGGTCCCAGATTACCCTGATGCTCGCCTCCCTCCGTTGGCTTCCTGAGGGATTTAGGACAGATTTCAGAATTCTCCCTCTATCTCTCTCTCGACCACCGCCACGAGCACACATATTCGGTCCCGTTCTCCCCCTGTATCTTTCTCTACCGCCACCCATCGCTCTAGCTCTTCTCTCCAAATATAGTTCTGATGAATTAATTTCCTGTTTATGTCTCTTACTCTTGTTCTCGCAGCAGATAGGGACCCCCCCCCCCCCCCCCCCCATCTCTCTCTCTGGTGCTCTCTCTCTCTCTCTCTCTCTCTCTCCATATCCACTATTTGCGTGTGACGTGCAGTAGTTTATGTACGACATCCTACAGAGTGTGTGTCCCCCCTCCCCCTCTAACAGAGAGTGGTTTTGCCCACAGGCAAGTCCGAGGATGCCCTAGCTGCGGAGGTGGTGGACTCGGCCATCCAGCATGTGGTGGGAGATGGCGGTCAGAGAGTCATCACCATAGTAACGGATCAGCACGGCAACCTGCAGCCAGCGGGCCTCAGCCAGCAGTTCTTTGTCACCATGCAGGGGCAACAGAGTTAGTATTCAATGGACTTGTTTGCTGTTCAGTTGAGCAATTGTTGAGGGGCCCCCATTTTACCACATGGCGTGATGTTGATTAGCCATTTTGTTTGTAATGGCTAATCAACAGCTTGTGGTAAAGTAGGGGGACTTTTGACACAGTAAAGGTCCTACATATCACTGATTATATATCAGTTGAACCCACTTTTTTATATATTTATTACCGTTTATTTCAATCAATGTTTTGTTTTCGTATCTTTAGGAGATTTTTTGTTTGTTTGTTTGTTATATTTCTAGTTTTTTGTCTGTTCATTTTGCGTGAATGTGATCGTTCTCATGCTGTGTTCCGTGCCCCGCCCAGTGGTGGCTGTGCCAGCCAGTGCCATCACAGAGGAGGTGGTGGAGGAGGAGTTTCAGCAGGCTCCGCCCCCACGCAAAAGAAAGGCAGATCTCTCCACCAATCAAAGCAGCCCGAAAGAAAAGGTAAGTAAACAAATGATTACATGAGTGAGTTCTATTATTATAAGAGTTATAATTATTTTATCATGATTATTATTATGTGTTTGGGGAATATTTCAAGATGACAACATTTAACTTGATAATCCAATGCTGACTACCAGGTGTATTACTGTGATTGTGTTGGTGTGTTGAGCTCGAAGCACATTGCCGTGTTGTACCGGACATGGAATAATGTGGGATCCAAAACGGGCTTCAGTCCAATAAGAATCATAAGAAAGCGAGCCAAGGACACGGCCACGCTCCATTCACGCCCCTGCTGCACTTCATAGTACTATATCATTCCATTTCTTTCATTGCTGAGGTCACGCTACAAACGTGACCCGAAAACGTCTCTGGCTCTCCGTGTGTGTGTGCTGTCGGGGCTTCAGTGTGTCTTGACGCAGCGGCGCGCCGATGCGGTTGCTCGCGCTAACGGCCGTCTGGCCCTCTCTCTCTCTCTCTCTCTCTGTCTCTGTCTCTGTCTCTGTCTCTGTCTCTCTCTCTCTCTCTCTCTCTCTCTCTCTGCAGAAGAGCATGGACAGCAGCCGGGAGCAGCTCCAGCGCCAGCTCCAAGAGGCCAACAGGAAGGCCCAGGAGTACCGCGAGCAGCTGCAGCAGAAGGAGCGGGAGGCGGAGCAGTACCGCCTCCGCCTGGAGCAGGCCATGGCCGGCACGTCCGCCGGCGCCGCCGACCGCGGCCACGTCGCCGACCTCGACAGCGACGCCGCCGGCGACTTTGTCACCGTGGAGACGGTCGCCCTGGTCGCCGGCGAGGGGGAGGGGGAGGAGGAGGAGGAAGAGGAGAGGGAGGAGGTGGTGGTGCAGCTGGAGGTGTCCGAGGGGCGCCGTGGTGAAGGAGGAGGACACCGTGGTGGAGGAGGTGATGGGGAAAGACGAAGAGGATGACGGGGAGCCGGTGGAGGAGGAGGAGGAGGAGGAGGAGGAGGAGGAGCGGGGGGAGGAGCAGAGGAGAGGCAGTGGAGAGGAAGTGGAGGAGGAGGCGGCGGTGGTGCAGGAGGAGGAGGAGGAGGAGGAGGCGGTGGAGGAGGAGGAAGCGGTGGAGGAGGTGGAGAGCGTCGGCCACGTGGGAGAGGATGGCATCCAGGAGGGAGGTCAGCAGGAGGTGGAGGTGTTGGTGGAGGAGCCCGTGCCCCGCAAGCGAGGCCGCGGGCGCGGGAGAGGGAGTGGCAGGGGGAGCGGGCGAGGGAGAGGGAGTGGCAGCGGGGAGCGGAAGGGGGAGAGGGCGGGGGAGTCCAAGAGGGAGGGGGAGGGCGAGAGGCCGGGGCAGGGGCAGAAGCAGGCGATAGACCGCCACCCCGGTTTTTTTTCGAGTCCCCCCCCCCCCCCCCCTCCCCTTTTTTAAAAACCCTCGATCGTTCCCTCCTTTTTGACAACTTGTACATGCTTTTGTATTCTGAAACGTGGACGTATTTTTGCGGGTGTGCTGATGAAGAAGGACGGTGTAGTGTGAGTAACAGTTGGCAGCGCAGACGTCACCAGGTTCTGCTCCACATACGTCCTCCAATCAAGAAGGGAGGGATGGAGTTTGGTCCCCCATGTGTTTGCTGGATACCTGTCAAGTTGGCTGGTGACCAAGTCAGCTTGGTAGAAACCCAGTCAGAACCCCCCCCCCCCCCACACACACACACACACACACACACAATCAGCTTCACCTAAAAGCTTGTGGAACACTTCAGTGTTCAACATCTTCAGTGATAAGTACTAGCAAACAACCAGTACTTCGTCCATTAATTGCCGCTGACCTCGGCCACTTTCCCTCCCGCTCAATGCAATTAACACAACCAATTGGTGTCACCTTTGGGTGACCAGCGGCCAATCGGGTTCTAGCGTTGCTTTATGTTCTGCATACTGTTGACATTTCATTGACTCCAAATCACTCCGTAATGTGTGTTGTTCAAGGCGACAACACGGCTCTGTTTTGCTGTGGAAGCATATAATGCTGAATACCTTTCCTGACCATTTGAGTACTAACTACAAACAAGGGGGTTTTGGTCTCGGTCAGGAAGAAGAAACGTTTAATACTGCTTTTATATCCAACTGCGACTAGCTCCTTTCGCTTATTGTTCATTTCTTTGTTTTGCTTGTGTACAAAGACATTTAAAAGTCTCGTGTATCTTCCACGTCTTAACTTTTATACCACATTTATCCATGTTGGTTGAGGTGCGTTGCGTTAATCCCATGACAGGCCTCTGAAAGCGTGGAGAGGGCTGTGAGAGAGAATTCGCTGTGAAGGATTTTTTATAAACCGAGCGAGCGGGGAAGGTGTGGGCTCCTTCAGTTTATTGTGGGCATCGAAAGGTTTTGCATTTTTCCTGTTCGATTTTGAAAGTGAAGTCTGGTGAAAGGAAACACTGCCTTTTTTTCTAATGGATGCCAATTATGTAGTTGAGTGTGTGTGTGTGTGTGTGTGTGTGGTGTCTGTCTGTCTGTGTGTGTGTGTGTGTGTGTGCGTGTGCTACCCTAGCGTTTGTTACAGTTCAACACTACAGTGGAGTCTTCAGCAGCTACTGTTTTCATACAAGTTTGTCTCACAGACAAACCCGTCCTCCTTCATGTCTACCGAATGGGCTGTGCACCTGTTATCGCTGAACATTGGCACGTCATAATCCACCTGACATAGGTTTGATACCTTGCTCAGAGGCACACCAGAGGTTTACGATTTGGAATATCTTCAAAATTTCTTTTTTTTTTTGCCCTCTTCTACTTGTATTTTGCGTGGGGGAACAGATGTACATATATTATTTTAATCATTATTTTATTGTTCATGGTATAGTAATGGTAATATTTATTCCCAAAAAAAAAGGACACGTTTGGGAATGTGAGCAAACGAAGATTGAAAAGATGTTACATTTGACATTGTTTTATACCTCAGAAATTGTGTTTGATAAAAAAAAAACATTGCTGTAAGTATTCAATAAACATGCACTTATTGATTGATGGTTTGCTTGTTGTTGATTCCCTAATCTACACCCGCATCGCACTGGAATCAATTCATCTTAATTAGGGACTGCATGTGGCCATGATTATATATTCATACATACATGTAATCCATAGTCAACGTATGCTAATCAATATAATGGCAGCATACAACCAGTCTAATTTGGCTTCTTGAACTCATGGAGAATTAGCGACTGTGTTACACCGTCGTCATTATCTCCTGGCATCAACGTGTGTCCGCGCAAACGCTAACGAGCAACCTGTGCAGCGAAGCGCGCCTGATCCCGTGACATGCATCTCTTCTTCTTCTTCCCACACATCAGGGATTAAATATGTAGAATACTGCTGACTGTAGCGCTCAGCTTTATTAAAAGCCTCGGCACGGAGCCACGCGCCACCGAGACCTTGTAATGGCGAGGGCAGACGTGCCCCGCGAATCACCCGCGAACCTTTGCTCCTCTGTGGGGAGGGACCAAGACCGCCTCTT
>JAXIVH010000002.1:8959199-9003552 GCA_036785325.1 Urophycis tenuis | reverse complement strand
AATGTCAATATTGATAAGATTGTTAACATTTTTTGAGAACGACAAATACAAAAGATAACGACAAAAGTAACTGATTGACAAACAGGAGGTTCCTTTTCCCACTGGGGTTGTGAAGCTGGTGTTGCAATAGGCCTCATAGGCTGTTTCCATACTGTGAACTTGGTGGCAGTCTTCACAATACCTTTGCTGATGACACATCAGACATCACTCACAACGGCATTTACTTGCACATGGACTTGCTTTAGTATGCAGACTGGGTCACTCTAACTAGGGATGTTGCTGCAGTTTTAACTGAGGACCATCCTCAGGAAAGCTATTTCAGCTTATAATGTATTTTGTGCCAGGCAAGGCCTATAGATCTATCAGCCATGGAATCTATATGTCCAGGAGATGCATTCAAGTTGGGTATACTGTGTAGTGTTGAGAAGAGGTAAGGCAGTGCTTGGAATACCTTGCTGACAAACAATGATGATGATGATGATGATTATTATTATTGTTTATTATATGAATATGTGCTAGACAATATTTTTTAGTGTGTGGAGTGCCACTCTTTCTCTTGCTCTTACTTGTTGCTCTGTGGGTCCACAAGTCTACATTAATCCCCAGGCTACTTGGTCATGCAGTGTTGACCCTTAATCAGCTTCTGAATTGAATTTGGGCTTTCTAATGCATCACATTGTGTTCTCTTTATCAGATGGTACATTGTTGTTCCTCAGTGCGTTGTATTTCACGTGGGTTGGTGTACCAGTGAATGTTTTCTGTAACAAATTAGCAGATCTGCCTAAAAGGCACTGCTGTCCCTACCGTAGAATCATGCAGGGCGAACCCGCTACGACTGAGGTCTTTGATTAGAAGTCGTTGCAGTCTCTTTTTTTTTTGCCAAGCATGGCATTTACCTCTGAGCCGTTATTCCCCTGGCAGGGCTCTGCTCTCCATGCTACAGACTGAGTAAAATAAAGGACAGGAATAAGCATTTGAACGTGGTAAATGTGCAAACAACAAGGCCACGTCTAGATGTATGCCTTATCTTTGTTATTATGTTTTTTTTTTTTAAACATTTATTCCATTTTAACTTTTCCCACCACATAACTTGAATGGGAAACACTTGATTTGTATTGAAGATTGTAAAGCACAGTGTGCTTATCGGCCCTTTTCATTCATGTCCAAGCCACGACGGTTTGTAACATGTTATTGACCAAACCGCATTGTGCTGCTTCAGTGTAAGACGGCGCTGCCACCGGCCAACGCCGTTGCGTAGAAGCGGGCGACTTCGGCAGCAGACCGCTGTGTGCAGCCGTGCCTGAGAACGAGCCGCATGGCGTACACGAGAGCGGAGGACGGGGTCCCTGAGTCACTTCCCGAGCGGGTTTAATCCCGGATTAGTTGACTAACGGTGACGCTGCCCAGCGGGTGGAGGTGGAGCGCCTTGTCACGCCGGACCGGACACACAGACCACCCACGCACCACCCTCCCCGTCTGACCGGCCCACTCGCACCACACCAGAAGTTGTTTTTACATTTATTTTTTTATTTTTGCTGTATCCAGCCCTCAACCCCCCTACCGCGGGACAGCTCGGCTCAGGAAGGACTTACTGGCACAAAGCTCCCCGTGTTGTGAACCGCTTTGCGATGGCCGTCGCGCGCGCCAGCCCGCCGCTCCCGGCGTCGCCGGCGTTCACAGCGGCGGTTGGAGAGAGCCGTGCGGTGGCAAATGGCGCAACGGGGTGGCGACAGGTGAACGGCTATGCGCTCCGCCTCCCTGCCATGGGGAAAGGAGAGCTCTATGCCAGCCATGAGGTGCCCGTGGTGAAGGCTAAGCCGCTCAGGGGCTGCCAGCTCCAACGCCATCAACCGGCAACAAGCGGTCCTGGCTCAGGGAGCTGGCCAGGCTTCCAGCGGGCAGGTTGCGATCAGAGAACACAGGCGGGCACTGTGGAAGGGCTCGACGTATGGTATAGTATTCCCTGACGTGACATCAGCAGAAGGGGGTGTGTCTTGAATGGCATAGGCCGAGCTGGTTCTTGGAAAGGTAAACAAATATGTAGACCGGGTTGTTGACTGACACGTGTCCCAGTGGTGGTGGGGCTGGGGGTGATTTGGTCTTATCTGGGCCGGCCAAAGGTCCTGTGTAATTTCTAGGTTAATTACTACCTGGGATTGGCTCGGTAATTACAGGGCTGGCAGAGTTGGCCTGTGGAAGTGCTTTGTACATGTGGTTGAACTTTTATGCGCTAACATTCGACACTGATATCCTTGAGTGGTGGACTCATCATACCCCATTTAACAGGGGTATTTATTGTTTGAAAGTTTTATGCATGTTTATCGTCTTCCGGTGCTGGCTCCGGCTCTATTGTCTAGACAGAGACCTCGTGCTCTAGGAAGTGTTAGGAACTCCTCTCCTGAACAATTGGTGGATCATCAAGGGACATTGTGAAAATTATATTGCCACATGATTGTCAAGCAAGATGGATGGTGTCTGTCTGACTCAATGGTTTGTGGAGTGCTTTTGTGCTGTGTTTACTATTCGACTGCTCTACAAACTCTCACCAGTAGTATTTCAGGTGCCTGAATAGAAGTGGCCGTGACTCATCATCCTTCTGACCTTTTGAGATGTTTGTGGTACAGGGGTGTGTGTGTTCACCCCTGACTCGTCATGGCATAGCAGAATGCTGCTTTACATGCTTATGAATGAGCGCTGTGTAGTACCCACACCAACCAGCCAGATGAATGTATGGATTGCTTTTATATGGGAAGAACAACCGGTGCCTGTGCTGTTGGTATGGTTTTAAACTCGGCAAGGGTTTCAAACATGTTTTGGATCCACCCCTTTGGGCGATCTGGCCAATGCGGTTGCAGTCTTTGGGCTGGTACCGCCCACTTTTTTAGGGGGGGAAACAAAGTTTTGGGTGGTGGTGACTGCTGGGACCAGAGAGTTTGCACAAGCATGTTGACTGAAGGCCTTCCCAGGTCCTCGGTCCTCCACAACGTGTAGGGCTTTTTAGTGTAATCTAATCTAATGTAATGTAATTGAATCCAATGAAATCAAACCCCAGAACCAGGGCAGGGCAATATCGTGAGTAAGTCATCTTTCACTGCCAGGTGTCGAGTTATGATGAAAATGTTAAACGATAATCTATTTGAAAGGACATAATGTTTTGTAATGCATTGTAGCGCGAGTTTGTGTGATGTATTACAATGCAACGTTAATTACATTGATTATCTGTAAAATCTCTTCTCCTTAAGATGACACATATTTGAATAGAGAAGGAGAGAGAGAGGAGAGAGAGAGAGAGAGAGAGAGAGAGAGAGAGAGAGAGAGAGAGAGAGAGAGAGAGGAGAGAGAGAGAGAAGAGAGAGAGAGAGAGAGAGAGAGAGAGAGAGAGAGAGAGAGGAGAGAGAGAGAGAGAGAGAGAGAGAGAGAGAGAGAGAGAGAGATTAATGGTACATTAGATAATGAAGCACTTCACACACTACTTACAATACGTTGTCAAGCTATAATTATTACTGCATTGTTTTGCAATTTTTGCCGGCAAACGAAAGACATTATATTAATCAATGCAATAATGTGATGCCTTTCATTGCCAGAACCTTTTTTTTTTTTTTGCGGAAGACACAGGGCTGCTGTTTCGGGAAGCTGTGACTAGGGACACGCTGACACACACGGGCCCAAACGCATAGTGTCGGGAACATGGGATATAAGAAAACAACCAGCATGTAGTGGCACATGATTATGGTTATGTTATGGTTATAGATCCCTCCCATTTCATAACATATACCCCCCCCCCCCCCCCCCCCCCCCCCCCCCCGCTCTCTTCGGCCACAGGTCCTTGGATGCCCCGCGCCGCGTCTTCCCCCGGCCGCGCCGCGCCCCCCCCCCGATGGCCGGCAGCTGACCCCGCCCCCCAGGATGACGCTGCGCGAGCGGCTCAGACAGAAGGATCTCGGCGGCCTTCTACCACCCATGGGCTGCTGTGTGCTTCCTACCCCGTACCCCTCATCCTCTTCACGTCCGCCAGCATCCTCGCCTGCTGGTAGGCGCCCCACCGCTCTCGCTGGTGTCACCACGTCTTCCCCTGTGGGCTATTGATAATGCTGTCGCTCTGGCTGATGCTTGTGTTGTTGCTATGACGACGACTTCTACGATTGCTTCTATATTGCTAGCGCTATTGCTATTGCTTGTGTTGTGTTGCCATTGCGGCCACCTCTGCCATTGCCAGTGCTGTTTGGAGTGCTCTAACTGTTACTATTGCTGCTACTTCTCCTGAGCCGTTTAGGCTAGACGGTGAAGCCGGATACGTGGCATTAAGGAGCACATTGGGGCAGGAGGCGTTTTGGTTCAAGTTGCGCGTTGGGGATTGAACCCAGAACCTTTCAGCTGGGTTTGATTCCAAGCTTGGCTTAGCTCCTCTCTGTGTAGAGATTGCGTGGTCTTCTAGTGCGTGCATGTGTGCGGTTGTGCGTATGTGTGCGCGTGTGTGCGCAGTGCCCCATTCAGAGGGCTAGAATAGCCTCCAGGCCCCTGAGACATTGACCGATAATAGGTGGCTAAAGAAGATGGATGGGATGGATGGATGGAGTAGATGAATGCCCATGCTTTCCACGCACTATGGTGTGAAATGTCCATTTAACCCTGCTAGGAGGTGCGTCCGCATGAGAGGGGGAGGCGACATCTTAATCTGAGGCAGTAAACACGCTCTCAATGCATTATACATTGGATAAGAAAGCGTTCTGGCCCTCATAAATTACGCACAGCTAATTAAAGAAGTGCTTTGGACAGAGGATACAAATGAGCAGCAACAGGTTCCCGTCAGTCAGGAACCAACACACAAGGTCCCCCGCGTGCATGCGATGCACACGCACCACACACACACACACACAGCTGTAAAGTCGTGAGATGTATTGCCAACAAAAAAACACACACACTTGCTATGTGTGTTCCTGCAGAACCTCCCCAGCAGGGGGACAGGGCGACCCCACCGGTCACAGGGGCCGAAGTGAAGCGGAAAAGGGACAGTGAGGTGGGCGTGCAAGTGGAGCCAGATAGCAGGGTGCTGGGAGAGAGGGGTTGTAGAAAGAGAGAGAGAGAGTGAGAGAGTGAGAGAGTGAGAGAGAGAGAGACAGAGAGAGAGAATGATAGAGAGCGAGTCCCCGTGAGAAGGTCAGTGCTGCCCCTCCCATCTGCCTGACAGCATGGGGTCATCCAGCGGACAATGGAGGCCTTTGTGGATATACAGCGGGACCGACAGGATCCCTGGGGAGTGTGTGTGTGTGTGTGTGTGTGTGTGTGTGTGTGTTGGAGGGAGGGGGGCTATAGAGCTGGGTGGACAAGAAAAGCAAGGGTGGGGGAAAAGAAGGGAAAAGTGAGAAGAGGTGGAGGAGGGAAGCCACCCAGTGGGAGGAGTGAAGAGCGTCACGTGTATAAGAGAGAGAGAGAGAGATGAGAGAGAGAGAGAGAGAGAGAGAGGAGAGAGAGAGAGAGAGAGAGGAGAGAGAGAGAGAGAGAGAGAGAGAGAGAGAGAGAGAGAGAGAGAGAGAGAGAGAGAGAGAGAGAGAGAGAGAGAGAGAGAGAGAGAGAGAGAGAGAGAGAGAGAGAGAGAGAGAGAGAGAGAGATGCAAGGTAACTGTTATGGCCAACCGAGGGGAACTGGCTGCAACAGGACAGTTTCCACTTCCCCAGCTTCAATTGCACAGTTAACGCGTGTGTTAAGTACAACATGACATCTTAGTGTAAGATGTCAGAGTAAGAGGTACGACGTCTCGC
Source organism: Urophycis tenuis (assembly GCA_036785325.1). Classification (NCBI taxonomy): domain Eukaryota; kingdom Metazoa; phylum Chordata; class Actinopteri; order Gadiformes; family Phycidae; genus Urophycis; species Urophycis tenuis. The sequence continues at coordinate 8,997,792 of JAXIVH010000002.1, read as the reverse complement.
TGAGATGGAGGTGGGAACATGCGTGCGGCCCCCTGATGATCCTTAACCCGGCCGCCTCCTGGCAAGCCAATCAGCCAGGGCCACGCCCACGCTTCCAGCCAATGGAACTCAGTTGTACTCTGACACCTAAACCTCAGCACTAAAACAATGGCGCCCGACTAAACTCAAGAAAACACCTGAAAATTGCCCCACGGGACGTAATGGTAACACCCATGCCTCCCTGCCCCAGCTGGCTCCGTGCAGCGCCACTGTTGCAATGCACTGTTGAGTTTGCAATGCACTGTTCCACGTCAACATCTGGAATTCTAATCAAATGTGATGTTTGGCATTCTAAGTGCCTCAACTTAAACTCCTGATGAATTAATGCTTCATTGGTAATTGCTCTGTTCATTGTTTGATTTTACAGTAGGACATGATAAAACATGAAGGACATTGTTGCGTTAATGCCGTCCTAAAATACGAGATAACATTGCACTTTATTGATCCCAGGCGGCAACTCTGTGATCCGGCGTGTTTTCGAATCACTGAGAGAAGAACTTGGAGGACTGGAAGTCATTTGTAATGATGTATGATAACAATAAGTCATTTGTAAAAAGTCCACAACAAGCTAAACTGTAGTTCTACATGGCTAAGCTCAGGGCAACAGGCGGCCGATGCAGCTAACGATTACAGATGGGACACAGATATGATATACTAATATTGATTTAAGACCACGATTAAGTTACCTATAACCTAGGAAGTGAGAAGGCGAGCCTTGTACATTCATCCTCGACATACGTTTTTACAGGCTGGAGCATCGGTGACTTGTTATGTTGTGAGGGAAAATTCTATTATCACATTTTATTGCCTGGCTGTGGCAATATATCCCTATTTGCTCAATATTGTAGTAGTCAGGAAGTAAATGTGGCTCCACAATGGGTTCCCTGTATGGTCCTGAGAGAAAAGGCTTAGCATGCCTGACTTCATCCAAAATGACACCCGCACACACACACACACACACACACACACACACACACACACACACACACACACACACACACACACACACACACACACACACACACACACACACACACACACACACACACACACACACACACACACACACACACACACACACACACACACACACACACACACACACACACACACACTGACTCTGGATTCATCCTGCAGAGCTTTGTCTTGTCTTGTAGTGTGAGAGGCCATGAAACAGGTTTTACTTGACAAAAATGTGGTAATTCTGGTAGCAACACACAGACACACACACACACACACACACACACACACACACACACACACACACACACACACACACACAAGCTCCCCCTCAAACACATAAGCTACCACAAACTGGCACTCTCTGAACTCACACACACACACACACACACACACACACACACACACACACACACACACACACACACACACACACACACACACACACACACACACACACACACGCACAAGCACACACACAAACTCTCAAATCTGCCCCAACTCCCGCTGTGGGTTGCTTAATGTGCCGGGTCTGTTTCATGAGAGCCGGCCCATTCTGCGGAGAGAAAGGGGGCCGAGGGATCATGTGAGGTGGGGGGAGGGGGGGGAGTAGTTGTCTCTTGAGTTAATACTTAATTTGGCAACAAAGGCCCCCGGAGGCCCTGGTTTCAGGTTCTCTGAGGGGTGTTGTGGTCGGAGGGAGAATGCCGCGAGCACAACACAGGTCTGCTGTGTGTTCCTCCGCACAACAGATTGGAGTGGCGCTTTGTACTCCTACCTGTCTGTCCGTCTCACTTTGGATACGCAGCGTGTCCATCGGTTGAATGGTTGTGGACTTGAATGGGGCTGGCTGGCAGCCCCACTTGTAAATTAAAGGCAATTTTGTTTGCTCAGTGTGAAAAAAAATAAACCACCACGATGTGAGTGCAAATGAAAAGCACTGCTCTGCAAACAGTTTCCCGCGAATGCATCGTGTGTGTTTAAACTGCCACTGTATTTAATTTCAGATGCATTATCAATATCAGTATACAAAAATGACTCATTTTGATAAATTTATCAAGCATATTATCTCCAAATGTGTATATATATGTATATGTGTGTGTGTGTATAAATAAATAAATATATATATATACAAACATACATATACTGTATACACTGTATACACAAATATGTTTTTTGTACTTTGTTAAGACAAATAAACAAATCAACGCAAGTGCCCGTTACGTTTATACTAGAGCACAGGATATTCACGTTACATATGTTTTTATTGGTCGAGGGTTATTCCTCACCCTCTCACCGCTTACACACACACACAGACTAACGGCCGGCGTGTTTCTCCTGTTGCGTTCAGCTACCCGTTGTTGCGGCTGCCCCTGCCGGGGACGGGCCCTGTGGAGTTCACCACCGCCGTCAGGGGCTACACCTCGCCTTCCCACAATCCCATGGGGGACCCCGCCGAACGGCCCGACTGGGTAGGCCTTGGAGACGTCAACACGCATGCATACTGTACATGCATAGATGCATACATGCATCTGTACATGCATACACACACACACACACACACCCTGAGATGGTTAGATGGAGGCACACAAAGGCCCTGTCACAACAATTGAAAGCTAACATACACACGCGCACACACGCACGCACGCACACACACACACACACACACACACACACACACACACACACACACACACACACACACACACACACACACACACACACACACACACACACACACACACACACTCAGGCTCCGAGATGGAGGCTCATGTATAATGGAGGACCGTGTCTGCTGGTGTCTCGTCTTCCTCCCACCACCTGCCTGCTGCTGTTAACATTTCCCCAACACGGGTCGTTTTCTCTCTTAATTACCCTGTGGTTCCCGAAGGCCTCCCTCCAGCATGCAAAGTGTTACGATCAAGCTGCGCGCAAACTAAACACAAACTTCTTTGGAAGGGGCGGCAGTGCAAATATTTGAGGAGCAAACTATGCGTGACAACACGATTATTGATTCACTCAAATGTTGTAGTTACGTTTTTACTTACACAAACGTTTGGTTTGACTCATCATTGGTGAGATTTTTGTATGTATAATAAAACCATTTTCCTTTTGTTATTATAGTCTTTGTAAAACGACTTTGTGTGTGTGTGTGTGTGTGTGTGTGCGTGTGCGCTGCAGTACCGGGGCCCACCAGTAGCCTACATCCAGCAGGTCCTGGTGAAGGCTGCGGCGCCCCCCTGGGGCTCCAGCCTGCTCCCGGTGGACGGCTTCCGCCCGCCCCTGGGCCAGGTGTTCACCCTGCTGGACGAGATCCGGAACCACGTCCAATCAGACAGGTAGCCCCCCCCCCCCCCCCCCCCGGGGGACCCCGTCGGAGCATTTCCTCTTGGGCTCCTGGGGCTACAAGTTTTCATGAAGTGAAGTGAAGTGACGTGACGATAGCTCCACAGGCTTCGGTCTGGTGGTCTTTAAGGCTGGAAGCTGACCGTGGATCACCTCACGTTTTGCCCCGCTTCACCGCACAGTGTCTCGGCTTTCCCGGTTTTCAGTTCAGCACCACCGGACCCCCCTCAGAGGGTCCCGTCGGTTCACACATGGAGAGAGGCGGCACGCAACTGACGGTCCCATGGGCACTAGAACTTTATTCGCTGTTTTGCTGCTTGCTCGTTGAGTTTTCCTTTTGGGACAAAGTAATGTGATTTGCCGTTGTATCCCTAAATGTGATTGGTTGCCTTAACCTTTCATATTTATTAATTAGTCTTAATTGAAAGATCGCGTCTGATCATTACACTAAATGACTGTTACACTAGCTAAAGTGAGGCAACTCAGTGTTTATTTCCCGTTCAGCATTTTTTGTATTTATATTGTTATATTGGATAACGTGAGGTTACCCAAGAAATCATTCGTGTTCGGACACGTCCGGAACTGTGTTAGCAATCCCATTCAGGGATGTGATTGGCGCAATAGCCATGGCTGGCTCCGCCCACACATCCGAGCGAGCAGGAAATCACCAGCACGAGAGCAAAGACGGCGTCTGTGCGCATTTCGTGCTGCTTTCTCTCTACTTGCGCGCTCGATAAATGAGTTTCCCCTCACAGGCTATACTATTGCTCTCGTGAGCAGAGAAATAAGTGTATGTGTTGTAAATTGCTCACAATAGTATTTTTTGTGCACCGATGTGCTTGTTGTAATTTAAATGTAAAGTAATTTGTGCCGCTGTAGTTCCCATCGCTTATCCTGAGTGAATATCCAATGCAATTTCTGCACGTTAAGCCGCTCTATCAAGTTGTGTCCAGTAATTATATTGCAAAAAAAAATTATTTTACACAGCTCATCAGAGTTTGTTGGGTTGTGATGTGATCTACACAGACCCACCATCTTGTGGGTCTGTTTAAAGAAGTGTTGATCTAAAAAGTAGGTAATGGTTGAAGCCAACCATTGATCCAAGCTGTGATACAACCACATTGCTGGCTGCAAACCGTGACCTAATCTTAGAAACCTCAGGCAAATGTGTTGAAAGTATGTTATCGGCATACTTCCTTCCATTTGAGGAATGTTGTAATCACAACCAATTGAAGTCAGCTTAAGCCTTGATCAAAGTTCCTCTCAAATGGCTTTTCAGGCCCACATTATACAACAGCCTCCAAACCTAAGCCCCCTCCCCAAAGCTCCAAGGAAAGAAACCTCTTGAAGGACCCCAGAAGTGGGATCCCTCCTTCCAGGGACTGTTAGCAGCGCGCCATGTGCAGCGATGAAACGCCAGCCCCAACTTATCAACCCGCTGCCCTCATTTGTTCACATCTGGATCTTTAATCAACCTGTTCTCCTCCGTCTCCTTGTCCTCCTCCCGGTGCCAGCTCTGGGGTGCAGAGTCTGGAGCACCTGTGTCTCCAGGTGACGGACCTGTTGCCGGGTTTACGGCGGATGCAGTCGGTGCTGCCGGAGCACGGCTGCCTGCTGGTCTCCCCCGGCAACTACTGGCAGAACCAGCGGGAGCTCTTCGACTCGGACCCTGACCTCCTGAAGACCATCCAGAAGCACGAGCCCAAAGGCTTGCACACCTCGGCCACGCTGAGAGGTAGGAGCAGCGGGTGGGAGAGGAAGGAGGAGATTGTAGAGAAAGGGGAGGAGGAGAAGGGGGGTGGGGGGTGGGGGGGGGGGGGGGGTGGAGGAGCGGGAATGAGGAGGAGAAAGACAGAGGGGGTGGTGGAGGCTCAGGTGGTGGAGGGGAAGGATGAGGAAGGAAAGGGAAGGAGGAGGCGGGGGAGGGGCAGGAGGAGGATTGGGAGACATGATGGACGTGGAGAAGAGGGGGAGTAAGGTGGGGGGGGATCGGGGGGGGCGGGGTAGGAGGAGCGGAGGGGCTACCCCACCTACAGGCTGGTGGATGGAGACAGCCGAGGAACAGAGCGAGGAGTGAGAGTGAGTGATGGGAGTTGAGCAGGAAGCAAGGCTGGTGGGTGAGAGAGGAGTCGGCCTTTAGGAGCCCTGTGTCATGGATTGACTCCTACACACTACTAATGTGCTGTATGCTGAACGTCTGGGTCTACCACAAGGGAGTCAAGGTAGTCCACAGGCAATTTTTTTAAGGGCTTTTTAAAAAGCTGAAGAATAACATGTTATAAGATAATCAATATAATTGCAATGCATTTTTTTTAAGCGATTTGAATCCATTTGTAGTCACTGGAGTGCATTAAAATGTCTCATCTGCACATTGGTGTGGCAGAGAAAAGGCAAGACGCCATGCTGGTTTTCAGCACGGGTTAAGTGTTATTCGCACACTGAGCTAATTCGGCACAAGTGCTCGGCAATGAGGAATCTAATAAGCGTCTGGTAACACTGTGTGTCTGTTTTCAGACCTGCTGTTTGGGGTGCCGGGGAAACACTCCGGAGTCAGCCACTCCAGCAAGAAGCGGGTGGTCACCTACACCATCACCATAGCACTGAGCACCTATGATGCAGGGTATGACGCACGCACACACGCACGCACGCACACTCACGCACGCACACACACACACACACGCACACGCACACACACACACTCACGCATGCACACACACACACACACACACACACACACACACACACACACACACACACACACACACACACACACACACACACACACACACACACACACACACACACGCATGCACGCACACACACACACACACACACACACACACACAAGCAAACACAGAGACAAACCAGACACGCGTCGTATTTTTACACATAAATGACACAAATGTTACACACTCCATGAAGTTATTAAACATTCACCCTGCACTTAAGCAATTCCAACTTTTACCCGGCACTTAGGTAAGTCTGGTTTTTTCCCTATACTTAATTCTCTGCAATCGTATTATGCAACACTGACTTTTGACAGTTAACTGACAGAGCGCTACGTGATATGAGTTATATGGGCAGCATTACTCAGCCGCTGAGGAAATTGCTCCCCGTGTGGCAGCGTGCCAGGTATCGTGCGCTGTCACACGCCAGGTGCACGGGGCCACCCTGTGAACCCCATAACAGCCCTCAGTCCCCGGAGGTCACCTGATTGGCTGGCGCTTTTTTGTTTTGTTGTGCCTGTGCGTGTGAGTTATCTAGCCGTCTCACTCTTCACCGCGGTGTCACACGCGGCAGACACTTGTATCCAAAGGGGACAGGCGCACACACACACAGATACATGTCGTTAATGATCAGCGGGAGGGTTCCACATCTTGCTCAAACATGCCTGCAGCTAGACTGTGGGCCTTGGGTATTGAACTCAGTGACCTAGGACCCATAAGACCCTATTCTGCTCCGTCATATGTTATAATGGGGGTGTGTGTGTGTGCGTGGTGCGTGCTATACTTAATTAGATACAATACTTTGATACACTGCCACTGTTTTTATTGTACTGTATATACTGTATACACGTATTGTACATATTTGTCTCTTTTATATATAACCCGGCATCAGTGTAGACAGCAATGAAAGTATTTAATTGCACAGAGAAACTCGTTTTCCCTGCTGTACATGACAATAAACACTTTGAATCTTGAATCTTGAACACGTGTGTATGTGTGTGTGTGTGTGTGTGTGCGTGCACAGCTTCTTGGGAAGCCTGCGCGCGCGGCTGAAGCAGCTCCACCCGTCGGCCAACTGCAGCCTGGGAGAGGACCACATGGTGCACGTGCACTTCAAGGAGGAGATCGGCATCGCCGAGCTCATCCCCCTGGTGACCACCTACATCATCCTGTTCGCCTACATCTACTTCTCCACCCGTGAGTCTCCCTCGACACCGCCCCCCCCCCCCCCCTCTCTCCACCCACCACAGTCGCCAGCAAATAGGTTGCTTTACTTTAAGCCTCCTCAGTGAAGGTGTTACCTGTTACCTTTTCTGGGTTGGGGGGTGGGGATGTTAACTAAACAATTCCTTATTTTAGCTTGTGACTTGATCTCTGACTTGGTAAATATTTGCTTGATGGCTGGCTAGCGAGATAACCTGCAGTCTGATTCTCTGGCTAGCTGGCTGGCTGCTTAAGTAATTGCCCGATTGGCTGGCTGGCTGGATGATGGGTTTGCCTGATAGGCTTGCTGGCGTCAGGGCCTTGCTCTTGGCTTTATTTTTAAACACACCATTAGGTTTCAAAGTGTTCAAAAGCATGTATGTGTCCACAATTTAATGAAGAAAAACTTTAGAAAAACTTAACAAAGCATCTGCTAAATGCTCTAAATGTAGATGTAAAGACCCAATTTTCTGTTGTACATACTTTGTACTCCTTTCTTTGCGTGTGTGTGTTTGCCTATGTGCTTGCGTGTCAAGGCTGTTCCAGTCTGGTCCAGAGATAATCCTCATAAAGGAACAATCTCTGCCACTATAATAACATCCCGGCTTGCAAACTAGCCGCTGGCCAACACAAATATTAGCTCCACAAGGACAGAACTGTGCCCACAACCACTGTGACACACACGCACGCACGCACACACACACACACACACACACACACACACACACACACACACACACACACACACACACACATGCTCGCTCGCTATGTTTGATAAGAATTAGTTGTTGGTATTTAACAGTCTGAGTCACATCACTCTTTTCCTGCCATATAAAAACAGTTAAAGGGCCCCATTTTACCACGCGGTGTGATGGTTTGGTACATTTTGAAAAGACCTTGTAATGGCTAATTAACATCACGCTTGGCGGTAAAACAGTTCATAATAGTTCATCATTTAAGACGTTTCAGTCCTTGTAGATCGGAAACTAATGAATTAGTTTCATGAATCGCTCTTTAGGAGAGGGATGAATTTAATTGCATCTTAATGACACATGATCTTCTCCCCCCCAGGTAAGATCGACATGGTTAAGTCCAAGTGGGGCCTGGCCCTGGCTGCCGTGGTAACGGTCCTCAGCTCCCTGCTCATGTCTGTGGGGCTGTGCACGCTGTTTGGTCTCACACCCACGCTCAACGGAGGGTACGGAGGCACACACACGCACACACACACACACACACACACACACACACACACACACACACACACACACACACACACACACACTCAACTCATATTGACTCACCTAAAACACATACAGTATGTGTCCACACAGTGTACAATTATGAAATTGTTTGGCAAGGCTTGATTTTCCCTTGACGATGGTGTTACCGCGTTACCTGGTGTTGGACGCGCCACCGGTGGGAATTCGTGCACACCATCCCCACCGCCATTTTGCTATTATTATCCAACTATAATTAGAGGTGTCCCTGGATGTATCTTTGACTGTCTTTCGATTTTCTTCACGACTTGTTTGTATGGTCGACTTCACACTTCGGGGCGGGCGGGATGGGGGGGGGGGGTATTGCTGTCTGGGGATTGTTATTTTCATCAAAGCAAAAAAATGGTGCTAGCTTCGGTGGTCCCTGGCGTCAAGGAGACGAGGGGCATTCTGGATGCCAGTTCCCAGTGTAACTTCACGCAGGGTTCCAAGTTTCAATGGGGGTGAAACTTGCGTTCCGTGGGTTAGTCTCCGGTTAGATTATTTGACTGCAGGGGTTTCTGTGTATTGCGCCATTTGCGGTGGTGCACGGATTGTGATTAATAAATAGACAGACACAACTCACATTTTATGAGAATGTCAAACCCAAGATATGAATGTGTTTATTTAAATGGGCAGGGCTGGCCCCAAATATTTGAATAACGACCTATCCTTTGTGTTTAATCTTGTATTGTATTATTTTGTGATATAACAACACCGGTCATTAGGCTGTGAGCAGTTTGACGCCTGGCGTTCAGTGGGGGACTCGTTAGACTTTAAACTAACTGGTTGTGATGATAACAGTTATTCAGTGTTCTGGGGTTTCCCCCCGGGATTTATTTTCTGTTTGCAGCCGTGTGAATAATTGGTTGCGGCAAGCGGGGAGGGGGGTGGGGTTAATAGTTAGAATAAAGAAAGGTTTTGATAATGAATGTATTTATCTACAATGAGAAGGAAATAAAAACAACAAGTTGGTCAAATTGGAAGGGGCCGCTTTCAGTAATCTCAACCATTCCAGTGTTTGCTCAGAAAACCCTTTTTAAGCAATGATTCAAAGCTTCACGCCATGCATTCGGGCCAGCCCCTAAATGCGTGACATTGTCCTCTACTGTTTAGGGTCCGTCCTGCAGGAGAACACATCGATGCCTTAATAATTTCTGGTGTGTTTCATAACTGGACGATGGCATGGTTAAGCAATACAGTGTATAGGTGAAAAGCCATCAGGTCAGAGGTGTCCCTTGGGGTGGGGGGGGGGGGGGGACTTCAAGGGTGAGAAAGTACAAGTCTTGCACTGCAATAAGGACACGAGTCAATGACCATGGCCACCCGTTATCCGCTGACAGATAAAGCCGGTGCGGGGGCTGCGCGGTGGTGTTTACGTTGCCTAATGAGCGCGGCTGATGTAACCCGGGTAGACAACCGTTGCATGGTTACGCCGGTTGGATGCCATAGGTGACATACCTGGAGGCTCCATCTCCCCACCGAAGATTTATCACGCTGTTTATTATGGGTGCACGGGAACGCACAATCTAGATCTCGCTTTTCGTCATATTTGTTATTGTTCTTCTTCACACCGGATTTCTGCAATTCATGGAGGCCGAACGACCGAACCGGGAGATTTCATTCAAACTGTATTCCAAAGGTCTACTGCCGCATGGCTGTGCTATGTATTTCTCATTTTTGTAAACGTTGTACTTTTTGAGATATTTTGAAATGCTTAAAAAAACATTGTCGGGTTTGACACTAATTGCCCTCTGGCTGTCGACTGGGCCGCGTAGCTCAGTGGGCAGAGCATGTGTCCCTCAGCCGGAGGGTTGGCGGTTCGATCCCCACCTCAACTAAATTTATCTCAATGATTACGGGCATTCCTATGCACAAGTAATTCCCCGTGTGGAATTACATTTTCTAGTTATAATCTCGGAGCGCTATCACTGAAGTATGGACAGATGTACATTCTGTTCCCCCTGACTTCCTATCATGTGGTTATAATCGCGTTTGTGTCTGTCTGTGTCTGTAACTTTGTCTTTGTTCCCGTAAGTCATGATGGTGATCTAATTGATTTCTCACTTTAACAGGGAACACATTATCTAAATGTAAATACACATCTCACATATTTGCGAGAGGCATGAATGTTAGCCTTAGCCTCGTTTTTCTTATCTTATGTTATCTTATCCTATCTTATTTAGTGCTGTTCACTCCTTTGCAGGGAGATCTTCCCTTACCTGGTGGTGGTGATCGGTCTGGAGAATGTTCTGGTGCTCACCAAGTCTGTGGTGTCCACCCCGGTCGACCTGGAGGTCAAACTACGCATCGCTCAGGGTTTGTTTTGTGTGTGTGTGTGTGTGTGTGTGTGTGTGTTAGTACTTACTTTATTAATTCAAATACATGTCTGCTGTTGTATGCCTTGACATGATCTCTAAAAGAGAAAAAAAAATCTGGTTGCTTCATTAATAACAATGGCAATAAATACACAATCCAAAAATTCAGTAAAGGTTACTTTTTCTGCCATGACCGCTATGATGAGATTTATAAAAAAAATTACTGTTTCTGAGTGTGATCAATATTTATGTCCTTTTTTTCATGTTGAATTAGCTTGAATGATATCTTGTGATTTTGCTGGTTCGTTTAATTCAGTTTGCTCCAGCTGTTGCCAGGTCTCAATAATGACAGCTGTGATTGGTCGCTGTGTTGCTAGTTCTCAGTAATGACAGCTGTTGATTGGTTGATGTGTTGGCAGGTCTCAGTAATGACAGCTGTTGATTGGTTGATGTGGTGCCAGTTTTCAGTAATGACGGCTGTTGGTTTGTCACTGTGTTGCCAGGTCTCAGTAATGAAAGCTGGTCTATCATGAAGAACATGGCTACTGAACTGTGCATTATTCTCATTGGCTACTTCACCCTGGTGCCAGCCATTCAGGTACGTCTCACAGTTCAGCACCCAACAAGTCTTTTACCACTACCTAGAAGAAACAATAAATCACTATTGATAAACCAAGAGACCCAGTTTGGGCGTTTTTATGATTATAGTGAATGAAAATCACAGGCAGATTTGTTAATCCAACCATAATCACATTTTAAATTTCACATTTCAAATGACAAAATGTGAAAAAATAAGATGATAGTTCAATCTAAAAAGAAAATGGTGAGCAGTGCGACGGCGGCGACAAAGACCAGTTGACATCCGTTACTTATGAATCTTCGAGATCACATTACACCATCACAGCACACAATCTCTGTGTGAAGCACCCGGCGACGGAAGAACCGCTATGGAGACACACAGACAGACGAGTGCGTCACGGTCATGTCAACTCACACACGCCTGCGGACGTGCGTGAAGGTCAAACGCTTGACGGCTGCGTGGTGTTGCTGTGTCTTGTGCAGGAGTTCTGTCTGTTCGCTGTGGTGGGCCTGGTGTCTGACTTCTTCCTACAGATGTTCTTCTTCACCACCGTGCTCTCGATAGACATCCGCCGCATGGAGGTGAGAACGCACGGCACGCACGCACACACGCACGCACACACACACCGCATCGCCACTGTGCTATAGATAGACATCTGTTGGTATTGAGGTGAGAGGACACTACTCTCACGTTTACACACTCGTCGCACGCCCAGTTGGCGTCAGCGCCAGTTGTTTTTCACTTATTTTTCCTATGTGGTGTGTTGCTATTTGTACAAATAAAAAACACATCTGTGTTCTTTGTGTTGTTTTTGTAGTATTTTGTACGTTGTAGTATTTTCTCATGTAGTATTCTCTCACTGAGCACTGAGCCGCTCCCACCGCATTCCTTCCAGGGTCACTCTGTCTTTGCTCATGGTGTGTCGTAGTTCTTATTTAATAGTTCCTCCTAGAGCCCTATTTTGGGTTGTGTTTCTTTCCCTCCGGTGAAACCTGTACCGCTGCATTTCTGCAGGGTGTGACTCACTGGTGATTGCTTCCTTTGGTAGATAAAGGGTCTCTCAGGAATACACACACATGAACCTGGTCAACCTGGCCCACACCTTGGCATTAGCCGTTGAACACAGATTGGGCAGAATGTTGTACCTTGAGCTGATGTTCTTTTTAGCACCTACATTATGTGTTTTTTTTAATTATTTTTTTTTATATGGGGACCTGCAACATTAACAGTCATGGTAAAAAACAAAACACATTTTTAAAGTTAGGTTCATTTCTGTTACTGTGGACCGATGTGAGTTGTGAGTCGTGAGGAAAGTGCACACGGTCACACACTCCCATCACGCCACACTGAGGTGTGAACACACACACACACACACACACACACACACACACACTTGTGGAGCGATGTACAGTATATCTCCCATGTGGAGATGAGCACTGGAGATGTATATTTTTCCATGAGTTTTGTTTTTTTTAAAGGGCAATAAAATTGCACGTGTTTATGGCCCAGCGAAACAATTTTCCACCGAAATAAGCTGTAATGCCGGTCACATGATGAGCTGAGTGGCTCTATTACTTGATTGAAGCGGACGCCAAGCTAACGGCGCCTGCATTCAGCACCAGCACGCCGTCTGATTTAGCATGGCAGTCATTCGACAAAGACGACAAAAAAATGTGTTTTTATTCGTTTTTATTTATTTATTATTTTTGCAACAAAAAGTGACGCCATAGAGGAGTATTGGTAGGCTATCACTGTCTCAGCGTCCTACTTGCTCTCACAAGCATGCTCCCGCACACACACGCACACGCACACACGCACGCACGCACGCACGCACGCACGCACGCACGCACGCACGCACACACACACACGCCTCTACACTCCTGTAACAGCGGCGTCCTTGTTTGGCCCGTTCAGCTAGCCGACCTGAACCGCCGTCTTCCGGCCGAAGCGGGCCTCCCCCTCCCCAAGCCGGGCCCCCTGCGGACCCGGGAGGCCCCCCCTCCCCCGCGGCCCTCCCCCCACACCATCACCCTGCAGACCCCCGCCTTCAGGAACCTGCGGCTGCCCAAGAGGCTGCGCGTGGTCTACTTCCTGGCCCGCACGCGCCTGGCCCAGCGCATCATCATGGTGAGGGAAGGCGGGCTGAGCTCCGTGATCTGTCCTGCGATTGGTTGATTGGATGGATGGTGGATCGGTGGGGTTGATTGATTGGTCACCCTTTTCAGGAATTGAAAGCTATGAATGCAGTTATATGCAAAAAAAAAGAGGTAATATGGGTAGTTTGAGGATTATCAGGTTTCAGACCATTCCCAAACCCATGCATGTCTGACGGTTGACTGTTGACTGTATATTCGGAGAGCGATACATTGAGACTTTCAACTCTGATATCTTATAAGTTGTGGCCTGTGCCTTGGTGCATAAGGAGTGAGAAAGGTCCACCAATGGGGCCCGCCTGACTTCGATGACCCGGCGTCACCGACTTGACTGACTTGAGTCAACCGCGTCCCCAGGTGGGCACGGTGATCTGGATCGGCATCCTGGTGTACACGGACCCGGCCGGCCTCCGCACCTACCTGGCCGCCCAGGTGTCGGAGCAGAGTCACCTGGGAGACCCCGGGGGCGGCGGCGGGGGGCTGCCCCCTCGCCTGGGCGCGGTGGCCCCCGTCTTCCCGGGGGGGGACCCCGCCAAGGCCCTCAGCGTCCTGCCGGCCCGGGAGGCCACCCCCTTGCCCGAGAACCAGTCCCAGCGGCACCAGGCGCCGGGCCGGGGCCAGGAGCAGCCCCGGGGCCCGCCCTCCGTGGCCCAGGTGGCCTGGGGTGCGGAGGACGAGGAGGGCTGGAGGAGGCTGTCCTTCAGACACTGGCCCTCGCTCTTCAGCTACTACAACATCACGCTGGCCAAGAGGTGGGTGGGCCAGGGGGGGGCCTCTTCAGCATGATGGCGGGGCGATAGGATGTCAGTGGGACCTCCCGACTAGCATACACGTCACCTGCCTGTTTCATTGGTTTTCAGTCACTTCAACACTATCACTATATTTTGTACTACTGTAATGATTTCAGATCTTGTTGTTTTCTTTACTGTGTGAAAAGACAATACATATTATACATGTTATTTGCTACAGCCTGGTTTTGGCAGAGCTCTATTGTAGCTTGTGCCTTGGATCACTAGCAGACGAGTAGTGAATGTGAGCTACTCCAGTGAGTAATTGATACGTCTGCTAGGCCTTGATAAGGGGCTGGGGAAGGAGGGTTGACAACAGCTGCGCTCGTCATTCCAAGACTTCCTGCCGCGGTGGAAACCTCTCGATGACCTCTTTGTGTGACAGTATCGCGCACAACTTTCCGCGTCAGCGCCTTGGCCAACCGCCCAATTACAAGCTCGCTATCTCCAATCTCCCTTTTGTGATGTAAACTTGTTGGTGTGGCGACGCATGCCATTGCTCCCCCCCCCCCCCCCCCCCCCCCCCCTGAGTCACACTTTCCTCCAGTCACCCGCATTTGCGTCACATCCTCAGGTACATCAGCATCCTGCCCGTCATCCCCGTCACGCTGCACCTCACTCCCCAGGAGGGCCTGGAGAGCCCGCGTCACCCGCCGGACACGCGCCTCCCCCCGAACCCCGTCCCCAAGCTCCCCCCGCCGGACCTGCCGGCTGACCTCACCCTGTACAAGTCAGTGCACGCACACACACACGCGCACAGACACACACACACACACACACACACACACACACACACACACACACACACAGACACACACACACGCGCGCACAGACACAGACACACACAAACACACACACAGAGACAAAAACTGGGGGACACTGAGTCAGTCAGTCAGAGAGTGTTGACAGGTTATCCTTTCACACGCAAGTTTCACAACAATCTTTCTCGACTTTCACATATTTTGACAGGGTGACAAAGAATATTGTATTGTCTCTCTGCCTTAAGCTGTAGCTTTTGACGTGTTGAGTCATTTGCGCCTGCACGATTTATGTCGACAATAAGGGCTGTTGCTTTTGAATATTTGTATATGTTTTTTTTTTGATGATCCTTTTGTGCTCGGTTCATGTCTTGACTTGAAGCAGCTGGAATCTGGAGCACTAGTTTCATGTTCCTAAGACACTCCCAACAGGAAGGTAAAGCCCAGTCTCTAGTGGCATGGAAACAACAGTCTTCTTCTTCAGTGTGGCAAAGTAACAATGGTCAATAGACACAAAAGGGCAGCGTGGGAAACGTAGTGCACTTGGTTGGTTAGAATGGGGCTGACAGTGTAGTTCCCAGACAGCCGTTGTTGGCGACCTATGTCCTTGAAGCTGATTTTGTACGATGAAGGTAAATATTTGGAGGGGGGGGGGAGGACTGTCCTCCAGCTGAAGGCTAAGATAGCTTCAACCCAAGGCCATGGCCTTACAGATACCAGATGTTCCCCAAGGTCAAAGTCTTGTGGGACAAGGAGTCAAAATGGGACATCAACATCAACATGGCCATGCACACACACACACACACACACACACACACACACACACACACACACACACACACACACACTCTTATGCTTTCTTGGTCAGTTATATTTTTCCTGAAGTCTTATAAAACTCAACACATTATTGGTAATACATTGATTTTTTAAAATAATTTTATTATTATTTTATTGATCAAAATGTGCTTTCAGAAACTTTTTGTTTGTTTGCTTTTGTTGATATTTTTTTATTTTTATTGGGGCTTCATCCGTCAGACAGAGATACACTTTCTGTTCAGTATTATTGATGTCATGGCATGTATACAGTGACTTAACGAATGTGTCAGAGAACACATTGTATCTCCAGGTCAGGGTCTGCCAAAGGCCAACCAGCCACTGGGTTTATGGTTATCTTATCAGAAATAACCACACACACACACACACACACACACACACACACATGGACATACACACACACAGACACACACACACAGATGGCACGGGACAAAGAGTATTTGTATCGCCCCCCTGTTTTCGTGGCCATTGGCTCCGACACAGCGAGGGCCCGCACGCTCTCCCGCTCGGCCCCACGCCATTGGCCGGCGGAGCGCTCGTAAGATTCCAGCGATACGTGACGTCACGGTGGAGAGAATAGCAGCGTCCCCTCTGTTGGCTCATAGGCTGCGGTGTCACTGTCGCTGCCTCACTTCCTCATTGGCCGGCTCCGATCTGTCACCGCCGTCTGGTTGGCTGGACTGGAAACGAGACACAAAGGTTACGGCCGTGACCGTGACTCAAAAAGGCCTGGTGGACGACCGAACGTCGGTGCTGCACCTCCTCCAGTGAAATGTTTTGTATTTAGTGTTGTGTTATAAAAGGCTCTGGGTCTAAATCCCCAATGTCCTTATCCCGATTGCTCTGCATGTAAGCATTTTTAAGTCAAGATCTCCTAACCCCCTACTTACCTTTGAGCACCCTCTCTGACTGTATTCACTGTTGGCGTCTCCCAAATGGCTGAATTAGTAAATGCTTGTGAGCGTAGGCACCCTGGAGCAAGCCTCACCTCCCCCCCCCCCCCCCCCAGCACGTTGCTCCGTAATAGCGTGTGTCTGACTGGATAAAAGATAAAAGTGTTGAATAACCATACGGTGTTGCACATGTACATTAAAAAAAGCCTAGCTTTGGCATTAGCATCAGGGATTCCTGAGAGTCCCAAGGCCAGATGTCGCCCATTAGCGTTAACTTTCCTCATTGTCCCGGCCCTCCTTCCTGAGACAAGCAGACAGACAGACAATGTGTTGATTTTGCTCCATCATTTCGATGCGCTGGGAGAGTTCTCACTATTTGTCGACACCACACTCTGATCAATCAGAGCTCTGTTCCCCGCACCAGGGTCCGTCAGAGCTCTGTTCCCTGCAGCACAGAGTTAAGCCCTGTGTCACTGAGGCCACTGTGTGGAAAGCATGGGACGCACACCACCAGGGTTACAGGGTTGAGACCCACACCACCAGGGCTGCAGGGTTGAGACCCCCACTACCAGGGTTACAGGGTTGAGACCCACACTACCAGGGTTACAGGGTTGAGACCCACACTACAGGGTTACAGGGTTGAGACCCACACTACCAGGGTTACAGGGTTGAGACCCACACTACAGGGTGGAGACCCACACTACCAGGGCTGTAGGGTTGAGTCCCACACTACCAGGGCTGTAGGGTTGAGTCCCACACTACCAGGGTTACAGGGTTGAGACCCACACTACCAGGGTTACAGGGTTGAGACCCACACTACCAGGGTTACAGGGTTGAGTCCCACACTACCAGGGTTACAGGGTTGAGACCCACACTACCAGGGTTACAGGGTTGAGACCCACACCACCAGGGTTACAGGGTTGAGACCCACTCTACCAGGGCTGTAGGGTTGAGACCCACACCACCAGGGTTACAGGGTTGAGACCCCCACTACCAGGGTTACAGGGTTGTGTCCCACACTACCAGGGTTACAGGGTTGAGACCCCCACTACCAGGGTTACAGGGTTGAGTCCCACACTAGCAGGGTTACAGGGTTGAGACCCACACTACCAGGGTTACAGGGTTGAGACCCACACTACCACGGTTACAGGGTTGAGTCCCACACTAGCAGGGTTACAGGGTTGAGTCCCACACTACCAGGGTTACAGGGTTGAGTCCCACACTACCAGGGTTACAGGGTTGTGTCCCACACTACCAGGGTTACAGGGTTGAGTCCCACACTACCAGGGTTACAGGGTTGAGTCCCACACTACCAGGGTTACAGGGTTGAGACCCACACTACCAGGGTTACAGGGTTGAGTCCCACACTACCAGGGTTACAGGGTTGAGTCCCACACTACCAGGGTTACAGGGTTGAGACCCACACTACCAGGGTTACAGGGTTGAGTCCCACACTACCAGGGCTGCAGGGTTGAGACCCCCACACCATTAAAGGTCCATATAAAAATCCTTTGTTCCCATCCAGTATAAAAACGACAATGCACGGGTGTCTGCGACGTGCTTGGCCACGCGCTTGGCTGCAGTTTCTGCCGGCGCAGCGACGCTACATTCCACACCAAGCGTGTTCACGAGCAGCCGCGAGCTGAGACCCAGCAGTACTGTTGTTTCACCACCGGGGTTCAGCGTTCCCCTGAGCTGGTCTGCTGGTCCCCTGTGTTTGCGTGCACTTTCCTCTTGATATGTCATGCTAGGTAGGTTTCTGTTGGCCGCGCTTCAGGTGGTATGTCAGCTGTAAGCCATGGTGGAAACTCAAAGGGGTAGAGTTATTAAGCCCTCTGTCAATCAACTATATTTGCTTTGACTATGTCACGCTGCCCCCCCCCCCCCCCCCAAGTGTCATTTTATTTTCAGCGTTGGTCAGTCACACATACACTTTTAACTACAGCTTAAGGTTATTTACAGGGAGAAAAAGTGAACGTGTTTAACCCTTCCCTTTAACCCCCTTCCCTTCCTCCCCCCCACTGAAGGGTAGCGGCTCTGGGCCTGGCTGCCGGGGTACTGCTGGTCCTGCTGCTGTTCTGCCTCTACCGGGTTCTCTGTCCGCGGAACTACGGCCAGAACGGCGTGCCCCACGGACGCCGTCGCCGCGGCGACCTGCCCTGCGACGACTATGGCTACTCGCCGCCGGTCAGCGAGATCTCGCCGCTGCTGCTGAGGGGACACAGCATGGTAGGCCCGCCCCCCGTCTCGCCCCCCGACCCCAGGCCTAAGGTCACCCACCCCGGTGAATGCAGAGAACGTTAAGCAGGAACCGTCGCCGTCCCGAGCTCTGCACCGCAAGAGCGTTGAGCCAGTGTGTAGTGAATGCGGTCATGCCACTCTCTCTCATCGGCTCTGGCTTAGCTAGAACCTGCCCATTCGTGTGAGGGAAGGTTGGAGTTTAAGAACACCGATTGGACGTTTGATTGGAGGCTCACGTCATCAGTCACTCATTCCGCAGGGTCATGCATACCTGCCTATTTCCGGCATAATATCTCGACCAGAAGAAGTGTACGGTGGCCTGAATGGATCACATGCAGTAGAACAGCAGGGTTACCTATATTTGATGTCTGTTTCTCCCCCCCCCCCGCCTCCCAGGACATTGAGTGTCTGGCGAGCGACGGGATGCTGCTCGCCAGCTGCTGTCTGGCCGGCCAGATCCGCGTGTGGGATGCCCAGACTGGAGACTGCCTCACCGTCATCCCCGACCACAAGTGAGACATTTCACACGCCGAGATTACATTCTGCTAGTCCCACAGGCGTCCTCGTGCTATTCAGAGCAGAGGAACTTCTCTCTTGCAGTTGGTGCTTGCAAGTACTTTTTCATGCATTTCCACTAACGTATCTAATCACTGAGCTCTTTCTGTCTTTTATGTTTTTTTTTCTCACTCTCTCACTCTTTATTCTCTCTCTCACTCTCTCACTCTTTATTCTCTCTCTCTCTCTCTCTCTCTCTCCCCTAGGCTGAGGCGGAGCAACAGTAGCAGCGGCTGCTGGGATCACCGCGGCGGCTGCTGGGACGGAGTGGGCGGAGCCTGCGACCCGGAGAGCCTGGGCGGCGAGGGGCGGGACCACTGCGTGGGTGGGGACAGCGCATCGGACGACGAGGGCGGCGGCTTCCGGTCCCGGCGGCACGCGGCGCCCCCGCGGCCGCCGCTGTTCACGGACCAGCCGGACCTCACGCCGCTCATCGACACCAACTTCGACGCCCGGCTGCCGCCCTCCTCCGCCCTGGCCAGCCCGCCCCGGGGCGCGGCCTTCGACTTCGGGGGCCTGGTGGAGCGCGCCTACATGGAGCACGAGACCCCCTCGCCCGCCGCCTACCCCTCCCCCACCTCCTACCCCTCCTCCTCGCCGCCCTCCGCGGGCTTCGGACACAGTAGGCGGAGCCCCGTGGAGGCCCCGCCCCAGGACCGGGGGTTGGCTGGCGGGGCCCCGCCCACGGCGGAGTGGGAGGGCTCGGTCTGGGCCATGGAGCTCCGGGGGAACCTGATCGCCGCGGGCAGGAGTAGCGGAAAGCTGCAGGTATCAGGAAATAGGTTTCCAGTAACTGTAGAGTTTGCCCAGAGAGGCCGTTTATCCTGAGGTTTGACTTTGACTGGTTTTTGTCGCCTTGAGCTCCTCTATGTCTTTCTCAGCTGAGTAATGAACTGTTGACCCACTGGATATTTCACCCAATCTAAATTGTAAGAAATGGTCCCAGCTAAATGACAGTTTCAGAGTTCAGATACAGATAAGTGTGCTGTGGCGTGATGGTGAATTGAGACGAGATGCGTTGTCCTTGCAGCTGTGGGACGCAGTGGAAGGCTCACTACGCTGCAGCAACGATGACGGAGCCTCTGGGATCACAGCCCTCGCCTTCCTCAACAACAGGTAACAAACACAAATGCACGCACGCACACACAAACATGCAGACACCAGTGCACTGGAGGGCGATGTGACGTTGTATATATTAATGTGCCCACATACTTTACCTTGCATAACCGAGTGCTTCGTATTCAAACTTGTGCCTCGGTTACGCCATGTGATTTAATATCACCAGGAAAAATGTGTCTTTTATGTTGAAGTGTTTGTTGAGATTTGTTTTCCCCACGTCGATATGTAATCACAAATCAAGGAGCTGAATTTGACTGCACAAGCACGACGCAATTTCCGTTGTGGGGGAAAAAGCAACGTTCATTTTTTATCGCACTGAGTTTGAGGTCAGGTTGAGGTCAGACTAATGTCAGGCTCTAGCTTAATTCATAGTTTAATCAGTTTAACTAATTACAATCAGGAATCTTCACCCGGTCACCGGTCAGCGTGCTTACTTGGACACGGTCACCTGGGCACTCTGCTGCATGGGACACATGTTGTAGGAAACAGCGGTGGTAACCGCCTCTTCAGGTTGCTTTCCATACCGCAACGGTGTGCAGTTGTACCACAACAGTATACCAACTTTCTTTCGAAAAAGACCTACTTTCGGCCTACTTTCCGTTATCCAACAGGGAAGCTAACAACTCCCCAAAGCGTTTCTGTATTAAAGAACGCTCCCCCAAATGCACACGTGACACATCCACTTATCCTAATCCCCCCCCTCATCCGCGCACCGCCACCTCATCACCGACTTGCTTGTCTGAAAGGATTCATCCGTTTTTTTTTTTTTCCCCTGCGTTTATCCATGACGTGACTGAGGCACAAATACTTCCCCATGTGTGTACCGTTACACACACGGACCCGCCGTACGCTCACTCTCACGAGTCACAGCTCCGGCTCTCTCTCAGTGTCGGGTCCAGTAGAGGCCTCGCCCGACGGGCCTCGTCCCGTTGCCAGAGCTCGGGGATAAACAATGAAAACGGGCGAGGAGCCAGATGGCGGTTGGTGGCGCGCACAAATGCCCTTTCTGAGGGGGAGAGAGAGTGGAGAGAGAGAGAGAGAGCTGAGAGAGAGAGAGAGAGAGAGAGAGAGAGAGTGTCTGCATCCAGAAGGGGAGATTACATTCTCAGACGTGCCGCAACGTTTTTTTTGTTTTGTTTTGTTTTTTTGCACACATTTTGGCCGCCTTTTTTGGCAATCATAAACTTTAAATTGGTTCTCGGTCACGTAGAACAGTTGACGCAGAGGATTTTCTGGTGGCGCGTTTCTTCTTTTGTGTGCTTGTTATCTGTTGTTATTTATTGTTGTTGAAGTTTCGCTTTTTTTTTTTTTTTTTTTTTTTTCATATATTGCATTATGTTGATGTCTGTTAGCCTGAAATGTCTGTTGGCTGCTTTAACTCACAAGAGAACAGGGTATGTTCTTGAGGGGAAGCTGATCCAAGTGACTTTGTGTGTCGGGCCATACTTTTCCGAAAGCATGGTCAAACACTTTGATAAAAGCGTCCAACAATGATTCTAATGTCAACATCTAATTTCGCTACATAATAGTATCGGGATATGACATTTTTTGCCCATATCGCCCACCCCACCCTACATGCACAACAACATACAAATGCACTCACACACACGCATCTCTCTCTCTTTCTCTCCCGCCTCTCTCTCCTCCCTGTCTCCCGTCCCCAGGATCGTGGCGGCCCGGCTGAATGGCTCTCTAGACTTCTTCACGGTGGAGATCAACAAGCCTCCCGGGCTGCTGCAGTACAGGGGTGAGTTCACATCGTTTAGCTCACTTAGCAACCGTCAGCCTCCAGCATCATCGATCGGTCACAGTGGACACAGTTGTTTGTTTAGATGGCACGCGTGTTGAAAACGTATGGCGGCAGTGAACAATGAGCTTTTTATCAATCCTTGTTTCTGTAATGATGAACCTCTATTCCAATTAATTCTGATGAACCTCTATATTCTAATGTGTCTATAGAAAGGTTCTGTTAACCTGGTGTTAATGGATGTCCCACGTTATTTAATGTGTGTGTGTGTGTGTGTGTGTATTTCCCTGTGTGTGTGCGTGTCTGTCCTTATTTGTATTGCCCTTTGTGTGTGTCCCTATGTACCCCTGTGTGTATGTGTGTGTGTGTGTCTCTCTCTCTCTATCTCTCTCTACAGGGGCCCCGGGCCGTGGCTCCGTGCCGCCCTCCCCGTGCTACAGCAGTGAGGACCTGATCGGCTGCCAGCTGACCCGCTCGGTGCTGTGTGCCCACCAGAAGCCCATCACCGTGCTGCGGGCTGCAGCTGGCCGGGTGGTCACCGGCAGCCAGGACCACACCGTCAGGGTGGGCACGCCACACCACACTTCACCACACCACACTTCACCACACCACACTTCACCACACCACACTTCACCACACTTCACCACACCACACCACACCACACCAAGCCCGGCAAACAAAGGATCATTCTGTTCCCTTGTTTGGCCATTCTGATGTTGGCTACCGTTACCCTTTATAATAAAATATATATATAATTTTTTTTTTTATCCCTGGGATATTAACCCGAAATGTAACTTAAACTTCTCCCTGCGTTTTGTAAATATGCATAGGCATGAAATACAATAGATTATTATTATTTTATATATATCTTTTTATTTAAACTAAGCATTTGAAGACTAAATTGAGATTTGAAGACCTACCTAACAAAGGAATGTCCAGCCCCATCACACATCAGTTTGCATCAGTGTCTTTATGCTCACTTAGTTGTTTGTGTGTCTCCACCTTCCTCGGATCATGCTTTAGAAGATGTTTCAGTGAGTATGGATGTGCAATGTTAGCGGCCTGCTTCTACTCGTGATATACTGTGGTCCACTGGGCTCTGCTCTCTCTCTTGCTACTCACTATGGGCAGTCCCTGAACAAACCCCAGCTTGTTTGCCTTCCTGGCTGCACAATGGTGGAAGGAGCTCCTCACTGACATCAGGACGGCCTAACCCCTTCAAGTCTTCTGCCGCAGTCTGAAAACTCATCTGTTCTCACTGCATCTTGGCCCATGAAAACAAACACAAGGATTATTTATTGTTTCTATAATGAAGCCGTTTGCTTTCTTAGGACTTTGTGTGTCCCCCACGTGATCCTGGCAGTTTTTTTTTGTGTGTTTTGCCTTCATGATTGAATGCACTCATTGTAATTTTCTTTGGAGAGAAGCATGGGCTAAATGAATGGGCTGTAACGGTGCAGTGTTGTCCTGTGTGTTCCCAGGTGTACCGGCTGGAGGACTCATGCTGCTTGTTCACCCTGCAGGGCCACTCTGGGGCCATCACCGCACTCTACATAGACGAGGTGTGCTCACTGTCTGTCTCTCTCTCTGGCTCTGTGGCTCTCTGTCTCTCTGTCTCTCTGTATGTCTGCCTGCTTCTCTCTCTGTGGGACGTGTTTTGTTACTGCTGGAGAAACATTTTTTTTACTGGATGTCCCATCATGTTACAATGTGCTTATTTCAGACAACTAAAAAGCTGTCAATGTTCAACGTGTCAAAGCTGGAGAGTAGATCTGTAAATGAATGATAATGAGATGTATTAGTATACTCAATCAGATTTAATGTCAAAGGTGGATATGAGGTGGAGGGGGTTTAACACAAACAAGCTTTTGTGACATTTCCATGTGGATTTCTTTCTTTGTGTGTGTGTGTGTGCGTCTGTGTGTCTGCACCTGCTCGTGTGTGACCATCTTGTTTCACCCCCCCCCCCCCCCCTGCAGACCATGGTGTTGGCCAGCGGGGGGCAAGACGGCGCCATTTGTCTGTGGGACGTCCTCACAGGCAGTCGTGTCAGCCATGTTTACGGTCACCGCGGCGACGTGACCTCCTTGGTCTGCACCAACACCTGCGTCATCAGCTCGGGGCTGGATGACCTCATATGCATCTGGGACCGCAGTACGGGCATCAAGCTGTACTCCATACAGCAGGTATGTGCTGTTGAACTACAATACCCATGTACGGTATGCATGATGGTGTGCACAGTGTGTGGCTGTGGCCCTTATGCCGTGGAGTGGAGGTCTTAATGCGTCTACCCGAACCCTAGGATCCAAGACCAGACTCAGAACCATGCTAGCGCTACACTAAGCTCTCCCCTTTACGAATACAGAACGCTCAGCTGACCGCTCCCCTACATGAGTAAGATACGCTAAGCTAGTGCTAGGCTAACCTCTCCCCTCGAGGAGTGAACTGTGTTAAGCTAACACTAGGCTAAACTCTCCTTGCTAGGAGAAAAGTACACTTAGCGAACACGAGGCTAACCTCTCCCCTCCAGGAGTAAAATATGCTACGCTAGTGCTAGGCTACCCACTCCCATGCAAGAGGAAAGAACATTAAGCTAACCTCTCCCCTCCAGGAGTATAAAGTGCTCAGCCAACACTAGGCTGAATTCTACTGTCTAGGAGTAAAGAACACAAAGCTAACACTATGCTAACTTCTCATCTCTCTCAGTAGTAAAAGTCGCTGACCTGACACTCAGCTACTCTCTCTCTCTCTCTCTCTCTCTCTCTCTCTCTCTCTCTCTCTCTCTCTCTCTCTCTCTCTCTCTCTCTCTCTCTCTCTCTCTCTCTCTCTCTCTCTCTCTCTCTCTCTCTCTCTCTCTCTCTCTCTCTCTCTCTCTCTCTCTCTCTCTCTCTCTCTCTCTCTCCTGCAGGAGGTGGGCTGCGGGGACAGTCTAGGGGTGATCTCGGACTCCCTGCTGGTGACGGGGGGCCAGGGCTGCGTGTCCTTCTGGGACCTGAACTTCGGGGACCTGCTGCAGACGGTGTACCTGGGCCAGACCAGCGACGGCCAAGGCGTCCGTCAGCTGCTGGTGCTGGACAACGCTGCCATCGTCTGCGACTTCGGCAGCGAGCTCAGCCTGGTTTATGTGCCCTCTGTGTTGGAGAAGCTGGACTGAGCGAGAGAGAGAGAGAGAGAGAGACACACACACACATAGACTGATGGAGACAGAGAAAGAGAGGGACCACAGACTCTTCTGGACTCCATGCATGTGTGTCAGAGGGGAGTGTCCTGTTAGAGAAGGTCTCAAGGGGTCTGCTTCTAAGGCGTGGAACCCCCCCCCCCCCCTCCTCACCCCGGGGTTAACCATCAGGGCTTACTGAGGATGGAGATGGGGGCGGGACTCAGGCGGAAGCCCCTGCAGAGTTAACCTTTGAACTTTTGCTTGGAGGTCAGGAGCGTCTTTTTTTTTATTATTTTTTTTTTTTTTTTATCAGAACTGGCTGTTTGATGCTGTCTGAGGAAGACATCAAGCAATCGCCAGCTTCTATTTCTACGTTTCTACGTTCTACGTTCTACGTGGATGCGGTTCTGCCCTCTATGCTGCTGATATGTGAGGGGGCCTAACAGCCCGCCTGGTGAGGAGAGGAAGATGATGCTGTCGTTGTCTGAATTCATGTGTTGTTGTTTGTTTTGTTTTTTGTTTTTTTTTATGTTACTTTTTGTTATTTTTGCAGGCTGCCTAGCTTGCTAGCATTGCTTAGCTGTAGCACACGGTCAGTGGAGGCCCATTGGAACTAAGCTAAGCAGATGTGTGCGTGCGTTTGCGTTTGCGTGTGTGTGTGCGTGTGTGTGTGTGTGCGTGTGTGTGTGTGTGTGTGCGTTTGCGTGTGTTTGTGTGTGTGTGTGTGTGTGTGCGTGAGAGAAAGAGATATGGAGATAGATAAAAACACAGAGAGCAATCAATAGAGAGACATGCACACAAGTAACTGGATTTAATTACTGTAACTAAAGTCATCTTCCCAAGTGGGGGGGCACTGTTTTTTATATGTATAAAATCTATTTATTAGTGAAGACATTTTTAATTTCTTTATAAATTGCTAAACCTCATTCCAAGAAACTATACCATTAACGTAATTTCTGTTTTAGTGTAGGGCCTGAAGGTTAACTATGAACTGTAATGATTGTTTTCTAATACTGAACACAAGGTGGTGTTTCTCTTCCTCTGAGGCGCGGAGGCCTAGCCTAGTGCTGGGGCGTTAGCTTAGCACTAAAGAGCCCAGTGTTGGAGTAGGCCTGCTGACCTGGTGCTGCTGAAGTACTAGCCTAGCGCTGAACTACTAGCCTAGCGCTGAAGCAGTTCTCTAGCACGGGGAAACACCAGCCTAGCCTAGCGTGGAAGCTCGAAAAGCTAAAGCCTATCCTAGCACTTCCCGAGTTACTGAACCTTGAATGGACCTGGCCCCGGAGCCTCCCCCCTCCCTCCGTTACACCGTCGGCCCTCACAGCAGCTGAATAGTCACCCTGAGTTTACACTGTCCTAGCTCCACCGGGCTCTCATCAGATTGTTGTTTTTGTTTGTTTTTGTTGTTGTTTTGGACTCGCTGTTTACTGGACATGTTTCAGACCTAATGAAATCCAGTCGTTTGGACCGCAAGTATTTTATTTTATTTTTTTGGAGTGTGTGTGTGTGTGTGGGGGGGGGGGGTTAAGGTGTGTCATTGTCGAGTGTTGATTTTGTTTGTTTTTGTTCACAGTCCACTTTGACCTTTGACCTGAATGCACATAGGATCCATCATGCAGAGTTACCGCTGCACCACACAGCGCCACTCTCGACAGTCTCTGTCCTTGAATGTGTCCATGCCTAACAGTACACTACGTTGTTGCCTGGTGTGAGACCAGTGCTTATTTACCTGCTCGTTTAGACTGCTCTCTGCCTTCCCCTTTGCTGGGAGAGAAAGGAGATGACTGATGAGAAACAGCTCGAAGATTCATATTTTCGTAGTGGGAGATGGACATGATGGTGTTCTGTCGAGAGAATTGCACACAGCAGGACCAGAGTTTACACTTTGCAGTCTAAAGCCCCCAGCAGCTGTCCGCCATGCTTACCTGCAAGGCATAGGTGCCTTGCAGGATTGGCGTAACTGACCCTGTTCAGCGAGGTGACAGAGGTGGACATTGTTAAAACCAGGGATTCAAACGGCCTTTGGAGACACTGAGCCAACATGATCACAGCGCAGTGCGTTTCGTTTTTTCATAATGCAAAATCAATACCTTTTTTGATGGATCGTTGATCGAAACATGTCCATTGAAATCCCGATCCCTTGGTGACAGAAATGCTAGCTCTCGTTAGTTGTAGGATAACGTGTCGCCGATCCCATCTGGCCTATTGTCAGCCATTGACCAGTCTGAGACCCCCGCTGTTCACTTCTGTAATGAGTCGCCTTGCGGTGGCTCTATGTTTTGTTTACATTGTTGTCGAAGTGGATCGTGAACAATTTTGTATGAGAAGAATTAATGTGCGTGTGTGTGTGTGTGTGTGTGTGTTCCCAACCCACCGTCATCTGTTAAATGTTTTCACCGATGCTTGTGATGCGTACACAGAATGTATTTCGTCTGTGGTTGGTCGGCCCTCATCACACCCACGCGTCTCGGTGAATGTACCATGTCCAGAACACTGGCTCTGACCCCCAGATACCCAGCAGTGTTTTGCGGTGACTGTTATCCTCCTGGCGCTTCAGCCCCATGCACCAGGCCTGCTAACGCCCTTAGACGCTTGCGCTCACACACATACACACATACACACACACATACCAAGGACACTTTTATCAAGGCGCCAACATGTGAACACCAGTGAAATTTAGCCCTGTAGCTAGGCTACCTGTAGCAGCTTGTCACTAGTGCACAGCTGGATGGAGGTGGTCAGTTTGCTTTTTTTTTTGCTTTTGTTTTGAAAACATGTTCATTCTTTTTTTTTTGTATATTGATATTGTGGTGTGAGACAGAGACTGGAATTTTGTAATCGACGTGTTAAAAAAAACACCCTAAAAGGATATCCCACCGTGTGCTGATCATTTTTTTCGAGTTTATAAAGACGCGTGTTTCGGGCCCTAAAGATCAACAGCAGGTTATCCATGGCAGACCGCTCAAGCAAACACACACCTCTTGTTTTCATTGCGATATCGCTCAGCTAGCGCCATGCCGACCCACCCCGCGAGACATGCAGACGATCACAGCCCCCGCCCACCGGTTCCCATGGCCACCCTAGAGCTGCCTCCCGTCAATGAGTGTTAATTTATTAGTGTTTTTGCTTTGTCGTATAAACATGCAGCAGGCGAGGGAGCTTTCAGACGGACAGACGCGGACTTCCATGTTTTTCTGTGAATGTGAATCTGGTTATTCTGGTGGTGGGGGGGGGGTGATGGCGTCACCCCTTTTTTGTAGGTTATTTCCACATTTATCACCTCCACCACAGGTCAAAGGTCAACTGTAAACATGCAGTCAGTGGGTCGTCGCTAACGGCTCTGGACGGATCGATCCAAATGTACCTCATATCCAGCAACACAAGTGTGTGTTAATTATGATCAATATTTCAGCTGCCCCCCGATGACTCGAACCACATCGACGGTCATTCCAGCTCTAAAAAAAAAAAACTGTTTTTATTTCTGTGTGTGTCATGCACATGTGACCCCGCGGCCGTCTAGACAGGACGCTGCATCGATCCAGCTCGGGTTTTTATGTTGTCGCCGTGGAGACGGGCGAGAGAGAAGAGGGGGTTGTGGGTGAGGAAGCGGGGCGGGGTGAGCGAGCCAAGGAGACGGCACTGTAGTCGGGGTGGGGGGCAGGGTGGGGGTGGGGGGGGGTCCCTAAGGCAGCACTCTCCTCATACCTCTTCTTCTACTATTTTGTAACCCGAGGTGAAAAAACTTTGTACTAATTTTCCAATAAAGAAGCTTTGATACCACACGCTCTGAAATGAGGCTGGCGTCGTCATTACCGCACGCGGTCAGTTTGGAGGATGTTTAGATGTTTCATGTTCAGCAAAGAGTGACCATTCCACTGCACAGCGGGTAAGTTGCCATAGTCTAATTTTATTTAAGATATTTACAGTGTTACAGAAGAGGGAAACATAAGGGATGGGGGGAGAAAAAAAAATCAATGAGTTTTAAATGTGTCGATTTTGTATTGTGTGTTACCATAACAACAAACGTAGTCGTACAACCTAACTGCGGACGTTTCCATAGGACATGGTGACAGAGCATCTCAACGCAGTGCAAACTATAGTTCCAGTCATTAGAATCATTCACGGTCCCTGACGTCCCCCAGTGTCCTCCACGGGGGGGGGGGACACGTCATGTCAATGGGCCGAAGCACTAGAGTGGAGTGGTGCATGCTGGGGAAGGTGGTGCTGTAATGCTCTACATGATCTAAGGCAGGGAGTGCAGAACTTGTGTCCATCCGTCCAGCATGGAGAGAGAGAGCGCGAGCAATGGAGAGTGACAAAGGAAACAGATAGAGGGAGAGAGAAAGAGAGAGCACAGTGATTCTGTGGCTAAAGAGCTGGCTGACCACGAACCCGCCCCCCACCACCACCACCACCACCACAAGACTGATCTTCCCCCGTCTACAAAGTGCTACAGGTTAGTGTCGAGGCCTAAAGAGACTTTTTCCTTTAATTGATATTACGCCAGGTGAGAAAGGGTGAAGACAAACGTGGGGGGGGGGGGGGGGTGTGGGTGGTCCCTCAGCTCTTGTTGAGGCTCCACAGGGGGTCCAGGCTGCTCAGGGGGTCATCCGCCCCACGCTCCCTGGCTCCCTGCAGGCCCTGGCCCTCGGTGGGCTGCAGGAAGCTCTGCTTGGTGACCCGCTGCTTCCCCCGGCCCCCGCCCTCCATGGAGAAGGCCTCCGGCGCCAGGGAGGCCAGCAGCTCCAGGGAGGAGGGGGCCGACGCCGGGGGGGAGGGGGGGGAGGCTTCGGTGGGCGGGGGCGGGGGCGCGGCGGGGGAGTCATCGATGGGATTGGAGGGGGAGAGGTGCAGGGAGGCGTCCGTGCCGTTGGGGGGCGGGGAGGGGACCTTGACGGGGGAGCCGGCGGTGGGGGAGGCCGGCGGGGGGCTGAAGGAGGACGGGGGATGCTGCTGCTGCTGCTGCTGCTGCTGGGGGGTCTCGGGGGCGGGCCAGGCGTCCTGGAGGGGCTGAGGCCCAGCCTCCGCCTGAGGCTGGTCCTCCAGACCCCAGGGGCCGTCGGCGGCCTGGTCGGTGAGGCTGGGCGCGCGGATGCTGAGCTTGGCGATGGTGGCCTGGATGGAGCTGATGGGCATGTCTCCGCCCAGGACCAGGTCCTGCTGGGACTCCTGTCTGGAGTAAGGCTTGGGGGGGGACAGTTTATATTAGTAAGGAATAATGTTAACAGGCTGGCTAACACTGTGGTTTCAAGTCTGGATAATAACCTCATGGATGAAGTCTGGTTTATTATGTGAAGGTTAATACCCTTAAGGTTAAACTCTAAATAATGTTATCATTAAAGTTAAAATTCAGAAATAAAAGTGTAATGTAAAGCCAGATGGCATAATGTTGGGGGCAGCTCAACAATAACCTTTACTACTGTGTTAATGTAGGACTAAACACATGTAACAACTTGGTGCTCTTCATCCATCCCAGTGTGCTGAGACTGTCTTACCTTGGCGGCTGCAGTGTTGGTGTTCCTGCTGTAGGTGGCACTGGTGATGCCATGGCGTTGCAGCAGCACCTCTGCGTGCTTCAGGACTGCCTCATAGCAGAACTTCAAGTGCAGCTGGACACACACACACACACACACACACACCACTATTATTACATGATCGACTTAAAACTGTAGTTTTAAGTTTAGCATGTAATCATTGAAATTCATTCATTCATTGGATTCATTCCTGGGATCACAAACGTCACTTTGAAATGACAAACGTAACCAAAGCCTTAGATTGCTCCTTTCAGGAGATATGAGTCTGGAGGGAGGGGGGGGGTGTGTGTGTGTGTGTGTGCGTGTGTGAGACCTTCTCCTGCAGCATGTTCTTCCTCTGCTGCCTCATCTTCTTCACCAGAAGAGGAAGGTCGGGGATGCCGTTCCCTGCCTCCAGCTCCTGCAGTGCGGCGTAGAGCAGACAGAAGGCGCCAGTGCGCCCCACACCAGAGCTGCACCCGCACCACAGGAGAAGAAGAAGAGTTAGGAAGACAACAAGACATTAGAAAATGGTGCTTGACATGTTTGTTGTATGTATAATAAATACAGAGAGCTGATTGATGAAGCACAACCATGGGGTGGACTTAAAATATTGGGGGGGACCTTTCTTTTCAGTACCTGTAATGTCCACTTCTGACCTTAATGTAGTATCTACACACACCCTTGTAATGTCCTTGAATGTTCATGTATGCCCTACTTAATATGCCAGTTTATCCAGCACATTAATACGATATAACGAATGTCGAAGTCATGCCGCATGTTGATTAAAAGGTAAAAAGATCAGTACATCCATATGAACATAACAGCAAAACTAGTCTACCCTCTGGAATGGAGCCGTACTCCACAGTGCAAGACCCTGAGTGACCCACCTGCAGTGCACTATGATTGGGTTGTGGAGAGGCCTCTGATGCTGGAAGTGACCCTGGACCTCCTGGATGAAACCCAGCAGGCTGCCCTTGCTGTCTGGCAGACCCCTGGTTAGAAGCACAGAGAGAAGGACCCGTTTAGACCGGATCAAACCAGTACTGTCTGGTTAGACACACAGAACAGGATCCGTTTAGACCGGATCAAACCAGTACTGTCTGGTTAGATCCACAGAGAGAAGGGTCGGTTTAAACTGGATCAGACCAGTACTTTCTAGTTGGAACAACAGAGACGGGCTGTTTAGAACCGACTCAAACCAGTACTGTCTGGTTAGATCCACAGCAAAAAAGGCCGGTTTGGATTGGATCAAACTGGTCTGTTCTGTATGGCGCCCTCACCAGTTTTGATATTGTAAAAAAACATAGATACTTAAGACACTCAAGATTACTAGACTTCTATGGTTGTAGACTCTTTAGTTCTAGTTTAATAAAACAGGTCTACAGAACAAGAAAGAAACGAGAGACAAGCATTTGTAACTAGGAAACCTTGGTAGTGGTCATCCTACATGGTTGAATTGTTAAGTGGAGCGGTGGCAACATGATGTTGAAGGTTTGTTCATTGCCTGGTGGACCGCTTCAATGGTGTGCGCTAACGGCACGCCATTGAAACGGTACACACTGCTGGCACCGCCACCGCCACCGCCCACAATGAGCCGTTAGCATGGTGTACCGCGGCGTGTCGATTAGCGATGCCGCCACTCACAGCTCGGGCCAGGAGTTGTACTGCAGGTGGACGACGGTGCGCTTCAGGCTCTGGTCGCGGTACTGCAGGCTGATCATGCGCTCCACGTGGGTGGGCGTGGTCTTCTGCGTGGTCAGGGTGAGCGTGATTGGTCCCTGGGAGACCTGCTGACCGCGCTCCGTCGGGAAGTAGCGCAGGACTTTCCCCTGGGTGGGCAAAACGCAGCATGGGTTTCCCGATAACCAACCATTTACATTTAGGGCATTTAGCAGACGCTTTTCTCCAAATGCCACCACCATGGAGTCAGAACATAGCGCATTAACTCAAACCCCGCACGCCCCATCTCACTGCCATTAACCTAGCTGTGAACAATTGAATTCATTATGCACTTTTTAACATATGATGAAGGAAATCTTTTTACCCTCCACAAAGAGGGTTCTAAAGATACTTCTGGCAGTTGGACAGCAGCCTTTACCATTTAGTAATCAAGCAGAAGCTTTTATGCAAATTTGACAGCGAGTGAATGTGGATGTCATTAAGGAGTAAGTAGGGGACCTCACTAAAGGACACCTTCCATTAGGATGCTGGCCTTATCTGTCCACCCATATTGCACTATACTGAACAATACTGCACCTTAATCCCTCCTTTGCACTTCTGGTTAGGACAACTACATGTCGTTGTCTCTGTACTTGTACCCTGCACGATGACAATAAAGTTGAATCTAATCTAATCTAATCTAATCTTAAAGATCGAACCCAGTGCCTTTCAGGTGGGAACATCCTATCCACTCCCCTCCCTCACCTTGTTCAGCTCCTGGTCCGACACCAGCATGATCACCAGCGCCACCTTCTGCTCGTACACCATGAGCCAGAAGTCGGCCGCCGTGCCGCTGAGCGGCGCCTGCGTGGCTATGAGCCGCGGGCAGTACGCCGACAGCTCCTCCACGTAGCTGGCGTTGATGTAGTCGTCCTTGCCCGAGCGCAGCACCACCCGGTTGACGTCGTAGGGCATGACGTCCTGGTGGCGGTTCTTCATGCTGTAGCAGCGCGCGATGGCGATGGACAGCTGCCGCGCGTCCTTCTCCTGCTGGTCCTGGAGCTCCTTCCAGCGGGCGTCCAGCACCGACGACCCTCCCTCACTCTCCGACGGCTGCTCCAGGGCGTCCACCTGCGCCCGGTAGCGCTCCAGCTCGCCGTGGAGCCGCGCGATGCGCTCGGGCGCCTGGTAGGGGTCGCCCTGGATCAGGGTGACCCCCTGGGCGCTCTTCTTGCGTCGTTCCCCGTCCTGGGGGTCCGCTTTGGTGGGCTGCAGCACGTTGGTGGGGGCCTTGGGGCCGCCCGGCTGGCTCTCCGGGCTGGAGGACAGCAGGTCGTCCGTGTTGGAGTTCTGCCGCTGGAAGAGCGAGGTGGAGCTGGTGGGCGAGAGGACGGTGGGCGAGGGCGAGGGAGGGGGCACTGCTCCACCTCCCCCGGGGGTGGGGGCCGGCGAGGGTCTCTGCTGGGGGGTCAGCCCCAGGGAGGAGGGGGCCGGGGAGGGGGATGGCGAGGGGGAGGGCGAGGGGGCGGGCGGGATGCTATTGGGCGTGAGGGTGACCGGTAGGCCTCCGGGCGTCGGCTGGATCATGTGCTGAGCGGGGGGGATCTGGGCGCCGTGAGGGGCCATCATAGCGCCAGGCTGGGGGGCTCCCGGAGGGGCGCTGGCCCGCGGGCCCGGAGGGTAGATGGCGGGAGCAGGGTGGGGCTGCTGGGAGTGTTGCGGGTGCAGAGGCTGCGGGGCCAGAGGCTGCTGCGGCATCATCGGAGGCCCGCCGGGGTAGCACACGGGCCCCATGTGTGGCGGCTGACCCTGGGGAGGGCCGGGCATCCGCATGGGCTGCTGGGGCATGTGTGGCATCGGCAGCTGCCCTGGGAGGGGCTGCTGCTGCTGCTGTTGCTGCTGCTGTTGGGGCTGCTGCATGGGCAGCGAGGTAGGAGGCATGGGCCCGCCGGGCATCTGTTGGTGTAGAGCGGCGGGCATGGGCTGACCGGCCGAAGGCATGTAGTTCTGTGATACCGGAGCTATGGGGTGGCTTGTGGGGGGCATCTGAGGCCTGGCACCGGGGGGCATGTGCATCTGCGGATGGGGGTGAGGGTGGGGAGCCATCTGCTGCGGAGCGCCGGGGTGCCCTGGAATTTGCTTTGGTTGCTGTGCCATCATGTGGTGCGGGGGCAGCCCGGGGGGAATGTGCTGGCTGCCGGGCAGGATGTAAGGCTGAGACGCGGCCTGAGACGTGGGCAGCATTTGCGGGTGCATGCTGTGAGAAGGCATGGGGCCGGGCATCATCTGTGGGTGCTGCTGGGGTAGGTACCCCTGTGCGGGCTGATATCCTTGGGGCATTTGGGGCTGAGGTGGGTGCTGGGGCATGTAGCCTTTCTGTGGATGTGGCTGCCCAGGGAAGACCTGTGGGTACTGGGGCGGTAGGCCTGGCCTCTGTTGCGGAGGCATGTAACCATGTGGGTAGGCCTGCTGGGGCCCCTGCATGGGTGCAGGGCCAGGAGGGTATCCCTGGGGTATCTGCTGCCTGGGAGGCTGGGAGAACTGTTGGGGCGGGGGTCCTGGCATGGGCATGCCTGGCTGCGGCACGAACTGGGGGTAAGCGCCCATTTGGGGCTGAACCGGGAACCCGCTGGGGGCTGCCGGCAGCCTGGGGTAGGGCTGGTTGGGGGCGTAGCTGGGGATGGGCGTCTGGATGCTGTCCACGGTGGTGGTGGAGGGACGCACCGCGGTGGCAGGAAGCGGGCCTGGGTGGGGGGCCTGCGCAGGGGGCGGCGCGTACCTGGACGCCGCCGCGTGGGGGGGGATCTGAGGCGCCCCGTGGGCCTGCATCTGGGGGTGGGGTCCTCCCGGGCCGGGATACTGCGCCATGCGAGCCAGGAGCTCCGGCGGCGGCAGGTTGGCGGGGAAGCGGGGCGACGCCGCGTGGTGACCCATGCCCGCGGCGCCAGGCCACGGCACGGAGTTGCTGCTTGCCAGGGTGGCACCGGGCGGCAGGTAGGCCTCGGGGCCGACTGACGTGGGGAGCGACGGGATGTCGGGGGGCATGCTGCGCAGCTCCTCGGGCAGGTCGCCACCCAAGGCCAGGATGGCGGCGCTGAGCTGGGCCAGCTCCGGGTCGTCCAGGCTGGAGCAGGCCGAGTCGCTGTCGGAGGTTTTGGCCTTCAAGGCGGGCTTGGCGGCGGTAGGCCGGGCCGGAGGCTTCTTCAAGGCCTCCCTGGGAAGGACACAAACAGACAACGATTGCAGTTGAACTAAAAATGGTGTGGTGGGTAAAGGCTGAGTTATGGTTCCGCGTAGGGATTACGTAGTGATCACGCAATGGCCACGCAGTTGCTTGGACGCAGTCATGAGACCATGATGGTTCTGCGTGGGGTTTACGCGTCGAAATGCAATTCAACGCCACACCGGTAGAGGGACCAGAATTACATACGGATTACTAGCGAGTAAAAAAAAAAAGTTTACAGAAATGAAGGCAAAAGTTATATATATATATATATATATATATACTGTATATGTTGTCGCCAATCAGTCGAAGCATTTATGACACTGTGGCGGTGTTTACGAGTGGAAACCGGAAACGCAATCTCCAGCGAATGTAGTTCGCGGACCAATCACAGCCAAAGCTGCTGCGTTGGTGTGGCGTCGCCTCGACGCACGTCTAGGATTTTTGGAAGGTGCGCGTCAGACCCTTGCGGTGGACGCAAGGGGGGACGTAAAGGGTCCCCCCAGCGTTGCGTCAACGCGGAAGCATAAATGAAGCATAACCCAGCCTTAAAAGTCTACCCATGGTCAAGTCCCAGACAGCCCACACAGCAAACCCTGCAGCTAACAATCAACGTGCCCTTCGTGTTGGTTAGACACCTGCTGCCCCCCCCCCCCCCCCCCTCCATCCCCACATGCAAGAGTTCGGGCTCCCTCACCGGTCCAGCACGCCCTTCCTCTGCTCGGCCCGGCTCTGGCACAGGGTCTTGGCTCGCTCCAGCAGCCGCGAGGCCTTGGCCTCCAGGTCGTCGTAGAACTCCTTCCCCTCCTGGGACTTCTTCATCAGGTCCTCGTAGGCCTCGTAGGACGCCACCAGGGTCTGCACCGTGGCGTTCCACTGCTGCTCCGTGTGGGCCAGGCCCTTGCGGACCGTGGCGTACTGGACGTTGGCCTCCGTCAGCGCCTTCAGGATGTTGTCCTGCGCCGCCAGGTTCTGGTCGATGTACACCTTCACCTGCTCGTACTTCTTCAGCTGCTCCTCGAACACTCGCTGGGGGACACGCCGATGGTTTTCAACGCACGGGTACGGGTTGATTTGTGATGTATGCTACAGGTTGTGATGTCTGATATATGGAGCTGGTTGTGATATCTGATTTTATATAAACATACTGTATATGGTATGAGTTGTCATATTTGATCATTGGTATGGGATGTCACTCATTTTGTGTATTTGCAGTTGGGGTTAAGGTTAAAGCCTCAACATCCTTCGTGGTTTGACCAAGTTATTAGTGCACACACAACGTGTTAATGTGACTGCTGCCAAGCGATGTCACATGGAAGCAATTGAAGCTAATGAAAAAGCACAATTGTTCTTTAACATTGAAAATCGCCTGGTCATTTCCAGTGTGCTTTTGTTTGCTTGAGTGTGTGTGTGCGTGTGCGTGTGTGTGTGTTACCTTCATGTCCGCCCTGTCCGTGGTGACGAGGGAGGAAGTGATGTCATCCTGTTGGATGAGGTCACGCAGCTGTTTCTCCAGAGAGCTCCTCTGGTCCCTCATCTCCTGCACCTTCCCCAGAATACGCTTCATACACTGGAGCCCCGCCACCTCCTCTGCACACGCACACACACACACACACACACACACACACACACACACACACACACACACACACACACACACACACACACACACACACACACACACACACACACACACACACACACACACACACACACACGCACACACGCACACACACACACACGCACACAGATTATACATATGGTCACAGAGATATAGACATGCACAGGTATACATGATCTACATACATACCAGGGTTCAATGTTTTTACTTGTATTTGTCTTGGGGCCGGTATGTTACACTGGCCCACTCAAAGTTGTAACGATCAGCGGTAGCACTTAAAACCACAGGCTTTTGTTACTTGACATGTTTAATCATTTATTTAAACAAATAGCATTTGCCCCCCTCGTGACTTTTTGATGGTGCCAGGCCCCATGCACTCGGCATACGCTCTGACACATAAAGATACGCATAAACACACAGCAACTCCAGATAGTCTCACAGTCTCACACACACACACACACACACACACACACACACACACACACACACACACACACACACACACACACACACACACACACACACACACACACACACACACACAATCACACACACACACACACACACAGTGGTTCCCAGCTCACCCTCGTTGAGCTGGGGCCGCGGCAGCGCGTCCCTCAGGCTGTCCAGGGGCCCCCCCAGCAGCCGCAGGTTGCTGATGTGGAGGTTCATGGCGCGGTGCAGCTCCGTGTTGGTGAAGCTGGCCTTCTCGTGGGCCTCGGCATACTTCTCCAGGTCCCGGCGGATCTCGGCCAGCGCCTGGGCCTGGGCGGCGGGGTGGACCTCCGAGGCCCCGGCGGCCCCCGCCTCCTGCAGGGCCCGCAGGCCGGCCTGGTCCTCCACCAGCACGTCCTGGATGTCCCGGAGGGAGGCCTCCACGTCGGTGAACACCCCCGAC